>CM053034.1:99476625-99929125 GCA_028564925.1 Lithobates sylvaticus | reverse complement strand
AAGAAGAAGGGAAGGAAGGGCATCCCCTACATCAGTGTACTCACTGGGAGGCAGGAGGGACTGGATGGATGGATCAGACTGCCCTTTTCCTTTTCTTGTTTTCTGGGCTTCATCATGAATCTTCCCGCCTACACATCCCCTTCTCTGAGGCAGAACAGAGAACACTGCCGAGGAGAGTGGGCGAGGCAGACACAGGAGAGGGCTGGAGGAGGAGTGCTCCAGAAGCAGGTCTCTCCTCTCCTGTCTGGCTGTGCGAGCAGCAGGGGGAGGGGGAGATCTGTCTGAGCAGGCTCTGCTGAGCGGCTCTCCCTGTCTGTGATCCGAAGCTGTAAGTGAGCTCTGATCACAAGGTAACTTTCACTCGCAGCCTGTCTCTCCCTGTAGCAGTGAGAGGAAACAGGGCTATGCTGCTGGATAAGGCAGCTCTCTAATTAGGTAAACTAGCTGGCCGTGGGAGGCCCCTGAGAGGGCGAGGCCTTAGGCCATCGCCTAATTTTCCTAATTAAAGAGCCGCCTCTGGTCTTACATGTAGGTGCTGTGAATGCCTCCTAAATTTGATGTCACTGGTGCATGCACATTATGTCTGCATTCATGGTGCATTGAGTGTGCCCTGATTGCAGAGAGGGTCATTCTGCAATGATGACTCCCTTGCACATACACAGAAGTGACATCGCGGCCCAGCCATTCAATTGGCCGGAGTGTGCGAACCCGGAAGGAAGACCAGGCAAAGATGGAAGTGCCAAGAGCAGTGACAGCTCAAAGCCGGAGGGCTCTGTTTGAAAGATAAGCTTGGCATAATTTGCTAGAATAAGATTCATAACAGATTATGGCATAAACCTGGAGGCCCCCATTTTAAAAGAGTTTTTTTTTTCTTTATTTTAATCGAGTACAACTGCTTTAACCACTTGCCCACTGGGCCATAGCCGAATGACGGCTACAGCGCGGTCGGCTAATTCTGGGAGGGCATAATATGATGTCTTTCCGGACTCCCGCTTCCCGTGTGCCCCCTGGGATGTGCACCCAGAAGCGCCCGCAATCGCCGGGTTCTCCGGGCCGATGATAGCATGTCCAATGACAAAGCGATCATTTGTCAACAAACCAACGCATGTCTGGATCAGCTCTCTCCTCCCATGCAATCGGTACAGTGTGTAAGGAGATGAGGGAGCTGGTGCAGCAGCGCAAGTGGGCTGTCTCTGGAGTGCCCGCAGCGCTGATCTGTGCCAATTCATACCTCATCCATGCCCCAAACTTTCCCACCCGTTCCTTAAACATGCCCATCCATGTCTCAAACATGCCCAACTGTGCCTCATACATGCCCATCCATGCCTCAAACATGCCCATACATGCCCATCCGTGCTTCAAATATGCCAATCTGTGCCACATACATGCATGCCCCTCCGTGCCTCAAACATGCCCATCCGTGCCTCATACATGCCCATCCGTACCTCATCCGTGCCTCAAACATGCCATTAGGTGCTGCAGTCAACCAGCACCTGCTGCTACTGCTGTTACCTGCCTTTCCTGTCTACCTACTAATGGAGAACACTGCAGGGACTCCTACCTCACTGTGCACTTGCGCCCACTGTTGCAACCTCAGTGGTCCTTGAACCGGGGCTGTACGAGAGGCCTTCCTATGCTTGTCAGGCTCTGACAGTATCAGACAGCCATGACTGAGCCTGCCAGAGGACCCTCTCCCATGGATGAGATTTGTCAACATCTCTCCAGGCTTACACAGGCTGCCAAGGCTCTACAGGATGGCTATGTGCAACTAGAACGTGGCCCAATTTTTCTGCCCCTGTTCAACAGGTGCATGTAATTACAATTCTTGATATAATAGTTCACAGCAGGGCATTCCAGCGCCCACCGAGAGTAACTGTGAGGGCTTACAGTGTTGTGGCAACACCAACACCTAAGGCCCAAATTTCTGCAGAGTATATAGGGGGGGCCTCTACCTTCAAACATCCAACTTACAAACGACTCCTACTTGCAAACGGAAGGAGACAACAGGAAGTGAGATGGGAAATTCTCTACTGTAAGAGTTAACCCTTCCCTATGTTTTCCAAAAAGATTAAAAATAGATTTTTTAGCTGGAGCTACACTGTAACCACTTCAGCCCCGGACCATTTGGCAGCCAAAGGACCAGAGGTCTTTTTTCAATTTCGCACTGCACTGCTTTAACTGGTAATTGCGCGGTCATGCAATGTTGTAACCAAACGAAATTTGCGTCCTTTTCTTCCCACAAATAGAGCTTTCTTTTGATGGTATTTGATTCTTTTTTGATGCCTCTGTGATTTTTATTTTTTGCGCTATAAACGGAAAAAGACCGCAAATTTTGAAAAAAAAAGATATTTTCTACTTTTTGTTATAAGAAAAATCCAATAAACTCAATTTTAGTCAAACATTTGGGCCAAAATGTATTCAGCCACATGTCTTTAGTAAAAAAATGCCAATAAGCGTATATTTATTGGTTTGCGCAAAAGTTATAGCGTCTACAAACTAGAGTACATTTTCTGGAATTTACACCACTTTTAATTTATGACTGCCTATCTGATTTCTTGAGGTGCTAAAATGGCAGGGCAGTATAAACTCCCCCAAATGACCCCATTTTGGAAAGTAGACACCCCAAGCTATTTGCTGAGAGGCATGTTGAGCCCATTGAATATTTTTTTTTTTTAGTCCCAAGTGATTGAATTAAGACAAAAAAAAAAAAAAAAATGTATTCAAAAAGTTGTCACTTAATGATATATTGCTCACACATGCCATGGTTATATGTGGAATTGCACCCCAAAATACATTTTGCTGCTTCTCCTGAGTACGGGGATACCACATGTGTGGGACTTTTTGGGAGCTTAGCCGCATACGGGGCCCCGAAACCCAAGCACCGCCTTCAGCATTTCTAAGGGTGCAAATTTTTTATTTCACTCCTCACTACCTATCACAGTTTCGAAGGCCATAAAATGCCAAAATAGCACAAAACCCCCCAAATGACTCCATTTTGGAAAGTAGACACCCCAAGCTATTTGCTGAGAGGCATGTTGAGTACATGGACTATTTTATATTTTGCCACAAGTTGCGGGAATATTACAAACTTTTTTTTTTTTTTTTGCCCAAAGTTGTCACTAAATGATATATTGCCCACACATGCCATGGGCATATGTGGAATTACACCCCAAAATACATTCTGCTGCTTCTCCTGAGTACGGGGATACCACATGTGTGGGACTTTTTGGGAGCCTATCCGCATACGGGACCCCGAAAACCAAGCACCGCCTTCAGGATTTCTAAGGGCATACATTTTTGATTTCACTCCTCACTACCTATCACTACCTATCACAGTTTTGAAGGCCATAAAATGCCAAGATGGCACAAAACCCTCCCAAATGACCCCATTTTGGAAAGTAGACACCCCAAGCTATTTGCTGAGAGGCATGTTGAGCCCGTTGAATATTTTTTTTTTTTAGTCCCAAGTGATTGAATAAAGACAAAAAAAATAAATAAAAAAATGTATTCAAAAAGTTGTCACTAAATGATATATTGCTCACACATGCCATGGTTATATGTGGAATTGCACCCCAAAATACATTTTGCTGCTTCTCCTGAGTATGGGTATACCACATGTGTGGGACTTTTTGGGAGCCTAGCCGCGTACGGGGGCCCCGAAACCCAAGCACCGCCTTCAGGATTTCTAAGGGTGCAAATTTTTGATTTCACTCCTCACTACCTATCACAGTTTCGAAGGCCATAAAATGCCAAAATAGCACAAACCCCCCCCCCCAAATGACCCCATTTTGGAAAGTAGACACCCCAAGCTATTTGTTGAGAGGCATGGTGAGTATTTTACAGCTCTCATGTGTTTTTGAAAATGAAGAAAGTAAAGAAAAAAAAAATGTTTTTTTCTTTTTTCAATTTTCAAAACTTTGTGACAAAAAGCGAGATCTGCAAAATACTCACCATACCTCTCAGCAAATAGCTTGGGTGTCTACTTTCCAAAATGGGGTCATTTGGGGGTGGTTTGTGCCATCTGGGCATTCCATGGCCTCCGAAACTGTGATTGGCAGTGAGGAGTGAAATAAAAAAATTACACCCTTAGAAAGCCTGAAGGCGGTGCTTGGATTTTGGGGTCCCGTACGCGGCTAGGCTCCCAAAAAGTCCCACACATGTGGTATCCCCGTACTCAGGAGAAGCAACAGAATGTATTTTGGGGTGTATTTCCACATATGCCCATGGCATGTTTGAGCAATATATCATTTAGTGACAACTTTTTGTAAAAAAAAAAATTATTATTCTTTTTTTTTCATTATTCAATCTCTTGGGACCAAAAAAAAAAAAATATTTAATGGGCTCAACATTGCTCTCAGCAAATAGCTTGGGGTGTCTACTTTCCAAAATGGGGTCATTTGGGGGGGGTTTGAACTGTCCTGCCATTTTATGCACAACATTTAGAAGCTTATGTCACACATCACCCACTCTTCTAACCACTTGAAGATAAAGCCCTTTCTGACACTTTTTGTTTACATGAAAACAAATTTTTTTTTTGCAAGAAAATTACGTTGAACCCCCAAATACTATATATATTGTTAAAGCAAAGGCCCTACAGATTAAAATGGTGGGTGTTGCATTTTTTTTTCCACACATTATTTGCGCAGCGATTTTTCAAACGCATTTTTTGTGGAAAAAATACACTTTTTTTTATTTTAATGCACTTAAACACACTATATTGCTCAAATTTTTGATGAAATAAAAAATATGATCTTAGGCCGAGTACATGGATACCAAACACGACATGCTTTAAAATTGCGCACAAACATGCAGTGGCAACAAACTACATACATTTTTAAAAGCCTTTAAAAGCCTTTACAGGTTACCACATTAGATTCACGGAGGAGGTCTACTGCCAAAATTACTGCCCTCGATCTGACCTTCGCGGTGATACCTCACATGCATGGTGCAATTGCTGTTTACATATGACGCCAGACCAACGCTTGTGTTCGCCTTTGCGCAAGAGAAGGGGGGGCAGGGGTGCTTTTTTTCTTTTTTCTTTAGTTTTTCTTTTTATTTAGCTTTTTTATTTTATTTTTAAACTGTTCCTTCCATTTTTTTTTCTTAGTTATCATTTTTATTGTTATCGCAGGGAATGTAAATATCCCCTATGATAGCAATAGGCAGTGACAGGTACTCTTTTTTTGAAAAAATTGGGGTCTATTAGACCCTAGATCTTTCCTCTGCCCTCAAAGCATCTGACCACACCAAGATCGGTGTGATAAAATGCTTTCCCAATTTCCCAATGGCGCAGTGGGTATGCCCACCATTAGAATACCTCCCTTCATCCACCCACTTCTAATGATGGGCATACATGCACCATTTATATATGCCGAAGCATGGGGGCATCCTCCCGCAAAAAAGTTATGCCACGTACACATGGTCGGACTTTTCCACGGGCAAGCCTCCGTCGGAATTTCGACCGTATGTACGTGGCATTAGGAGCAAAATCGCTCCTCCGCCCTCTGCTGCCCCCATGCTTCGGCATATATGCTCTTTTTTTTAACTGTGGTGGTGAAATCACCTCCTACAGCGTTGGAGTTGCGGCTTTATGTATCGTGGGAGCAAACGCTGTTGCTGTCAAGATAAATAAATCCATGCTGCAACTGAATGGCATACCTGCTAAGCAAATAATGGTTAACATTAAAACAAAGTAACATTACAGTATAACAGTAAGACCTTACCATACCATACCTGCAAAGCAAATACCAAAAAAAAACCATAGTAAAAAATAAAACATTTTGTTAACGCAACCGGTGCCTAAAATATATATATGCCGAAGCATGGGGGCATCCTCCCGCAAAAAAGTTATGCCACGTACACATGGTCGGACTTTTTTCGACCGTATGTACGTGGCATTAGGAGCAAAATCGCTCCTCCGCCCTCTGCTGCCCCCATGCTTCGGCATATATGCTCTTTTTTTAACTGTGGTGGTGAAATCACCTCCTACAGCGTTGGATTCGCGGCTTTATGTATCGTGGGAGCAAACGCTGTTGCTGTCAAGATAAATAAATCTGCGCTGCAACTGAATGGCGCACCTGAAAACAAAAAAATGGTTAACAATAAAACATACCTGAAAAGCAAGCATGATAAAACATAATAAAACATTGCAGAATAGAATAGAGTAAAAAAGAGCAACACTAGAGAGAGAGAGAGAGAGAGAGAGAGAACAATAAAACGACAACTATTTTTGGTTTTTTTATTTTATATTTTTTTGGGGGGTTTTTTTTTTGTACTTTTTTTTTATTTTTATTTTTTACACTTTTTTTTTTAAACTATAACTATAATTTTAACTGTAACGGTCGGGTCTCAAAATGCGATGGCATTCTTGAGACCCTGTAACTATAATTTTAACTAACGGTCGGGTCTCAAAATGCGATGGCATTCTTGAGACCTGTGAAAGTGTATCCTAGCCTGTGAAATGCTGTACCCTACGCTAATACCTCACTAGTGAGTGGTAGCGTTCAAAACATTCACCAATGCAGAGACCAGGATTGTCAGGACAGCGTGGACAATAATAACGGGTGTCACGGCCTACATCCGTGCTTGCTACAGACACAACATCTTTTTTGGGGGGCTCGTTGGGTAGGGGTACTCGGGAGGACATAAGGAAAATGCCTCTCATACAGCCGGCTAACTGCATTTGGTAGGGAATGGTGAGGTGCAGAACCGTCTGGAAACAGAAGGTCTGTGAGAACCTCTTCATGGAATTCAAGGAAGGGTAACCTCCCGCCTGAAGCTCCATATAGCACATGAGCATTCAGAGAAGCCAATTGGAACAAATAAATAGACACTTTTTTGTACCAGCGTCTAGCCTTACGGACAACTAGGTACGGCACCAACAACTGGTCGTTGAGGTCCACCCCTCCCATATTAAGGTTATACTCGTGGACACAGAGGGGTTTCGTCACAACACCAGCCGCCGTACGAATTTGGACTGTCGTGTCTGCATGAAGGGAGGTAAGAACGAAAACATTCCTATTATCCCTCCACTTCACAGCAAGCAAATTATTACACTTCAAGCAGGCTCTCTCCCCCAGCCTAAGAGGGGAATCTACAAGCCGCTGGGGAAAGCCCCGGCGATTAGGTCGCACGGTGCCACATGCTCCAATCTGATGATTAAACAAATGACAGTGGCACGCTCGTGTAATAATTGTCCACGTACAAGTGGTACCCCTTTCCGAATAAGGGTGACACCAAGTTCCACACTATCTTGCCAGCGCTCCCTATGTAATCTGGACAGTTCTCCGGCTCTACGTGACTATCTTTTCCCTCATAAACCGAAAAGCTCCACGTATAGCCTGTTGCCCTGTCACAGAGCTTGTAGAGCTTGACCCCGTATCTGGCACGCTTGCTGGGAAGGAACTGTTTGAAAGACAAGCGGCCAGAAAACTTAATCAGGGACTCGTCAACGCAGACAACTTGATTGGGAGTAAACAAGGCTGCAAAACGTTGGTTGAAGTGGTTTATGAGGGGCCGGCGATTAGGTCGCACGGTGCCACATGCTCCAATCTGATGATCAAACAAATGACTAAACAGTGGCACGCTCGTGTAATAATTGTCCACGTACAAGTGGTACCCCTTTCCGAATAAGGGTGACACCAAGTTCCACACTATCTTGCCAGCGCTCCCTATGTAATCTGGACAGTTCTCCGGCTCTACGTGACTATCTTTTCCCTCATAAACCGAAAAGCTCCACGTATAGCCTGTTGCCCTGTCACAGAGCTTGTAGAGCTTGACCCCGTATCTGGCACGCTTGCTGGGAAGGAACTGTTTGAAAGACAAGCGGCCAGAAAACTTAATCAGGGACTCGTCAACGCAGACAACTTGATTGGGAGTAAACAAGGCTGCAAAACGTTGGTTGAAGTGGTTTATGAGGGGCCGAATTTTGTAGAGCCGATCAAATTCAGGGTCTCCACGAGGACGACAGAGTTCATTGTCACTGAAGTGCATGAACCGCAAGATCTGTTCGTATCGTGCCCTGGACATGGAGCGAGAGAACACGGGCATATGGTGGAGTGCGAGGGTGGACCAATAAGTCCTCAGAGTCGGGAATTTATGCATGCCCATGTTGAGGGAAAGGCCCAGAAAGGACTTAAATTCGGAAACCGTAATTGGTTTCCAATCTCTGGAAAGGGAAGGCAACTGGGGATTAGCGGCGATGTATTGACCAGCATATAAATCACTTTGGTCCACAATAGATCTATAGAGATCTTCCGTGAAAAACAGCGATAAAAAATCGGATGGCTTAAAATCAGCTGTTTCCACCTGAATACCGGGTTGGCCAGTGAATGGGGGAAGTACGGGTCCTGCAGAAGTGGTGGGCACCCAATCAGGATTGGCGAATTCTGCAGGAAGGACACTATGTGATCGACGGGCCTGCCTTTGTCTTCTTCTTGGTGGCAGCGGGACACTACTTGTGCTTGCCACCTCGCCAGCTTGAACTGCACTTATGGGACTCGCCACGTCACCAAGTGTTACTGCAGTGCTGGTTTGACTACGTCCAGGGTGTACTAGGCCGCTGGTGCTTGCCAGTTCACCAGAAGGAATAGCGGCGCTAGTACTTCTCTGCTCCATACGAGAGACCTGCGGTTCCTGCACCTCAACAACATCAGAAGATCGGGATCGGGTACGCCTGACCTTAGCAGGAACCTCACCTCCGTCGCCAGAGCTATCTGTCATGGAGCCGCTGTCGTCTACTGGATCGTATTATGAGCCTGATTCTGACAGATGAGTGACCTCCTCTTCACTATCTGACATACTCAGAAACAAGTAGGCCTGTTCACTAGTGTACTTGCGATTTGCCATTTCAAAACCTAATTGATATCACCCGCCGGGCGATCAGGGGGTTAAACCGATAGTTGGGTAATAAATGGCGGGTGCCCTGACAGTATAAAAAAACAAGCTAACTAACCAGCGTCACCCGTAACAGTTATACGGTGATCACTGGTGAAAGGGTTAACTAGGGGCAATCAGGGGGTTAAAACCTTTATTAGGTAATATATGGGGGTACCTGACGCTATATAAAAACCTGACGGGGAACCTAAATAACTAAATAACTAACTGGCTAACCAGCGTCACCAGTGACACTTATACAGTGATCACTGGTGAAAGAGTTAACTCTAGGGGCAATCAAGGGGTTAAAACCTTTATTTAGGTTGTAATATGGGGGTACCTGACCTATAAACCTATTTATAAACCTATATAAACCTGGCGGTTACCTAAAAAAAAAAACTGGCTACCTAGCGGCACCAGTGACACTAATGCAGCGATCAGAAAAACGATCGCTTAGTGACACTGGCAAAAGGGGGTGAAAGGGTTACCTAGGGGGCAATCAAGGGGTTAAACCTTTATTGGGGGGGTAGGGGGCTACCTTAGACCTAAAGGGGCCTAAAACTAACTGCCCTGACAGTTATTGCAGTCACACTGACACTAAATGCAGTGATCAGTAAAATAAATGATCACTGCAATCAGTGACACTGTGACTGGGGGGGCAGGGGGTGATCTGGGGGGTGATCAGGGGGTGACAGTGGGGTGAAATATGTGCCTATGTGTGCCTGGTGTCAGTGTAGTGTTGGTGCACTAACCTGATGTCTTCTCCGCTCGGCATCCCGGTCAGAAAGACCGACACGAGGAGCGTGACATCACTTCCACTTGCTGTGTTTACAATTACACAGGAAGGGGAAGCATCTGATTGGCCGGGAGCGATCGCGAGGGGGTGGCCAGAAACCACTGGCCGTCCCCTCGTGCCGCATCGCTTCTGGAGCCATCCCGACTGTCCCCGCCGGCGGAGGGGGTTTCGATCGGACACTCCAACCGCCGGAAGAATGTCACGTACAGGTACGTGATTTTGCCTGTACGTGCCATTCTGCTGACGTATATATACATGGGGCGGTCGGGAAGTGGTTAAAAATGTACTAGTTCAAAATTACAAACAGATTCTACTTAACAACAAACCTACAGTCCCTGTCTTGTTTGCACCGCCTGTATACTGCTGTTCAGAGTATATAGGGCCTGGGGGCCCCACGCCTTTCCTTTTTTAAATTTGGGTGCGGGGTTCCCCTTAATATCCATACAAGACCCAAATGGGCTGGGGGGGGGGGGTACCCATGTTTTTTTTTCTCAATGATTTTAATCCATATTGGCATGACCAGACATTACATTAAGGCCGCAAGCAGTTTTAAATTACTTTTTTTCCTTTAGAAATGTCATTTTGTGCAGGGACAGTTTTCAACATGGGAAACACATGCCACTTCACAGGCATACTATAGACACCCCCCAGGTACGATATTTAAAGGAGTATTTAACTTTTTTTTTCACGTTAAGCATCATTAAAATCAATGCTCCCCAAACCCTTTTTAGGACAATAACTTGCATATTAGCCTTTAAAATTAGCACTTTTCGAACCTTCGAGTCCCATAGACTTTAACAGGGTTCTAAAGTTCGCACAAACTTTTGGTCCGTTCGCAGGTTCTGGTGCGAACCGAACCGGGGGGTGTTTGGCTCATCCCTACTGTCAACGGATGGAAAAAAAATGGACAAACTGACAACATGTGTGAAAGGGGCCTAAGGGGGGGCTGGGGGGACTGCACCCAGAAGATTTTTTTACCTTAATGCATAGAATGCATTAAGGTTTAAGGCCTCATGCACATTAGCATAAATAACAGACTGTTCGGGTCTGCAAAGGATACCTGAAAGGATATAAACCTGTCTAAACTCATTGAAACATAGCTGAATCTGCTTTAAAGCAGGAACATCTAAACACAGGAAAAAGTGGATTTTGGAAACATAAAATTTGCTTATACATCCTACCCTATAAACTGCCTCCCTCCTAATATCCCTTGATTGAAAAATCCAAGGAACTGGGGGAAAATTGTTGCCCGAGCAGTGGTTGCATACAGTGAGATGCAGCCACTGGTTGGGTATTTTGACAGGTAGCGGGACCAGCCATCAAAAGACAATAGCTACAGCGGGTGGTTCATCTGCATTGTATAGCGTGGATGGAGGCATCTGTGAACTTTTTCATGTTTAGCGGGGAAAAAAAATCAGCGTACGGTCAGCTTAACCTTCTTTCACTGAGCACTGCCTGCTATCCCATGCACATTTATAAATAGTTTTGACCTATTGTCAGTGAATGTAGGTGTATCACAAAAGATACATTTCCAGTTCAGGTTACATTTCAAATTGAAGCAAAATAAAAGTAGGACTATTGCTCATAGCAAACAATTTCACTCATGTGCAGAGAGGGTGTGAAAGAAATATTGTGAAAGGCAGCTCCACTTTTCTTACATTTCTCATAAACCAACGCCCCATCTAGAGGATGAAAAGCAAAGATGCCATCTGCACTGTTGAATAGAGAATAGCGAAAAAAGTTCCAGGCGCTGATGACAGAAAATTCACCCAAGATGTAGTATGAGCACAGCTGAACCGTGCTGCTGAAATGCTAAAGACAATAGGGGCTGACAACACTCAGAAGCTGAACTAAAAGTATTGAGTGGTGGCTACAATAACCCACACATACTCTCAAAGAACTGCTAGCAATTTATTGTAAAAAAAATATAATAAAAACAGTACAAATTTTGCATAGTTGTGTTAACGTTGGTTACAAAGCTGACTGGGGCACTGATGGATTAATGTGTCAGACTGGGAGGATCCGGGAGTGCCGGGCCCACTGGCAAGCGAAGATGGTATCATTATCACTGGCGATGTAAGTGTTCCCACAGCTGACTGTATCCAAAGGAAGAGATGTGGTGAGCGGTAAGGAGGAAGGCGTCACCGAGGTCCAGTCCAGAAATGACGTGTCCAAGAGGAAGCAGCCGCGGCCAGCGTGGAACGCAAACGTCCCTGTTGCCGTGACTACAGGAAATAACGGAAATATTGGCTAACTGAAGCTTATAAACCCAATGTGGGGGCGGGACGGGGCAGAGATTGAAAAAAGCTCTGAACTAATTATTCCATCAATGCCCTTGTCCATTGAAGACTTATAAACTGTTTTGTATCACTTACATTTAAAATTACAAACTTCATATCAATATCTATTTGCACACATGTAAGAAGGCTGGCCATAGGCTAGCCTGCATTTGTGTGAGGAGTCTGAGGGGTACATATCCCTCCTCCTCTGCCTGATTCTGCGTTGGCTCGTATTCAGGGATGGTTCCATCGTGGCTTCCAGTTTCGCCACTTTCGGTTTAACGTACAGTGAGACGGAAGCTTGGCGTTGGGCGGCAGCAGGTGGCTTTTCTTTCTCCAGGTGCGCACGCTTGCGGTATAATGCGGGGGGGGGGTCTTCAGGGGGTGCCGCCCGCATTTTACTACGCACAGGTCGTGACTGGTACAGTTAGTTGGGCAGTGCCCGCCCCAGTAACCAGAGCCAAGTCCTCCACCCTCTGGAAGCCTCTATTTGTCATGTCATGTTCCACCTTATGCTGGGTTACCTGTCGGGTTCAGGCTGGGTCAATAACTCCTGCCACTGGCAGCATTATTGGTCAGTCTTCCCTGGTTCACCAGGTTGTCACTGTTAGGCACTACTGGTGGTTCAACCCACCTCGCGGTCCGCAGGTCACGGGGTGGAGGGGTGCAGTCCCGGTTAGATTCAGTCAGCTGTTTGTGTTTGTGTTTGTTCACAGCATGTTCTGTCATAGCGGTTCTGTCAGCAGGTCTGCCAAAGCAGGTTGTCATAGCGGTTAGCGGTTCTGTCACAACGGTTCCACCTCAGCAAGTTCTGTCACAGCATTTTCAGTCATATCGCTTCTGTCATAGCGTTTTCAGTCATATCGGTGCAGTTATAGCATTTTCAGTCATAGCGTTTCTAGTCATAGCCGGTGCTTTTACAAGCATGTTCTGTCATGGCGTGTTCCAGTTGCGGCGGGTTCCAGTCGCACCGGGTTTCAGTCACAGCTTGTTCAGTTAGAGTGGGTCCTGTCACAGTGGTTCTGTCATGGCAGATCGATCACAGCGTTTCCTGTCAGTGTGGTCTGCGGTCCTGTCACAGTGGGTTCGTCAAAGCGTTTCTGTCATAGCGGTTATGTCCAGCATGTTCTTTCATAGCTTGTCGGTGCCAAAGACAATATGTAAAAATAAAAACTACTGACACCATCCACTGCCTTATCGACACCATCACTGCCACATACTCCCCACCCCTTTCCCAGAAGCACTGCGAAAAAAATATTTAAAAAAATTATTTAAAGAAAATAACAACATTTTAAAAAATAGAGAAAAGAATAAAATAACAAAAAACTACTGACACACTGTTCTACTGACACTGTCCACTACCCCACCCCGAATCATTGTGAAAAATAAAAAATACAATTGTAAAAAAACTACTGACACCGTCCACTGCCCTACTGACACCATCCTACACATACTACTCACTGCTGTACACTCCACACTCCTCACATGACCATTAAACCTCGTACACACGATCAGGGATTACAAGGGATATTTACATGACATAACAGGGCCATTGGGGCATACCCCAGCCAACCGGTGCACATAGTCATGTGCATAACATAGTACTACTGACATATTATCTAAAAGCTAACATAACTAAACACAACCCAATCTCTGTTCAGGTAACACATGGTAGGATTTTGATATGAGATATTGTTTCTTGGGGGACTGTCTCTCGGTTTTAGTTATTGGCCTTGGACTCTACAGGGATCCTTGAGAATAAATGTATAATAAATGCAGTGGTTATTGTTTTTAGGCTGGCCTCTCTAACTATCCATCTGGGGTCTAGGCATCAGTGCTCAGCAAAGTTAGACAGAGGTAGAGAAGATCTATCAGGGTTGATCCCCTGAGGGCTGATCATCTATTGTGGAATCCGAGCCTGTCCACAAATGCCAGACTTTGTCATATTTTTTGGGCATCCTCGGGACAGATATGTTGCTCTTATAGAGAGGTATCATTGCGTTGACTAATTGCTTCCATGAGGACAGTGTGGGGGGGAGTGGTTGACTTCCACTTTAGTACAATGGCTTTTCTTGCATAGAAAAGAAGGATACCTATTAGTGTGCGTATTGCTTTGGCAAATGCCAGTTATTCCACTAGGCCAAGGAGGCAGACACTAATTGTCAGGGGAATAGGGATAGTAGTCAAACTATGAATGAATTGAGTTACCTCCCGCCAATAGTCCTGATTTTGTGGGCAATCCCAGAATATATGCGTGGAATCTGCAGGGGTACCAGAGCATCTCCAGCAGCTGGCCGACACGGCTGGATATATGCGGTGGAGGCGCTGGAGCGTATAGTAGACCCTGTGTAGGATTTTGAATTGGATCAGTTTATCCCTAGTGGCAACCAGCGGCTGGAGTGGATAGTCCCACATGTCTTCCCAGTCCTTGCTGTCCAGTTCCTGCACCTCTGCCCGCCACAGATCACGCAGACCATCCCGTCCCACCTGGATGGATGGTAGAAGTAAATTTGGGATAATGGTTTTAAGAGATCAGCATCTTCTAGAAGGGTCTCCATGTCATCATTAAGGATGAGCCGAACACCCCCCCGTTCGGCTCGCACCAGAACCCGCGAACGGACCTAAAGTCCGTGCGAGCTTTAGAACCCTATTAGTTATAATGGATGCGAACGTTCGAAATTAAAAGTGCTCATTTTAAAGGCTAATATGCATGTTAATGTCATAAAAAGTGTTTGGGGACCTGGGTCCTGCCCCAGGGGACATGTATCAATGCAAAATTTTTTTTTAAAAACGGCCGTTTTTTCAGGAGCAGTGATTTTAATAATGCTTAAATTGAAACAATAAAAGTGTAATATTCCTTTAAATTTCGTACCTGGGGGGGTGTCTATAGTATGCCTGTAAAGGGGCGCATGTTTCCCGTGTTTAGAACTGTCTCTGCGCAAAGTGTCATTTTTGAAAGTAAAAAAGCTATTTAAAATCACTCGCGGCTAATGTTAATTCACGGCTCCCGTAACACAGAGAACAGTGATTCATTGAAACTCATTCATAAAAAAAAGTCATTTATAAAAAAAAAAAAAAAATGAAAAAAAAAAAGCGTAGGGGTCCCCCCAAATTCAATAACCAGGCCCTTCAGGTCTGGGATGGATATTAAGGGGGATCCCAGCCAAAAAAAAAAAAAAAAAAAAATGGCGTAGGGTACCCCTCAAAATCCATACCAGACCCTTGAGGTCTGGTATGGATTTTAAGGGGAACCCTAGCCAAAAAAAATGGCGTGGGGTCCCCCTCAAAATCCATACCAGACCCTTATCCGAGCACGCAACCTGGCAGGCCGCAGGAAAAGAGGGGGGGACGAGAGCGGCCCCCCCTCTCGCCTGAACCGTACCAGGCCACATGCCCTCAACATTGGGAGGATGCTTTGGGGGTCTAAGACCCCAAAAGCACCTTGTCCCCATGTTGATTAGGACAAGGGCCTCTTCCCCACAACCCTGGCCGGTGGTTGTGGGGGTCTGCGGGCGGGGGCTTATCGGAATCTGGAAGCCCCCTTTAACAAGGGGACCCCCAGATCCCGGCCCCCCCCTGTGTGAAATGGTAAGGGGGTACAAAAGTACCCCTACCATTTCACCAAAAAAAAGTGGCAAAAATGGTAAAAAGGACAGGAGACAGTCTTTGACAATTCCTTTATTAAAATCTTCTTTCTTCTTTCTTCATCCTTCGGATTCTTCATCTTCTCCTTCCTTCATCTTCTTCCATCTTCTTCTTCCATTTTCTTCTTCCTCCGATCCGCTTCTTCTTGCGCTGGTCTTCTCGTCCTTCTCGTCCGGCATCTTCTTCCGTCGGCGTCGGCGTCGGTGTCGGTGTCTTCTTGGGCCGCTCCGCGCAATGGGAGGCTCCCGCTGTGTGAGGCTCCGCTCCATCTGACAGGTCTTTTAAAACGGAGGGCACCTGGTGACCCCGCCCCCCTCTGACATCATGGGGAAAGCCATCATGGAATTCCCCATGACGTCCCTGTGCGTCAGAGGGGGCGGGGTCACCAGGTGCCCTCCATTATAAAAGACCTGTCAGACGGAGCGGAGCCTCACACAGCGGGAGCCTCCCATTGCGCGGAGCGGCCCAAGAAGAGACAGAGACACCGACGCCGACGCCGACGGAAGAAGATGCCGGACGAGAAGGACGAGAAGACCAGCGCAAGAAGAAGCGGATCGGAGGAAGAAGAAAATGGAAGAAGAAGATGGAAGAAGATGAAGGAAGGAGAAGATGAAGAAACCGAAGGATGAAGAAAGAAGAAAGAAGATTTTAATAAAGGAATTGTCAAAGACTGTCTCCTGTCCTTTTTACCATTTTTGCCACTTTTTTGGTGAAATGGTAGGGGTACTTTTGTACCCCCTTACCATTTCACACAGGGGGGGGGCCGGGATCTGGGGGTCCCCTTGTTAAAGGGGGCTTCCAGATTCCGATAAGCCCCCCGCCCGCAGACCCCCACAACCACCGGCCAGGGTTGTGGGGAAGAGGCCCTTGTCCTAATCAACATGGGGACAAGGTGCTTTTGGGGTCTTAGACCCCCAAAGCATCCTCCCAATGTTGAGGGCATGTGGCCTGGTACGGTTCAGGCGAGAGGGGGGGCCGCTCTCGTCCCCCCCTCTTTTCCTGCGGCCTGCCAGGTTGCGTGCTCGGATAAGGGTCTGGTATGGATTTTGAGGGGGACCCCACGCCATTTTTTTTTGGCTAGGGTTCCCCTTAAAATCCATACCAGACCTCAAGGGTCTGGTATGGATTTTGAGGGGGACCCTACGCCATTTTTTTTTTTTTTTTTTTTTTGGCTGGGATCCCCCTTAATATCCATCCCAGACCTGAAGGGCCTGGTTATTGAATTTGGGGGGACCCCTACGCTTTTTTTTTTGTTTTTTATTAATGAATGACAGCTCTCTGTGTTACAGGAGCCATCAATTCATTAGCCGCGAGTGATTTAAATAGCTTTCTTCCTGCAAAAATGACACTTTTTTGCAGGGAAAGTTCTAAGCACAGGAAACCTGCCCTCCTTCACAGGCTACCTATAGACACCCCCCAGATGTGATACTGCAATGCTGTTCTAACAGCACGCACACACATATCCCCAGAAATAAAGAACATATTGTTGTCAGCAGTCAGCAGCACACTGACACGCTGACACTGTGAGTGAAACATAATATGCGAGGCCGCCGCAGCGGCGGCCTCTTATACCGTGGGGCGTGTATTAAAGCCCCTGAGCTATAATTGGCTACAGGCATCCTGCCTGTAGCCAATTATGGCTCTCCTCGCTGCCGGCGCTGTGATTGGCCAAGCATGCGGGGTCACAGTGCATGCTTGGCCAATCATCAGCCAGCATTGCACTGCGCGGGCCGCAATGCATTGCGGGGCCGCTCGCATCACACGAATTTGATGCGAGCGGTCCCAATAGTTCTGGGCTCGCCGAGCGAGCGAACACCCGGTGCTCGATTCGAACATGGGTTCGAATCGAACACCGGGCTCATCCTTAGTCATCATATTCCAGCCGAAGCTGAACTGTTTTGAATTGCGAATCAAAGGCATGGCGGAGCTGCAGGAATCTGAAAAAGAAAGAGTTTGGAAGTTGGAATACATTTTTTTTTAAAAGAACAGTGTAAAAAAATAAAAATAAAAAGGTAAAATAAATAATAATAATAATTTTTAAAAAAAAAATCAATAATTCATTAAATATGACTCCTCTGTAAGTCTAAACATGCAACCTGTAGAATTTTTAAAGGGTAAATGGAGATTTTTAAAGGGTAAAAATTTGTCGCCATTCCACGAGCGGGCGCAATTTTGCAGCGTGACATGTTGGGTATCAATTTACTCGGTGTAACATTATCCTTCACAATATAAAACAAAATTGGGCTAACTTTACTGTTGTCTTATATTTTAACTCAAAAAATTTATTTATTTTTCCCCAAAAAAGTGCTCTTGTAAGACTGCTGCGCAAATGTTTTTAACTTGTAAACACCAAATCTCTGAAAGAGGCTCGGTCCTTAACCACTTCAATACAGGGCTTTTAAACACCCTTCCTTACCAGAGCACTTTTTGCGATTCGGCACTGCGTCGCTTTAACTAACAATTGCGCGGTCGTGCAACGTTACACCCAAACAAAATTGATGTCCTTTTTTTCCCACAAATAGAGCTTTCTTTTGGTGGTATTTGATTACCTCTGCGGTTTTTATTTTTTGTGCTATAAACAAAAGAAGAGCGACAATTTTGAAAAAAAACACAATATTTTTTACTTTTTGCTATAATAAATATCCAATTTTTAAAAAAAAAAAACGATTTTTTTCCTCAGTTTAGGCCGATACGTATTCTTCTACATATTTTTGGTAAAAAAAATCGCAATAGGCGTATATTGATCGGTTTACGCAAAAGTTATAGCGTCTACAAAATAGGGGATTTTTTTTTTTTTTTTTTTTTTTTTTACTAGTAATGGCGGCGATCTGCGATTTTTTTTTTTTTTCGTGACTGCGACATTGCGGCGGACACTTCGGACACTTTTGACACATTTTTGGAACCATTCACATTTACACAGCGATCGTTGCTATAAAATTGCAATGATTACTGTGTAAATGTGACTGGCAGGGAAGGGGTTAACTCTAGGGGGCGCTGCAGGGGTTAATATGTTCCCTAATAGAAGTGATTCTAACTGTGGGGGGAGGGGACTCAAGGGGAGGAGACCGATCATGTGTTCCTCCGTACTGGGATCACATGATCGGTCTCCTCTGCACTGACAGGACGTGGAGCTGTGTGTTTACACACACAGCTCCACGGTCCCGCACGGTCCCGTTGTTTAAACGGGCAATCGCGGGTGCCCGGCGGACATCGCGGCCGCCGGGCACTCGCACCGTGTCCCGAGCGATGCCGCGGGCGCGCGCGCGCGCGCCCCCCAGGCGTCCGGGAATGCGAGGACGTCATATGACGCCCACCCAGGATGGTAGATCCACCTTGTGGGCGTCATATGACTATAGCGCAGTAATGAAGTGGTTAAGCGGTTAAAAATATTGTCATAGGCCCCAGCGAGATTTGAACTCGCGACCCCTGGTTTACAAGACCAGTGCTCTAACCCCTGAGCTATGGAGCCTATAGAGTAGAATGGGCACACCTATGTTTGTCATGCATAAGATTTTTTCAGCCTGCAGCAAATAGAAATTGTAATGCAAACCATAGTTCAGTAAGCTAGGTATATACACACAGTTTTTTTTTTTTATCATTTAGCTGGTGGGTTGAACGTAAAAAAAAACCTCACAGATCCCTGCATCCACACAAGAGATGTGGTTGCAGGAATCTCCCCTACTGCGCTATTGTATTCTGACAGCGGGGGCTCCACTGATCAGCGCAGCAGCCTTTGGGTACAACCTGCTGATCAAATGCTGCTCTACCAGCTGGACCGTTTGACAGAAACCAGTTGTTAGACTGGCTTCTGTTGAACGGAGAGGGATACAAACACATTGAAATTCAGTCCATTCCTGCTGAACTGGCCTGGCTTAACACACCTCTCACATTACAAATACCACTTTTATCTGTTATTAAAAGCAATGCATCATCTTTGGATTTTTTTTTCTTAGATATAAACCTAAAAGAGATGAGATTATATCATCTTTTTTACATAAATACATTTGTATAGTTTTAAACAGTGGCGGCTTGTGTTTTTTTTGGGGGGGGCAAACAACCACGGTCCGTCGATCGTGTCACCCACACCAAGTGCCCCACCCCCCGGGCTGTCCGTTGGTAATCCTGCCCCGCACTTAGGCCATCTAGGTCGGGAAAGGCTCCTACGGGCAGCAAATTACCATTGCGTCTCCTCCTCCTTGTGCATCACGGCAGCTTCTGCCGTGCGTCTCCTCCCTCCTCCTCCTAGGCGTCCAATAGGATCGCCTGTACTTTTTAGCCAATCGCGTGACTGGTCTCAATCGCTTCCTGATTGGCCAGGAGGAGGATCAGTGTGAGAATAGAGAATATTAATTCGCTATTTTCACACAACTTGGTGGACTTGAAGCGCACCCTTTTATTAAGCCTATTAGAGCCTCTGGCTCTAATCACATGCTTAACCCCCCCCCCCTATAGGAATCCATGCGTCCGGCTCCCTGCATGTAGATGAGGGGGCTGGACACATGGATGGGGGGGAGCCGCGCCCGTGCACCCCTAATGGCTGGGCCGCCACTGATTTTAAATATCACGTTGGAATAGATTGCTTATATCAAACTACAGTATATAACAACTTATTTTTTGATAACTTTATAGCTTCCTGTGTGCCACTTCCATATGGGCAGTGCATGCTCCTAATGTCACTAAAAGCTGACAGAAATTATTGGGACTACATGCCCCATGTTTCACTGCATCAGTTCCACTGACAGAGGCGGTATATTCTGTGTTTGTACCTTTCCAGTTTAGCAGACTATGTGAATGGAGCGGGTGGGTCCATAGGACCCTGCTAATGCAAGCAACCATCCAAAAACAGGAAAGGAAAGCTTTATAAGATAGGGATACAGCATAGGGTTGCCACCTGGCCAGGATTCACCCGGACAGTTTGGGTTTGGAATCATGTGTCCGGGTTTCAGACTGCCTGAAATGCGGACACATTATTTAGACTATGGCTTCCCAGCAGGGTTGCTGGCTGCAGTTGTCTAAGCTGAAAGTGGCTGTTATTCTCTTTCACACTGCCCCAAGCCAACACTAACAATCCAACCCCCCAAACACATACAGATGGGAGAGGAGAGAGGGCTCAATCTGCACCTCTTCCCCCCACTCCTACTCCTCTGTGTCTGCCCACACTCCAATCCCCGGCACTGTGCCTCAGAAAAGGGAAGTGGGGGGGCTGAAAATTTGAAGTCCAGAAGCCTCAGATACGTCTGGATGAGAGGTGCTGACTGCCAAGGGGTGAGTGAGCCCACCATCCATCCCTGTCTGTGACTGAAGTCTCCCCCCTTCTCTCTCCTGCATCTGAGTAAATCAGGGTTCTCAGAGCACCCCTTGCATCAGAGTTCCCCTTTACACCAGAGGCCATAGTGTTTCCCCTTACATCAGAGCCTTCTCCGTACATCAGAGTTCTCAGTGCTCCCCCTTAAATCAGGGTTCCCAGAGGATCCTTTATGTAAGAGTCCCCAGAGTTCTCCCTTACATCAGAGTCTGCAGAGCCCCCCCCCCCCCCCTTACAGTGAAAGGGAACTTTGCAAATTCAGATGTAAAAAGGGAACTCTTGTTATTACCTTCATATGATTAGAAATGTTATTTAATTGCAAAATATATGTGTAGTGGTGACATCTTTGTCTATTGATGTGATAATGTATATGTCATTGTTAAATATGTGGACATTGCTATGGTTCAGTGTTTGGAGCCATCTAGTGACCAAATCTGGTAATTCACTGATAAGATTATTACAGAACTAGCACAAAAGACTTTTACAGGAATTACTGTTTTGATTTAGAAGGTTGACCTTGTTACCCAGGAGTCTGTGTGACCTACCCATGAACACTCTCTTATACAGTGCATGCTGGGTAGGGTATAAAAAAGGGACTGCAGTGGCCATATTTGGCCTCTGGGGACCACACTGCCTGCCTGTGTGTATCTGTGAGGAGGTTTCCCGGAGACTGCAGATTGCAAGCCTGCCTGTGTGCGAGGTGACTAGACGGAGCCTGAGAGTTGGTGACTGGATTGACAAGGCCCAGAGACGCTAGTCGGAGAACCGGTGTCTATCAGGCGGAGTGACACGGAGGGGTCTGCCCAGCTGATCCAGAAGCAAGCTGCAGTTACCGGATTAAAGTCATCATCCAGAACTCCAGTTGGTGAGCGGGTTGCAGCCCACCGTTTATCAATTGTTGCACCCAGTTAGACTTACTCACAGGCCTCGCTGGAACCTGTTGTTCCATGGAGGCGAAACGGAGCAACTGACATTGAGTAGGCTTAAGGCCTACATAAGAGTGGAATTGCAGACAGGGCAGGATTTGTCCCCAAGGTACCTTCCCGGGCTACTCTCTCGGTTACAGCCCATTGATCTCGATGTCACTCGTCCCCATCTATGCATCTTGGAAATTCAGCGACGTTGAAAAGAGGCCTACACTTCTTTGTTGCGGCTTTGGAGTCAAGCCAATGGAAACGCTGCCCAAGGGGGGGGGGGGGGTTCCCGCATATTCAATAGGTGCGTCAATGGTGGTTCTCTCTTTTATAATTAATTCACTATCCTGAGGGGAGGAGTCTGGGGCGGAGCTTATCACAGGTATGCTGCCATGGAGGCACCAGGAAATAGTGATAGCCTCTAAAAAAATTAGCTCAATGTTCCACCTGTTGGCTGAAAATCAATATTAAGCCCCATACACATGGTCGGAAAATCCGACCACCAAATCCATCGGATTTGGTCCGACGGATTTAGTCCGACAATGGTGTTTTGTATACACACGGTTGGACAAAGTTGTCGGAAAATCCGATCATTCTGAACGTGGTGACGTTTGTTGCCTACGACGGGACTACGTAGAGGCTAGTAGCCATTAGCTTTGGTCTTGTAATGTGATCTGAGCATGCGTGGCACTTTGTCCGTCGGAATTCGCTACACACGATCGGAATTGGTGTGATCGGACTTTGTTGTCGGAAAATTTATAGAGCAGGAGATACAACTTTGTCCGTCGGACAATCCAATGGAAAATGTCCGATGTTGCCTACACACGGTCGGAATTTCCGAAAACATTGTCCGATAGGACAGAATCCATCGGAAAATCCGACCGTGTGTATGGGGCTTTAGAAGTATTTGATGGCAATAATTTATGTTCACCTATCTAAAAAAAAATAAACATCATTTTAGAATTTTATTTTTAGTCCTGACCAAAACAAATAAAGAAAAAAAAAAAAAAAGATTATTATATATATATATATATATATATATATATATATATATATATATATATATATATATATATATATATATATATATATATATACATATATATATATATATATATATATATAATTGTAATATTGGGGGTTATTTAGCTTCAGTGTAGCGCATACTAGTGAGAGGAGTCCACGTCAGACATGCTGTTTAAGGGCTTGTAGGCCCACTTTTATTAAAGAAAGAAAATGTCCATCCAGAATTCCCACACAGGGGTTTCAACTTCACAGCAGTAATGTAGTAATAAACAAAAATACCAAGCCACATGGCTCTCTGGTCAGCACTGCTGCTCAGGCTTTGCTTCAAACCTCTTGGCTTTATAAGGGAGTTCCTGTACCTCAGCACTCTTTTCCAGCTTCCTTGCTGTTCCAGCCCACAGGCTTGGACCCTCTGTCTGCTGACAGTCAGAACTGTGCAGACATGCACACTTCTCCTTTGTACACCTGGACTCCTCGGGAGGGTGGAGCCCAGAACCCTGGTCCTGGCTCTGCTATAAGCCCAGGACCCATCTGTACAATCAACAAGCTAGACTCCTGGCTGTTCCCAAAACCCGATCCCAGGATTGGAGATTCCATCCCACCCAGATCGCTATGAAATCTCCAGGCTCCAGATCCCCAACTGAATTTTACCAAACACAGAGGAAACTGATAAAACAGTTTCCTCCAAATGAAATAATCCTCCTGGAGCCTCTCAACCTCTCAACCTGCCTATTTGAGAATCCTGGGCGACTGTCACTACTAGGACAGGGATCCATACTGTCACAATACATACACACACATATACATACATATACACATTATATATATATATATATATATATATATATATATATAGCGCAGGGCTCCTGAAGAGCATGCGCTATATTTTTGTCAATTTAATGTTTCTAAAACCATAGTTGGGTTTTAGGGTTAATTGCTCTTAATGATGGTCTCAGTACCAGTTTGGCTGGACTGTATTGTGTTCTGCTTGGCCATAGGTGTTGGTGTCACCTCTGGCAAGAATGGCAACGCAGTCTGGTTGGACGCATTGGGTGCCAATCTTTCTCGGAACCAATCAGTGAGTGTGTTGACTCGCTGTGAATTCTGGGAAAGGGTACTTAAGGTACTGAGGTCACGTGATTCTGGGTTCCGGTCCAGAAGATCTTTCTGACTGCTTGGTCCTGGTCCTCCTGACCAGCCCCCAGGGGCCCTCATGGCCTGGGGTGCGGATCCATCCGTTTCCGAGTCTCAGGGCTGGCTAGCCTGAGGCGCAGTAACTGAAAGGAGGGTTCCAAGGTGGTCCGGTGCCGTTTTGGTTTTGGAGAGGCCCAGCAACTGAGAAGGCAACCAGGGGAGGACTCTTCAGAAGGGGGCCAACGCACTAGGCTGGCTGCTCAGCAAGAGCCTGGAAGCTATGCTGGAAGGACACCAGGTGAATCCATACTCATACGGTATCGCCGGACTGGCTGCAAGATACTGGTACCGTGTGAGAGTTCTCCAAGTTCATCTTTCAGTTACAACCAAGTCTGTGGCAGAGACTTTCCATTCTCAAGTTTTACAACCAAGTCTGTGGCAGAGACTTTGCTTTATCCGAATCACCTGTCGGTTGCTAAATTCACCAAAAGGGGATTTATCTAATAGCTGTAGTATCCAGTTGTGAATGGCTATTACCTGGATTGTATAGTGAGAGACATTCAAGTGTCAGCAGTTCCAAGAGTACCTGAACTTCCCACCCATGCCCTCTATTCCCTATTGAGAGACTATGTTCTGTTCAACGTTCTGCGAATAAAAATCCCTAAAGTGGATCCAGTGTCGGTTTCTGCAGTTATTTGGGCCATCTACCTCGGGAAACCCCTAGACGCACACGAGGTCAAGAAGGTAAGGGTAAGCCCAAAAATAGCCAGCAGCTCCTTCTGGGGTTAGTGCTACATATATATATATATATATATATATATATATATATATATATACATACATATTATATATATATACATATATATATATATATATATATATATATATATATATATATATATATATATATATATATATATATATATATATATATACACACACACATATATATATATATATATATATATATACACATACACACACACACACACTTGTGCTCATATGTTTACATACCCTGGCAGAATGTATGATTTATTGAGAGAATATGAATGATAACACGAAAACTTTTCTTTCACTCTTTCACTAACTAATGGTTAGTGTTTGGCTGAAGCCATTTATTATCAATCAACTGTGTTTACTCTTTTTAAATCATAATGCCAACAGAAAATAGCCAAATTACCCTGCTCAAAAGTTTACATACCCCAGTTCTGAATACCGCGTATTGCCCCCTTTAACATCAATGACAGCTTGAAGTCTTTTGTGGTATTTGTGGATGAGGCTCTTTATCTTTTCAGATGGTAAAGCTGCCCATTCCTTTTGGCAAAAAGCCTCCAGTTCCTGGAAATTCTTGGGCTGTCTTGCATGAACAGCACGAGATCTCCCCAGAGTGGCTCAATGATATTGAGTTCAGGAGACTGAGATGGCCACTCCAGAACCTTCACCTTATTCTGCTGTAGCCAATGACAGGTCGACTTGGCCTTGTGTTTTGGATCATTGTCATGTTGTAATGTCCAAGTACTTCCCATGCGCAGCTTCCTGGCTGATAAATGCAAATTTTCCTCCAGTATTTTTTGATAACATACTGCATTCATCTTGCCATCAATTTTTACCAAATTTCCTGTGCCTTTGTAGCTCACACATCCCCAAAACATCATCGATCCACCTCCGTGTTTCACAGTAGGAATGGTGTACCTTTCATCATAGGCCTTTTTGACTCCTCTCCAAATGTAGCGTTTATGGTTGTGGCCAAAAAGCTCAATTTTGGTCTCATCACTCTAAATAACTTTGTGCTTGTCTCTGTGCTGTTTAGCGTATTTGTTTGGCATATTGTAAGTGGGATACTTTGTGGCATTTGCATAGTAATGGCTTTCTTCTGGCGACTCGACCATGCAGCCCATCTTTCTTCAAGTGCCTCCTTATTATGTATCTTGAAACAGCCACACCACATGTTTTCAGAGTCCTGTGTTTTACCTGAAGTTATTTGTGGGTTTTTCTTTGCATCCCAAACAATTTTCCTGGCAGTTGTGGCTGAAATTTTAGTTGTTCTACCTGACCGTAATTTGGTTTCAACAGAACCCCTCATTTTCCACTTCTTGATTAGAGTTTGAACACTGCTGATTGGCATTCTCAATTCCTTGGATATCTTTTAATATCCCTTTCCTGTTTTCTACAGTTCAACTACCTTTTCCCGCAGATTCTTTGACAATTCTTTTGCTTTCCCCATGACTCAGAATCCAGAAACGTCAGTGTAGCACTAGATGAAAGATGCAAAGGTCTGTCAGGAGTCCAGAAACGTATTGACCTTTTAAACACACACGCTAATTACAAGCAAACAGATCACAGGTGAGGATGGTTACGTTTAATAGCCATTCAAACCTCTTTGCACTTGTGTGCATGTTATCGGGTCAAAATCACCAGAGTATGTAATTTTTAGTCAGGGTAATTTTGGTAATTTCTGTTGTCATTATGATTTAAAAAGAGTAAACACAGTTGATTCATAATAAATGGCTTCAGCCAAACACTAACCATGAGTGAAAAATGTTTTTGTGTTATCATTAAAATTCTCTGAAAAATGGCCAAGAAATCATAAATTCTGCCAGGGTATGTAAACATATGAGCACAACTGTGTGTGTGTGTGTGTGTGTGTGTGTGTGTATATGTATATATATATATATATATATATATATATATATATATATATATATATACACACACACACACATACACACACACACACACACACACACACAGTGTCTTTAAAAAAATATTCTAAATTTCTTGAAATTAAGTGATAGACCAACAGAAAGTGGCACATAATTGTGAAGTGGAAAGAAATTGATAAATAGTTTTCCAAATTTTTTACAAATAAATATGTGAAAAGTGTGGCGTGCATTTGTATTCAGCCCCCCTGAGTCAATACTTTATAGAACCACCTTTCGCTGCAATTACAGCTGCAAGTCTTTTTGGGGTTGTCTCTACCAGCTTTGCACATCTAGAGAGTGACATTTTTGCCCATTCTACTTTGCAAGATAGCTCAAGCTCTGTCAGATTGGATGGCGAAGCGTCTGTAAACAGCAATTTTCAAGTCTTGCCACAAATTCTCAATTAGATTTAGGTCTGGACTTTGCCGGGGCCATTCTAACACATGAATATGCTTTGATGTAAACCATTCCATTGTAGCTCTGGCTGTATGTTTAGGGTCGTTGTCCTGCTGGAAGGTGAACCTCCGCCCCAGTCTCAAGTCTTTTGCAGACTCTAAGCCCCCGTACACATGGTCGGAAATTTGTCCGACACTGGTGTTGCATACACACGGTCGGACAAAGTTGTCCGAAAATCCAATCATTCTGAACGTGGTGACGTTCGTTGCGTACGACGGAACTACGTAGAGGCTTGTAGCCAATAGCTTTGGTCTCGTAATTTGATCTGAGCATGCGTGGCACTTTGTCCGTCGGGAAATTTGAGAGCAGGAAAAAGTCAGATGGAGCCCACACACGGGCGGATTTTCGGATAACATGGTCCAACGGACATTTTCCGTCGGAATTTCCAACCATGTGTACGGGGCATTACAGGTTTTCTTCTAAGATTGCCCCGTATTTGGTTCCATCTATCTTCCCAACAACTCTGACCAGCTGACCACTGCATCCTGTTGAAGTCAGGATATAACTATATGCCTAATACTATCTGATTGCTGTGTGCTTATGTGCTCCATGACTACACAGCGCTGCCGGACTGCTCTATGAAACAAAGTAAATCTACAAACTGCCTATTATGGAACTGCTCTGAAAATTGCTATGTTAATGCATCATCATCTTGCTCCATGCTGTTCTGAAGTATAATATACCCACATAGCTTTGTTTGATTATACGCATAAACCACCCATTTATGGACTACAGTCACAGGTTCTTTTGTCTATACTGCTTGATAAAAGCTAGAATCATTGGAATGCCTGTGAATAAACTGTGATTAGGTGTGTGCAAGTGTGTGTGCAGCTGCATTAGGCTCCCCCTTTTAAACAGACAACGTTGTCTCCTTTTAATTCTTTGTGTTTTGCCTATGTGATCTCTCTTCGTGATAGGAATTTTGAAGTGGTTTTTCATATTATTTGTTCTTTTTTCAATTATTAAAATTTATCATATGAATTCAGCAACAGGTCTCCCGCCGCTCTTCTTGGGTGAATTTTTCTTGTTTAATTTCTCCCTGTTTTTCCCCAACTCTGACCAGCTTCCCTGTCCCTGCTGAAGAAAAGCATCTTCACAACATGATGCTGCCACCACCATGTTTCACGGTGGGGATGGTTTGCCCAGGGTGATGTGCTGTGTTCATTTCCCATCACAGATAGTGTTTTGTTTTTAGGCCAAAAAGCACCTTCTTCCACATGTTTTCTGTGTCCCCCACATGGCTTCTTGCAAACTGAAGACTTCTTATGGCTTTCTTACAACAAGTGCTTTCTTCTTGCCATTCTTCCATAAAGACCAGATTTGTGGAGTGCACGGCTAATAGTTGTCCTGTGGATAGATTCTCCCAACTGAGCTGTGAATCTCTGCAGCTCCTCCAGAGTAACCTGGGCCTTCTTGGCTGCTTCTCTGATTAATGCTCCCCTGTCAGTTTAGGTGGACGGCCATGTCTTGTTAAGTTTGCAGTTGTGCCATACTCTTTCCATTTTCAGATGATTGATTAAACAGTGCTGAAAGCTTGGGATATTTTTTTATGACCTAACCCTGCTTTAAACTTCTCCATAACTTTATCCCTGACCTGTCTGATGTGTTCCTTGGCTTTCATGATGCTGTTTGTTCACTAAGTTTGTTCTAACAAACCTCAGAGGGCTTCACAGAACAGCTGTATTTAAACTGAGATTAAATTACACACAGGTGGACTCAATTTAGTAATCAGGTGACTTCTGAAGGAAATTGGTTCCACTAGATTTTAGTTAGGGGTATCAGAGTAAAGGGGGCTGAATACAAATGCACGCCACACTTTTCATATATTTCTTTTTTACAAATTTTGAAAACCTCTATCATATAAAATCCCAATGAAATACATTTACGTTTTTGGTTGTAACATGACAAAATGTGGAAAATTTCAAGAGGTATGAATACTTTTTAAGGGACTGTGTATGTATGTGCGTGTGTAATATATATAGATATATATATCTATACATAAACAATAATTTCAAAAACACTTTCTGTCAGCATCCATCTACATGGCTTGCCTTCAACCTGACCTAAATGTAACACTCTTCTCTGTGGCGACAAGTGAACTATCTAGCTGAACTCTGTACTCCAATGCCTGTGAGTTACACAGAGAATGCAATTTATGGCATTTATTAACTGTTCTGTATAAGAGCAGAAGAATTTATCTAGGAAATGTTTGTATTGTGAAAGGAAATTTTAAGAAGTTCAAGGAAATGCACACAAATATTTAAAAAAAACCTATAATACCTTATGCAGATATTGTCTTGTGCAAGATTTTAACCCAGGAGCAGATCTAGAAGCCAAGAGTGCTAACCTTTTTTTTTTTTTTTTTCAGAAAAAAGGATATTTCTAATATATAATATTCCTTCCAACCTGTTTCCTCCATTAAAGGAGAAGTATAGCCAAAGCTATTTTGGCTATACGTCTCCAATGGTTTACAGCAGTGCAGTTCATTATGCACTCCTGTGACCCATTTACAACTGATAGAGGGCTGCAGCCTGCTGTCGGCTCACGTCACAGAGCCGTTCCAGGCTCTGAAAAAATCCTGACCATATGGTCGGTATTCGCTAAGAAGCCTGGTTCAGCCTCTCAGCAATCTGCCGAGAGCCTGAGCCAGCCGCTCCTGCCCCCTCCACAGCCCAGCACTCCAGTAAGTGCTGGAGGGACAAAGCAGAGAGCCAGTGACTGACAGTCACAGCTCTCTGCTCAGAACAGATGGGGAGAACTGAGCGATAGCAATGTTTGACTGCTCAGTTCTCTGTGCAGAGCCAGCAGGGGACAGATGAAGCATTGGATCAATCCTGCATCCACCTAGATGACTATAACGTTTTTCTTTTTCCCCATAGCCCATACTTCTCTTTTAATCTCACTACTTTGCAGACACTGCCCGAAACATAGCCTCATTTTGAATCAGACATCTTCCCAGTCGTCTACTTGGTTTACTTCTTCAGATTGATGCTTTAATTGATGCCTGCTACGCAGGACACATCTAAAGTGTCTCATCTGTTCAGTCCATGGCAGTCTGACATTGAGGGGCTCACTGCGGAGGATTGGGAAGAGGGTATCCAACAGTACCTGCCCCTGACGGTTTCAGCTAGGGACAGGTTCACTCAAATAAAGATTCTCCATCGAGTATACTATTCTCCGGCACGACTGGCGAGAATATATCCTGACAGATCGGCCACCTGCCATAGATGTGTCTCCCCGGACGCAGATTTCTTCCATGTAGTCTGGTCTTGTCCCCGGTTGGTTGACTTCTGGAGGGATGTGTGGGCAGACATTAACAATATAGGAAAACTGGCGGTCCCTTTCAGTCCAATACCTCTTCTTCTGGGTATATGCGATTTCTTAGAGATAGCCTGGGGCAAAAAGCTGTTCGTATTCTATACCACCATGTATGCACGTAAGGCCATCCTTCTCCACTGGAACCAGGCCCTCCCTCCTACCAAACAACTGTGGCAAACACTGATAAACTCGGCACTGCCACTCTACAAGATGACATACCTTGGTAGGAATTGTCCTAGGAAATTTGGGAAGATCTGGGAGGATTGGGTGGAGGCGAAACACTTGACCATTGATTGATTCCTAGAGAAGAAAGTTGTTCTATGTCTCCGCATATGATGACCCATTGGGTCACGACCTGATGATTCCATACTTACCCTGTGATTGTTTGGTCTTAAAGTTTAATAGATCTTTACTGATTCTGTTCTTCCATATGGATGACTGTCTGTAAGTCTTTTTGACACCTGATAATGTTTGTTTGTTTTGAAACATAAAATAAAAAGTTTTTGTTAAAAAAAAATTGGATGCAGGTAAACCTGCATCCAATTCGTAAATAGTGTGAACCCGGCTTCAGACTTTCAGGAGCTTCACATACAGTATGTCCAATGCTGGACAGCAGAGTGGTGTGTCTGCAAGGTACAGTAGGTACTGGTCATATTGGATTTTCAATCGAAATGCCATCTGGAATTTCACAACCACTGAAGTTTAGGGAACTCACCTCTGAGACCAATGTATGATTTGGCCTATGTCATATTGTTTAGGTTTAAAGTGTGTGGCCTTCCATGATTTCTGCAGCTCGTATAGTAAAAACCTAGTGTTGCCTGCATCTGCACACTAACATCTCATACACTTGGATGGGACATACCCGTGTAGCAGGAGCAGCGTCTAAATTAAGTCTATAGATTAGCAAACAGGCATGAGCAGCCCAGCAGTAGATTTTTATAAGTCAGGCTGCAGACATCTTAGGAGACCACAACCATCAGGGGGAATTAAAGCGGTTCTGCGCTGTGTTTTTTTTTTTTTTTGGGAATACAATTCTAAGGATTACGAGGTAAATTGGGGGACTCACGTGTTCCATCTTCATAATCGATCGCAGCCGGTTTACCTCCTATAAAATTATTTATATAACGCTTTCCTGCTGGGGGCCATCTTGCCTGTGGGCATGTGAAACCCCACAGGCACTTTAGATGGCCCAGCATGCACCGCCGTTACTGCGCCGAGCTCGCGCGTGCGCAGTAACGGCAAAGTGCAGCTCACGTTCTCCGAAATCTCGCGAGATGTCGGCACATCTGCCGACATCTCGCGAGATTTCGGAAGATGTGTCCGAAATCTCGCAAGATTTCGGAAGATGTGGCCAAAATCTCGCGAGATTTCGGAAGATGTCCGCACTGACTCCTGGGATCAATGACACCAGATCCCAGGAGACAGTGCGGTGTGACGATGATCGACGCAGAGACCCCGCCGACCGCCGCAGAGACAAAGAAAAGGAAGTCATCGATTACAAGGTAAGTGGAAGGCAAAGAGAGTTACTAAATGAAATGTGTGCAGAACCGCTTTAAGAACTCGTGTTGTGAGGGGAAGAAACCATCTCTGTGAGTTAATGGGGACTAGAGAGGGGGCTGGGGGAATTTTGTTTTTAAAGTGAAAATGTTCTTTAAAGTAGAACTGTCACCAGGCTATGGATAGTCAAAAATTTACAGTACATATTCTTAACAAGCAGTAATTTGACTTTACAAACAACCCCTCTGTAGTTACAGCCACTGTGGAGCAATCAATCCTCAAAGTTCACAGTGGAAGCACTGAAGTCATTCAAGTTGGATCTCAGCACTCTGCTCTCACTCACATTCTGAGGACCTGCTCTGTGTTTACATTATAGATATAGGCCTAGCAGGCTACCAGCTCAATGCTGGGAGCTGAAGATGAGCTACAGACCGAAAGTAAAAGTAAAACCGAGAAGCTTGAGTTGGAAACTATGGTCAAAATTTAAAATCATTTCCACATTGAATTTCTATTATTTTTAGCCCACGGCTATTAATCTGAGTAAACTTTACATTTGAAAACATACATTTTGAAGACTCCCAAGGAAACAGTGGGGGTTACATTGATAGGGAAAAAAAAAAAAAAGAGTAATCTAGGCCCCAGCGAGATTTGAACTCGCGACCCCTGGTTTACAAGACCAGTGCTCTAACCCCTGAGCTATGGAGCCAGTGAAGAAAATGTCCACACCCTTGTTTGTCATACATGAGATCATCCTTGACTGTATCAGGTGAGTAGTTACACAATTTATTTAATTTTTATACCAGCTTGTAACTGCTTAACAAATAAGCAAATTGTGGAATTAACATGGACTCAATGCTAAACCCCAGTTTTAGACACAAATAATATAGCTCTGTGATTATTAATAAATCATTAAACATAGTTTTAAATGTAAACATCTGAGTTTGACCTGATATCAGCCTCTTGTAATCCCTATATAGCAGTGACGGAGTATGAAAGGAAGAAGCAGAACAAACAGTCAATTGGTTCAACAAAGAGCATGTCGATAGGAGTAATAGAGAATTTGACCCATCACTGTGCTTTTTTTCCCTTTCACTGGCCATTAATGGGGGGGGGGGGGGGGGGATAGGTTTCTTTGTGTCCATTCTCTAAGGCACATTTACATTTTCTGTGATCATCCCATAAAATAATCAATGTGCTCCACAAAGAAAAAAAAGTCCCGTGCTCGTGGCTTGTTAGTGCTCCTCACACCCCAAATAAAAAAACACTTACCAGACTCACTGTGACCCTTATATTATAAGAAGGACTCAGTGCGCTTTATCTGTGTTTATCTCTGGTCTTCAAAACCTCCTGCTGTCCACCTGTTCAGTACCCGATCCAGACTCCAATTTGCTCCATGCCATCATGAAAGTTAATAAATGTGGAGGTTTTGGAGACCAGAGATCTACACAGAGGAAGTGCACCTTGTGCTAGAAGGGGTCCCACTTCATCCGGTAAGTATCTTGTCACTCACCGGGACTCTTATTCACCTATTGGATCACATTGATTTTTATGGAATGATCACAGAAGATGTACTGTAACTGGGAGCACTTTATTAGACTGACAATTGCAAAGTAATTGAGTATGTGAATATTTATTGTGTACAATATACACTAATTGAATATGTTTGACAAAGGAAGTTGTGGTGATTTGAAAGTGATTACCCAGTTTTATTGTTTGATATATAGTACAGAGCACTATAGGATTATAGATGTTCAGCAGCTGTCTCCTATTAACCAGTTGCCTACTGTAGGGTGACCAGACATCCCCGGTTTCCGGGGACAGTCTCCGGATTGAGTATACTGTCCCTGAACCAAGTCTGTCCCCTGTTTTGTCCCAGGATTGGATTTGAACAGGGCCTGGGGCAATTTCAAAGACAGTCAGTGCAGAATTAAAAGAAAAAATCTGAATTACACCAACCCCTCTGCCGCTCCTACTAGCTTAGGGGGTGAGGGTGTATTATCTGTGCCCCTTTCTGATGATCATGTACTGATCGGAGCGGAGAGAATATTTTTTCAGCTTCAGGTGCATGCCCGTTCCGCTCCTGCTCGCATGTTCTTCTGCCTTGGCTCAAGTCCCAGCCAGCCACCTGCCCATCTCCTTGCCTTCCCTGGTGGAGTGATCTTCCTCCGCTCCCCACCCAGAAGTAGTCGGGGCCCGGAGAGTAAGACTTGACAGGCTGTGATTACTAGTTGCCGCCATTACTAGTAAAAAAAAAAGATGTCCCCGAATTTCATTTAAAAAATCTGGTCACCTTAGCCTACTGGGCACTTTTACCTCCTTCCTGCCTGGGCCAGTTTTCAGCACTTTGAATAACAATTGCAATGTCATGCTACACTGTTCCTATATGACATTTTTATAATTTTTTCACACAAATAGAGCTTTCTTTAGGTGGTGTTTAACCGCTTACAGACCAGAAGATTTGGCTGCTTAATGACCAGGTCATGTTTTGCGATACAGCACTGCATCACTTTAAGGCTACTTTCACACTGGGGCGTTGAACGCGCTGTCGGTAAAGCGACGTTATATTTAGCGGCGCTTTACATGTCGTTTTAGTGGCGCTATTCAGCAGTTTAAACCCCCGCTAGCAGCCAAAAAAGGGTTTGCAGCGCTGCCCCATTTTCTATGGGAAGGGGCGCTTTAGGAGTGTTAAATACACTGCTCCTACAGCGTTCCAAAAATGCGGTTTGCAGGACTTTTTTGACCGTCCTGCAAGCGCACCGCTCCAGCGTGAAAGCCCTCAGGGCTTTCACATTGGAGTGCATTGAGCAGCTTTTTCAGGGCGCTTTGCAGGCGCTACTTTTAGCACTTTAGCGCCTGCAAAGCGCCTCAGTGTGAAAGCAGCCTAACTAACAATTGCGCGGTTCTGCAACGTTGTACCCAAACAAAAATTGACATAATTTTTCCCACAAATTGAGCTTTCTATTGGTGGTATTTGATCACCCCTGCGGTTTTTATTTTTTGCGCTTTAAACAAAAAAAAAACAACAATTTTGGGGGAAAAAATAAATATTTCTTACATTTTTCTATAATAAATATCCCCAAAAATGTTTTTAAAAAAACACATTTCTTTATCAGTTTAGGCCGATATATCTTCTTCTACGTATTTTTGGTAAAAAAAAAAAAAAAAAAAAAATCACAATAAGTGTATATTGATTGGTTTGCGCAAAAGTTATAGCGTCTACAAATTATGGGAAAGATTAATAGCATTAGATTTTTAGCGGTACTGCGACATTACGGCAGACAGTTTGGACACTTTTGACACATTTTTGGGACCATTGACATTTATACAGCGATCAGAGCAATAAAAATGCACTGATTGCTGTGTAAATATCATTGGCAAGGAAGGGGTTAATACTAGGGGGCGATCAAGGGGTTAAATGTTTTCCCTAGTTAGTTTTTCTAACTGTATGGGGATAGGACTGACTGGGGGAGGAGCCATATCATTGTTCCTACTTACTAGGAACAAACAATATGTCTCCTCTCCCTTGACAGAACAGACAGACAGAACAGGGATTTCTGTGTAAACACACAAATCCCCGTTCTAGCTCTCATTCTCGCAATCACGGGTGGCCGGCGGCGATCGAGGAGGCACTGATGGGCATGGATAGGTGGCACTGATGGGCATTAATAGGTGGCACTCATGGGCACAGATAGGCGGCACTCATGGGCACAGATAGGTAGCACTGGTGGACACTGTTGGGACTGCACTGCTGATCAGGATTGATTATCGGTGTAGATGTCCCTTTAACACAAGCTGATTATCGGCTCTCCTCTCATCGTGAGGAAAGGAATGCCAATAACCGGCTTGTGTTTACATCGTGATCAGCTGTGTTTGGACACAGCTGATCACATGGTAAAGGGCCGCTGTGATTGGTAATTTACCCCGATCTCTGATCAGCTGAATCCTAAGGATGCAGCGCACACAGAGCATGCCACAGGGGGTGCGCAGGCAGCACGATCGCAGGAGGACGCCCATGGACGCCGTACCAGAAATGTAAGCCCGTGCTGTAGCTGTCTTTCGGCTATAGCACGGGTGGGAACAGGTTAAATGAGAAGTATGTGTTTCCAAAAAAAAAACAATTATACTCACCTAGGTGGATGCAGCATCGATCTGATGCAGAGTCGGTCACTTGCCGCCTTTGCACTGATAACTGAACGATCAAACACCACTGATCGTTCAGAATTCTCCCCTCCACTCTGAGCAGAGCCGTGACTGTCAGTCATCGTCTCTCTGCTCTGCCTCTCCAGCACTCGCTGGAACGCTAAGCTGTGCAGGAACAGGAGCAGCTGGCTCAGTCTCCTTGCGACTCGCTGACAGCCAGCTGCCGATCCAGACATCTGGGAGGATCCTGACGTAAATTAGGGATCTTTACCGAGCCTGGACCAGCTGAGTGATGTTGGCCCGCTCTCAGCTGAAAACAGGTCACAGGAGTACAGAATGAACTGCACGCCTGTGATCCATAGGAGTAGGACCAAAAAATCTACTTCTCCTTTAGGTACTTTTGTTCCCTGCAGTATGGACTCTGGATACAATATGCCCATCCTTCAACCCCTTTCACACGGACGGATCGTCTATCCGTTTTTCTTCCATCCATCAACAGACGACAATGCATTCCTATGAGCAAACGGATGACCATCCATTACCATCCGTTAACCTCCGCATCCGTTTTTATCCGTTTTTTTTAACGTACAAGACTATGTCCAGATCCGTCAAAATGTCCGTCAACGTCCGTCAACATTTTTGTTGTTTTTTGTTGTTTATCTGTATGGGAGGAACAATGCTTTCTGGGTAATTTCTTTAAAAGCACAGAAACTGCTGTAAACGGATCAAAACGGATACAAAAACGGATGTAAACATGTACATTAACGGATGAAAATGGATATTAATGGAACGGAAGACGGATGAAGCAACAGATAAGATCTGATACGTTTTCAACGTGGCTAAACTGATGGTGCCCATGTGAAAAGGGGCCTTAAGGTCTAATCTTGGTGTCTGATGTCCTCTTCCCTTCCCCTTCTTTCTAATTTCTTTCTCTGTTCTGAAGCTCCTCACTTTACAACCTTTTCAACCCCTTTTGATATCTCATCATATCTCCTTACTAGAGGTTCCCTTACTTCTTCTTTTGTCTAAGCCCCCGTTCACACCTATGCGAATTAGATGCGGCTTACACCGCAGAACATTTTAAAATACATTCAAAAGAATGTATATTGTTCACATATGTGCGTTGCATTCGCACTGCGCATTGCACAAAAAACATGTGCGTTTTCTGGGCATTGCGGTGCGAATTACAAGCACATTAACCTCTATGGGAACGCATCTGATTCGCAGATGCATGGGAATGTAGCCAGAACTGATTAACTGTAATAAATAACAGACAACATGGTGGAGTAAACTAGGCCGCGGTCTTTATTATTGGTATAAATAAACATGAAAGTACTCATAGATAGATAAATGAAATCACCAACAAACTGTTAATCAACCAACTTCCAATAACAACCCAGCCACTACGACTCAGGTTGATGAACTTATAACCAACTTTTAAATAACCACTCCTTTAGAGCAAAGGATGGTAATAAAACCACATAATATTATAGGCCGCGACAAGGGACGGGGGGAGGGGAGATAGCTCCTCAGGTGGATTGCTGAGGAAACTGGCAGCCACTATACCTGATGCACTGCCTTATATAGCCTTTTGCCCAATCTAGAAGCTTCCAGGGGGTCAGGTGACTCTACCTTCTGTAAGATTCCTAAAGGTCAGCTGACCTACAGCGGTCAGATGACCTGAGACCCCAGATATGCTAAAACCTTAATTGGTTACTTAACCTTCACCTGGTGGGGGGAACTTGAAACTCTCATTCTGGCACAGTCCCATGCGCTGGGTGGCCTTAAAACAGTCCCCCTCTGCTTTCATGGGAATGTAGCCAGAACTGATTAACTGTAATAAATAACAGACAACATGGTGGAGTAAACTAGGCCGCGGTCTTTATTATTGGTATAAATAAAAATGAAAGTATTCATAGATAGATAAATGAAATCACCAACAAACTGTTAATCAACCAACTTCCAATAACAACCCAGCCACTACGACTCAGGTTGATGAACTTATAACCAACTTTTAAATAACCACTCCCACAAGCCAGGGTTGTGTTTTTATCTATATACAAAACACAAGCCTGGCCTCATGACCCCCGTAGCGCGGCCAACTCCACCATAGCCTGCAAATTATTATTAAATATGTCCAACCCGATATCAGAGATGTGAACACCGTCACATCTCTGAACAGGCAGACTAAACCACCTTCCAAGTCTATATGCCTAAACGAAAAACCAATCGTAGGCAAAAATTTGACCAATGCCCGATTGATACGTTTCCTGACCTTGTCCAAAGGGGAATTTAACCAAACTAATCTTGGGATAATTTCTGAAAAAAACTAAACGTATATTGGGGAATGATAGCTGAAACAGAGACACATTGTTCATGATTTGAAAGAGTAAGTCCAAAGTCTTAACAGTACCGATATCTTTACCCCCAAGATGCAAAATCAAAATGTCAGGGACCGGAAAGGATTGAAATAGCAAACTTAAGTTATCAAATAGGTCCGACCATCTCATACCTCTCCTACCGTGCCAACTTATATTCACCAATGAGGGATCAAAATTCAAGCTTTCGGTATAAATCCTTCGCAAAGCTCCCCTTTCGGCCCAGAATATGTATGAATGCCCTATGATCCAAACGGACAGAGACTGACCTGTGGATTAAAATAGACAATTAGGACGAATGTATAACTTATAAGCATCGGACTGCCACCTACCAATCCGTTTAATAACACCGATTTGTAAACCCAACCGGGCGGCCTCGGTGGCTGCCCCAATACGAAATGAATGGGAAGACAGCGACAGTTTGCCCAAGTTCAGCAAGGCCAAACATTTTGAGAAAACGGCATTGAATTGGTACTTGGTCAGTGGGAGGCCATTGCAATGAACGAACAGAAAATTGCTGTGCTCATACCTAATTTTAAGAAACTTCCGGAGTAGAATGATCGGGCAAATAGGTGACCCAGGAAATGGGAGAAGTTGAACCCAAACACCCTTCCCATACTGGTCAGTTTTAGATCTTGGAATAAATAACTTGACGTTATCTACATCCAATAAAACGTGCGATAATAGGAGCCCTGACGCTGAATTCTTATTAGGGGGTAACACCGCCGAAATCCTCAACGCCCCGAAAAAAATAATAATGAAAAAACGGCCTGAAAAAGAACTGCTTCATAGGGCGAAAAACAAACTGTCAACCGCTGAACACAACCGGGAAAGAATGTCAGGCGTAATCGCCATTCAGGAGTCCCGCCGAAACGTCGCCTTCTTATAGCCCTTCAGGGCCTGCCGAACTGAAAACAGGGAAGAACAGGCAGGGTAATTCTGTAGTTGGAGAAAAAAGGAAACACCCGCCAAAGTTTTGTTAATGTGAGACCAGGATAGTGACTTAGCCATTAAACTGTCCAAAAATGACAACACTAAACTCAGAGAATGGGGGCTGCGGGTTGCCCGATAATCTTAGATGAGACAGCCACAGCAGCCATGCTGATGAATAAGCCGAAAAGGTAGATGGGGCGATGGATCTCTCAATATTCCCCCAAACACATTTCAGATCAAGTTCCACAGGTGTGAAGGGCACTGGATTCCTAAATCGTCCAAAGCTGGAAACAGAGACTTGAATCTCACCATCTGCAAACGTGAAAGAGAATCCGCAACGTCATTTAACTTACCAGGCAGGTAGCGGGCTTTTATCCAGATGTTGAGACTCAAGCACTTGAAAACCAAGTACCGAATCAGAACAATGACCGGAGGGGATGTTGAGGACAAGTAGTTAATGGCAAAAAGGACCCCCTTGTTGTCTGTACTAAACAGGATCCTTTTATTCACAAACTGCTCTCCCCAAATCTCTAATGCTACTATAATTGGAAATAACTCCAAAACTACTATATTCTTTAAATAACCTTTGGTACGCCAATCTGAGTGCCACCCAGAGGCGCACCAGTGAGTGTTCCATAATGCTGAGAAAACCCACTGAACCTGCTGTATCTGTGAATAAACAGAAATCTTTGTCTTCTATAAATTCTGATTGAAAAATAGCTCTACCGTTGAAATCTTCTAAAAACTGAGCCCATACCAAAAGGTCCTCTTGAATCTCAACCGTGATTCTAACATGGGATGTTGGGGACTTGAGCCCTGAAATAGCCAAATATAAGCGTCTAGAGAATATTCTGCCAACCGGCAAAACTCTAGAGGCAAAGGCCAATAGACCCAGCAGTTTTTGCATCTCTTTCAACGTGGCCTTCTTTTTTCGCAGGATGAAATTAATCATATAACGCAAAGTGACTATCTTATCTGCTGGGAGTTCAAAAACCCCAGCGCCAGTGTCAATGATAATACCCAAGAAAACCGTGCGCGATGTGGGAGGTATAGTCTTTTCCCCAGCTAATGGAATGTTAAAGTCCTTGCAAACCTTCAAAAAGGAATTCAGCACATTATTACAGTCCTGAAATGAGTGACCAAGAAAAAGGAAGTCATCCAGGTAATGTAGTAAGTAACATGAACCTGAGACGACTTTTACCACCCACTCAATAAATGTAGCAAAAGCCTCAAAATAAGTACAGGAGAGTGAGCATCCCATGGGGAGGCAGCGATCAAAGAAAAAACAAACAATCGTCAAAACAAAAACCTAGGGCATTAAAAGATAGAGGATTGATGGGCAATAAACGAAAGGCAGACTGTACATCTGCTTTAGCCAGAAAAGTTCCAGGGCCTAATTTATGTATTAAAGACAATGCATCCTCAAATGTGGAATAGTGCACTGAGGCTGATACAACACTTATCTGATCATTCAAGGAATCCCCTTTAGGAAATGACAAGTGGTGAATCAGCCTGTAAGAACCCATTTCTTTTTTTGGCACAACCCCCAGTGGGGAGATCCTGAAGTTTAGAAAAGGCGGACATGAAAAAGGTCCAGCAACCCTACCTGCCTGAAGTTCCTTGAAAATTTTCTCCCTCACCACCTCTGGCAGATCCAAGGTGGATTTCAAATTCCTTTTAAACTCACAACCTTGGCCCTGAAAGGGGGGGTAAAAAAACCCTCATTGAACACCTCAATCAGTAGAAGGGCCATCTGTCTGTCTGTGTACTATTGCAGCCAGGGGGCCATTCTTGGCAGCCTCACTGGCGTTGGAGCCTTTTGAAAAAGGTCTCTACCTTGTGATTGGCTGGTAACTGCCATTTTTTTGAAGCATTTCGCCACGGGATGTGCCCCTGCACAAAATGCACATTCGTGTCTATACCTACAGGAACCAGGCCACTTGCATTGTGTATCATTGAAAGAAAAACATACCTTCTTGTAATTGGTAACTGCTGCTGGTGCTGGAAGAAATTGTTTGTTAGTGAATGATCGCTGTGGAAGAAAAAGATTAAGCCAAAGACCGATATCCTTACAACCCCATTTCAGACTGGGATGAACTGAGAGTTTTTTTCTGAAGGACTCATTGTAAACAAACCAGGATATCCCACCAAAATTTTTATAAGCCTCCAAGACAATGTCCAGATGCTGAGATAAACCCACACTCTTCCCTGGATCATTTTCACAGATAATGCTAGCATATATACAGAATGCCTGTAGCCAATTATTAAAATTCCTAGGCACTGGCCTGCGTCTACCATCTACTGTTCTCTTTTCCTTTTTGTCACTTTTAAATAAAAATTATTTTGAGGACGGAAGGAGAGAAAGCAGATCTACAAAATCCCCCCGGATAATCTTATCTTTAAAACTGGAAGGCAAATGGTAGCCTAGTGGGGACAGAGTACAAGGAAGTGCCTCTTTTCCAAAATTTCAGGGACATTAGTTTGGGCTTGTGCAAAATCATTTGTTTGAACAGTATTATTGCTGACAGCTGGCAATGGAGCAGTCAGAATCTGTCCAGAAACTGCACTAGAGTCAGCATTAACACTGCTAATTGCTGCAGCTGGGGTAGCCCAAACTGCAGCAGCAGAACTAGCAACATTGTCAGTAACCACAGGTGGGACAGTTTTAAAACTATCTATAAGAGATGACAAAGAAGTAGTTAAAGATGTCAGCAGTTGTAATTGAGACAATGCAACATTACCTGGAGAAGCAATCGCAGCTGGCTGAGAGCACACTGCAGGGATGTGCTGTGAGTCTAGCTGAGCCTGAATGCTGGGTCCAGAAGAGCTTGCATGCAAACTCTCCCTGGTGCTTTGCTGTCCTTGACCGCTGCAGTCCCTGGCAGGGATGGCCAGACTTGGGGGGGGGGGGGGTGCCGGCCGGTGTGACAGATGTTGGTGCCCCCAGGTTAAGCTGACTGGCCTGTCTGTAGTGTGAGGCGGGACCACTGTGGGTGTCCCTTTTGCTCCTGCTGTGCCCTGAACCTCCATTCCGGACTGTAGCCCTTCCTTCCTTCTTGCTGCTGGCAGGTACCCGGCTCCTATGCTGCGCTGTGTCATTTCTGTGAGAAGGAGAAAACCTTCTCCTGAGAGACCTCCTTCTTTTGGCTGGGGAACCTCCCACCACTGTGCCTGTAACAGTACCATCAATGGCCGCCTCCTCCTCCCGCCCACCGCTGATGTAACCCGCTCTCGTGTTGCCCATACCCCTTACCTCACACCAAGGAGGAGATAGCTGTGTGTCTGTGTCCTGAGAGGCTGCAAAGGAGGCGGAGGAAAACACGGAGGCGGCGGCTGAAGCGGAGGCGAAGATGGGGGTGGCTGACATGGCTGATGCTGGCTCCGACGTGGCTGCTGAGAGGCAATGGATCCAGAGAGAGAGGTAAAGAGAGGCAGTGCTGCATCCACTCCTCCCCATCCTCAGCACCTGCTCTTTCCAATAGACGCTGCACAAGGCTCTTCATCATAAAGCAGAGAGCTAGCTCCTCAGGTGGATTGCTGAGGAAACTGGCAGCCACTATGCCTGATGCACTGCCTTATATAGCCTTTTGCCCAATCTAGAAGCTTCCAGGGGGTCAGGTGACTCTACCTTCTGTAAGATTCCCAAAGGTCAGCTGACCTACAGCGGTCAGCTGACCTGAGACCCCAGATATGCTTAAACCTTAATTGGTTACTTAACCTTCACTTGGTGGGGGGAACTTGAAACTCTCATTCTGGCACAGTCCCATGCGCTGGGTGGCCTTAAAACAGTCCCCCTCTGCTTTCATTCCGTTCTGAACAAGGAATCTCTCCTTGTTTTCACTACACCTCCCCCTCCTCTCCCCCCTCTCCCTGCTCAGCTGATGCGCTCATAGAACGGAGCGGCACCGCTGAACAGCTACATTTTCTCTTCACAGAGAAAATGTAGCTGGGATTCGCACCGCACTAGTGTGAACCTGGGCTTAATCCTTGAAGTAGACTCAACCCTCCAACCGAATTGGTCAGTGTTATGCAAGTTGCCTGAATACTTTCAAGATAGCTACGAATCATCCCGTATTACTGTACATGTATTATTCTGTACATTTGCAGACTTTTGCTATGCTCAAACATGGGCTTATGTTATCGGTGTCTACAATTCAGTTGATCAATAGTACATTGCTTATATCTACATGATTTTCAACTTGTACTTTTCATAATAAATGGAAGCATTTTCTGTTTTCATTTCTAGCCCAGCCATCCCAATTTGCTTATCTCTCACTTACCTCATTCATGGAAGCTTTGAAATTTCATATGTTTGAAAAATGTTTTTTGCTTCCATTAATTTCTGTAGATTATGTGACATCCAGGAAGCTTCAAATCCACAATGCACTGGCTTGCTGCATCACAGAAATTGGCGTGTTAGGGCGTGCTCACCACTTTGGACCACACCTCCCTCATTACTACCACCTTCCACCTACGTTCTGTACAATCCGATTGCATTATTATTATACAGGATTTATATAGCGCTTTACAATATAAAAGGGAGACAATATAGTTACAATACAATAAAATACAAGAGGATTAAGAGGGCCCTGCTCAAAAGAGCTTACAATCTAATAGGGTGGGGCCGGGGGTACAAAACGTTGTAACTGTGGGGAATGAGCTGATGGAAGTGGCAAAAGATTAGTTGAAGGCGTGATAGACTTCCCTGACAAGATTAGTTTTCAAGCATTGTACAATCTCCTTTACATCTACCATCAGCTGTGCAGTGCAAGGGCCAGTCTGATTTGATACAAATTGAATAGATTGTTCAGGTGCGTCATCCTATTCCATAGTTCTGGTAATACTAAAGGAAATTGTACAATCAGATTGCATAGTGTATGGCCAGCTTTATACAAGTACATAGGAGGGAGTGGATGGAGACACGCGGCTGTCAGGCCCATTCACATCTCTGCATAGCGGGAAATCATATTCACACATGCGTTTTTTGGGGGGCGTTTTGGAGCGTATTTCGCTCATCAAACATAGGGCAGCCAATTTACTTGAATAGGCTGCCCTACACGCAGCAATCATCCCAACTAAGCTCCAGGACTTTTTTTTTTTAGAGCAGAACGTGGTGCGTTTTTTTTACCATGCTTTTTGGTGAGTGTGCATCGTGTTTCTAAAACGCACAGCAAAGCATGCATTTTCTGGCAGGTTTGCCATGCGTTTAGAAACACACAGATATAAATGTAATTTCTTTGCTCTTGTGTAAACGCACCCATTTAAGTTTCAGGCCCCTTGCACACATAGCGTAGAGGGAATCTATTTTTTGGCTCTTTTTTACTGTGAACATCTTGGTTCTGGTTCACGCCTCTGCATTTTTTGTAGCTTCTTTTCAGAAACCCACTACAGTTCATTAAACATGGTTTCCTATGAGACACGCTATCTATGCTTTTTTTTTAGCCGCTGTGTATTTGGAAAGGTTCAAGGACTATTTTTTAATGCAAAACTGTGCTTTTTTTTTGCTTTTTTGGCTCAATAGACTTCAATGGAGAAGCCGCAGAAAAGCATGTACCGTATTTATCGGCGTATAACACGCACTTTTTTCCGCTTAAAATTAGAGGAAAATCGTGGGTGCGTGTTATATGCCGGTCCCTGCTGTCTGGAGCAGCGAGCGCCGCCGATGTACACCTAGCCGAGTGTACTGTGTACTCAGCTAGGCTCAGCTAGGCTCGAATCCGCTCGCAGTCACACCCAGTCCCGCCATTGGACCTGTGTTATGTCCATCATAGGAGCCGGGCCAAGGGGTGGGACTGCGAGAGCCAAGAGGAACCGAGTACACAGGACATCCGGCTCTGTGTATCTCAGCAGCGCTAAAATTAAAATACAAAACATGCTGCAAAGACACTAAGGCCCCTTTCACACCTAGGCGTTTTTCATGCGGTGCAGCGCTAAAAATAGCGCCTGTTCACCGCATGAAAAAATCCTGCCCCTTTAACTCCAGTGTGAAAGCCGGCAGGCTTTCACACTGGAGCGGTGCGCTAGCAGGATGACAAAAAAAGTCCTGCTAGCAGCATCTTTGGAGCGGGATAGGAGCGGTGTGTGCTACGGCGGCGCTCTGCGGGGGGTGTTTAACCCCTTTTCGGCCGCTCGCGGGGGTTAAAACCGCACCGCGAGCGGCCGAAAACCGCGGTGAAAACGACGGTAAAGCAGCGCTAAATATAGCGCTGCTTTACCGTCACCGCGGCTCACCGCCCCAGTGTGAAAGGGGCCTAAGCAAGGCTGCAAAGACACTGGGCAAGGCTACAAATGACATTGGGCAAGGCTGCAGATGGACACTGTTCCTTCTGCAATGATGGACACTGATAAGGCTGCATTGATGGGCATTTAAATGTACGTTTTTAAACTTCCCTCCTAAAAGTTTTTTTCCTTTAAAATTCCCTCCTAAACTTGGGGTGCGTGTTATATGCCGATAAATACGGTAGTTCGTTTTTGCCACGATTTGCGCTTTTTAATCTGCCCAATGACAAATTGGCCAAAAAAAAAGCATTAAAAAAATGCAAATCGCAGAAAAATCGCATGTGCAAATACGCACAGCAGAAACAGATCAAAGGCAAACTGCATAAATGTGAACCAAGCCTTATGCTGGCCATACACGTATTGATTTTTTTTTTTTTCTATATCAAGCCACCTGCCTATGACAAGGGAGTCTGTCATACATACAGTTCACCAAAACAGTCTTTAATTATTTATTTTTTTCTTAAAATCATACAGTTGGTTATTTATATTTACCACTGCATATAGATATTTAAAGTGGAGGAACACCCTTAAAATAAAAACTTTTAAAAATGTTAATAAAAATTTCAAATGAAAAAAAATAAAAAAATTTTTTTTTTTTACTTACCAGAAATGGCTGTTGCTAGGCAGATTGTCCTAATCTGCCTCCTCCAGAGCCGCGGTGATCTTCTCTTCTTCCGTCTTCTATGGAATGGGGCGCAGTGTGTTATGGGAACTATGTCCCACAACACATTGCGTTCCCCATTCACAAATCCCACTCGCGCATGCGCAGTAGGCCGCGCGCCGGCTCGCGCATGCGCAGTAGGCCGCGCGCCGGCTCGCGCATGCGCAGTAGGCCGCGCAAAGCCGTTTCCCTCACTGAGGATGGCGGCGCTGGATCCGGAACGCCGAGGGACATCTCGGCCTCCACGAACAGCATCGCGGGCGCCCTGGGAAGGTAAGTGTACTTATTAAAAGTCAGCAGCGACTTTTTTTTTAGCTGCTGACTTTTAAAAAAAAAAATTTTAAGCTGACACACCGCTTTAAGAATAATGTGCCCTTTTTTTAAAACTTTACATATTAATTAAATTATACACCACACTTTTTTAAAGGTTATTAACTGATTAATCAAAACAATAATCGGCCAACTAATCGAATATGAAAATAATCGTTAGTTGCAGCCCTATTATATTGTAAATCCACTGCAGGAGATCACTCCACCCTGCTGTATTACAGTTTAGATGAGTGTTCCATGACTTCGCTATTAGACACATCCTGGATCTGCAGGACCCCAGGATTATAAATAAAAGCTGGGAAGCTGATGGGGTTGGGGTGTGTGTATGAAATAGTCCTCCCCTGCCCCTTCTATATTCTCCCTCCTCAAACCACGATCATCAACAAGGCAACCTAGGCAGAAACCTGGAGCCTGGTAGATTGCGAACCCAAATACAACCTTCTTTTTTGTGTGGTGAAACGGGGGATAGCACAGTTGGACAAATCTGTGCCCCTACCTCTAACTTTTGGGGTGGGCCATGCCATTATAGACAATGCAGCTGGGACAACTATGTGTCTATTGCCCTTCTTATCCATAATTCAAGTGATGGGGGACCAAAGATACTACCTTGCCTATTTTTCCATAAAGTGGTTGTAAACCCTCACATATGCCCAGTGAAGTGAATAGCCTCAGATGATACACGGAGATTAAACAAATCCTCCTACATAGGTTTTACTTGTCTGCTGTATTCCCCTTTCTACACTCTTTGGAAAGTGCAGATCGTGTTAGAAATCTTTCTTCCGCTTTCAGCGGTGGGCGGGAAGTCTGGGCTTACACTGTGTGAGCTGATTGGAGGAAAGGCATCCTCCACATGTGCACAGGAAGGAAGGAACATTCAGACAGGGCCGGTGTCTTGCCGAGTTGGTTCCCCTGGCGGATTGGTTCCTCTCTGTACTGCGCAGGCGCAACGCTTGCGCAGTACAAACGACTAGGCATCTTACGGAAATTGACGAACCTGAAAAGATGTGAGGGAACTGTACACCGCGCACGCTCCCGATGATCGCGCTAATAATTATACACATTAAAAAAAAAATATATAAAAACACATAACCCTTTTTGCATTTTTCTCCCATACATTAAATCATTTTTTTGTGAGTTCTTGTGATGAGTATGCTGGGATTTACAGTCCCCTCAGCAGTCGGAGCACCACTCGGGTGATTTATTTATGAGCAGTATGGGAAAATAATAGACTCCCCTTGCAGAGTAGCGCGAGCATCGGGAGCGTGCGGCATCGTCTCGTACACCGACTGCGCGGTGTACACTTCACTCGCATCTGTATAGGTTCGGCAATTTTCGGAAATTTCGCTGCACATGCGCAGTACAGATCTGCACTAATCCGCCAAGGGGAACCATCTCGGCAGAACACCGGTACAAGGGAGGGGCGGCTGCCCTGGGCGAAGTGTGGGAGGGGCGCCGGGTTGCCAGTAATGAGAATCACAGAAATAGTCAGGCTTTCACACCGCTCTATGCTGTATCCTCTGTTGCTGCTACAGTCTGACCAGAAGCAGGGCTAATGATGCGCCCACATCCATTGGCTGCCTCCTCTGTACAGTGACATCCATGTCCTATCTCAGAAGCTAGACGCTCTCTCCCAGGCTGGGCTCCAGTTCCTCTCAGTCTGGCTCCATTGGGGCTGTCACAGGAAGAGCTTCTCTACAAGGGGCGGAGCAAGAAGATAACACTACACTGCAGCCCCATCACTGCTTCCCGCCCAGCACTGAAGACATCAGAGCTCAGCACAAGGCAGAGTGAAGATGTGAGTGGATGGATGGATAGTTTCTGCAACTGTGAGTCCTGATCTATTCTGAAATCTAAACTATCTGGCTGTGCTGTAAACCTGCTGTACTCTACACTAAAAAAAAAAAAAAGGTAAACCTGTTTAATAAGGTGTGTGATATGCAGGGAGTTTTCAATGTTCTACAAAGTGTGTAGAAACTCCATTCCATGTCTTTGCTGCATCTGTGACTGACACTTGTAGCTGCAGCAAAGATGGATACACTGGTTATGGAGCACAGTGTTATGGCCCCCATCCCTTGCTGCCATGTAAGGAACCCAGCCACATGTAAGTTTCTTTCCTCTGTGCTCTGTATGTGTAAACATGGCAGTCAGATCCCCTGATCTCTCTGTCAGTGTGTCCTGCTTCATTCATCCCCTGCCTCTAAATTACAGCTCAGTGCAAGCACAGGAAAAGGTACAGAGCTCCTCTGACAGCCCCCCACATTGTCAGCAGAGATGGAGGAGATGTCCTGAGGTGTAAGTACAGAGCTCTGTGCATGTGTAGACTGGGGCAGCGCTGGGGAGAAAGGCTGGGAGATTCCGGCGGTACAAAAACATTATTTCAGCAAAGCTCAGCTGCAAATGCCATAAACCTTGTTGGGAATCAGAGTCCCCCCCATGTCAGAGTGTGACCTCCTTCTCTTTCCCAGGTTCACTTGGAATAGCCTGTCATTATGGTAGCAATGTCAGGTGATGACTTTCTCTGCTCTCAATAGCAAACCTGTCACCAGTACCATGGACACAAGTGTGGAATAGACATTAACCACTACAATACTGGGCACTTTCGCCCCCTTCCTTCCCAGACCAATTTTCAGCTTTCAGCGCTCTCGCACTTTCAATGACAATTGCGCGGTCATGCAATGCTGTAACCAAATGAAATTTTTATCATTTTGTTCGCACAAATAGAGCTTTAGTTTGGTGGTATTTATTCACGACTCCATTTTTTATTTTTTGCGATATAAGCGAAAACATAGCGGAAATTTTGAAAAAAAACAATATTTTCTCCTTTCTTTTTTAAAAGAACTCCAATAAAATCAAATTTTGTCATAAATTTAAGCCAAAATCTATTCTGCTACATGTTTTTATTAAAAAAAAATCCGCTAAGTGTATAATAATTGGTTTGTGTGATCACCGACATATGTACGCAAATGATCATGTACAGATGTGTGCAGGTGATCACGGACATATGTGTGCAGATAATCATTGGCACGTTATTTTACTGGGACATGTTTTTATTTGGGAACATGTGTTTTTATTTGGGGACATGTGTGTTTTGGGGACATGTGTGTTTACACTGTGGGGACACTACACTGGTGATCAGTGAGTAAAAAGCTGTAAAAAAAAAACAGCTAATACTCACTGATCACCAGCCGGCTGCAGCGATCCGCTCTCCTCTCCTCACCGACGACTTCCGTGTGAGGAGAGGAGTTGCCTAGCAACCGGCTGTTTGCTTACATCACATGACGGCTGTGATTCGACACGGCCGTCATGTGATCAGGAGGGCCAATCACAGAGCCCTCCTGCCGATCCGAGATGTGCCGTGTCCGGGTGACACGCGCGCATTGGGATTGCGCCGCTGTGCGGGCACGCGCGTTCCCGCTACTTCTGAAGGACGTTCCGGAACGTCCGATCAGAAGTAGACGGCTCCCACCCGGCCGTATATGTACAGTGGCCGGGTGGGAAGTAGTTAAAGAGTCATTAAACCCACAAACAAACATATTGCAGGTTACCAATTCCTAGATGAGATGGCTGCATTTGGTTTCTTTTTTAGGCTTTCTTTCGTTTTTTTCTGGTGATCCAGACAGCAAGTGCTTACAATGGTCAGCATATATTTAAGTAAAATCTTTTTACTAAAAAAAAAGGGGAAAAAGTTACAGCAAATTGTAAAGTGCTCCTTTATCCAAAGTGGGAGCTTCAAGCCTAAAAAAAAAAGAAAACAAATTCAGTCACCACATCTAATGATTGGTAATCTGCAATATATTACATTTTTGTTTTGCAGGTTAATATTTCTGAACCACTCCCCAGTTCATGCACACTAAAGTATTGTAGATATTCTGAACAAAAACAGTAAAATAAATTTAAAGTAGACCCGCCCAACCCTAAAAACATTTGGATCTTCTGAATGCCCCCCTTCCACAGTCATAAAGGTCTAAACTCTGCATCACTACTGACCCCTGAAATCTGCATCACTTGCTACTGAACGCTTGCACTGCGCATCTTGCAAGCCTCACCCAATAGCCAGCACAGTAAAAGCTGCATCCTCCAGAAGCAGGGCCCAATTTATTATTTTAAAAATAACCCTGCTCCTGCCCTCTCATTTCTTTTTGCACTTTGTAATTTATACAATCCTGACTTCTGTACTCCAATTGTAGGTATAATGATCATGTGTAGGCAAGATGATTGGGGGGGGGGGGGGGGGCGCACTTTGAAAAGTTTGCCCTGGGTGCTGGGGGACCTTGTCCTGGCACTGCATGCAGAGCTGTAGTCTGAATAGACAAGCTCCCTGCTTTTCTCCCTCTAAGCTCCCTTCCCGAAACAAATTTTCAGCTTCTGTTATCCCATGTGTCAGAGAACTTGTCAGAAGTGACTCATGCTGATAACAGAGGAACGGAGCACCAGAAACGGCACTTAGAGCTTTGGAGAGAGAAAAGTAAACACTACAGATATATGTGCTTAGTTCAACTTTCACGAATGGCGTTTACAATCACTTTAAAGCGGGATTCCACCCTAAAGTGGAACTCCCATTTTTCGGAACCCTCCCCCCTCCGGTGTCACATTTGGCACCTTTTAGGGGGGGGGGGGGGTGCAGATAACAGTGTAAGAAAGGTATCTGCACCCACTTCCGGGCATAAACTCCCACGGGAGTTTACGCAGCTTCCTGTCCCGGCGCGCTGTCTGCCGGGACACACAGCGCTGAAGATTCTCATTGCGCCGCGCGGCTCGCGCATGCGCAGTAGGGAATCTGGAAGTGAAGCCACTTCCTGATTCCCTCACCGAGAATGGCGCCGGCTACAGCAGAGAGCCGAGTGATCGATCGGCCTCTGCTGCCGACACCGCTGGACCCTGGAACAGGTAAGTGTCCATTTTTTAAAAGTCAGCAGCTGCAGTATTTGTAGCTGCTGGTTTTTTAAAAAAAAAATTTCAGTACAGTCCTGCTTTAAGATGGCTATACACTGCCATGCAATGAGTGACATTTGTCCAGTTCCTGATGAAATGTGCTCAGTAGGTGGCCTTGTTGGCTTCACCATATTTGTTTAATTGCTCGATTGACTTTTGTCAAGGGAGCCTCCTGGAAAATATTCAGCCAAACAGCAGCTTCATTCAGTCAGATGCAGCAGCTGCTCAGGTATTCTAACAGCCACCAGTGGCAGCTGTCAGAATTCAATAGCCCAGCAGGGGTGATTTGTTCATTAGCACCGTTTAGCTTGTTTGGAGGAATTTGTTAGATTCTTTTGTTCAGCCCACAGGCAGAACAAATATCTGTGCACAAACAGCTTTAATCTATGTATGCCCCTACCCTCTCCCTTTTTCCCCTCCCACTTTTCCTTCTCACTTTTCCCTTTTTTACTTCTTATTTTTTTTTTTACAAAGCTGGAGTTGAGTTTTAAAGTGTTCGTAGGGTAGACTATTAGAACAATACTATACAATACTATTTGTTAAAATGCCGTAGTGTATAGTAGCTCTGTTTGACCCACCTCATCATAAACTGATTATCTAATGGGAAAGTGTAATACTATCACTTTAACCAATTTAATCAATTGCAAATAGATTTGTGATCACATACGTCTATGAAATGTTTCCCTGTGATGTCATTTTAAATGCATTGACTTTAATGAAAAAATGCAGGTTAACACACACAAACTGCACCATACAGGACTTTTGTCCAATTCCCCACAATACATTGGAGCACAAGTCCTATAGAATAATGTATGTTTTTTTTTTTTTTGTTTGTGTATTTTTCCCAAACTAAAAAAAAAAAAAAATGCATTATACATCCAGTTTGGGCAGATTCCAAAAAACAAACAAAAAAAAAAAACACAGGTTCCACCGAGATTTGAACTCGGATCGCTGGATTCAAAGTCCAGAGTGCTAACCGTTACACCATGGAACCACTTACAGATTGCCACCAGTGTTCAAAATGTCCTATCCTGAACGCGGTTCTTCCACATTCAGGAGAGGGAGGTTGAACTTCCCCTATATGCAGCAACTTCTAAACTCTTGTAAAAACCTATGTGTACATGGACATATAGGCTTTTATGGAGTTGAGTTTAGGATCTTTGTCCAAAAAACGCCAAAAGCGCTGAAACTCAAGTTTAGAAGCTGTAGTGTACATGAGCCCTAACAATTCTTTCTTCCTTTTGGGATAAAGGTTTTACATTAAAGCTGATCACTGTAAGCACCCTCTGTAACTGATACATATGCTGCAGAGCTTGTTCTGTTGAAAAACAGACTTACTGGTCAGATCACCAGGTGAAAGTAACGTAAAGAAAGCCTAAGAAAAGAAAACAAATGTAGCCATCACATCTAAGAATTAATAAGCTGCAATATAATAAATGTTTGCTTTTGGGTTTAATACCACCTCCCACCCGGCCTCTGCACATATACGGCCGGGTGGGCGCTTCCTCCTTCTGAGTGGACGTTAATCAACGTCCCTCAGAAGAAGCGGGATCGCGTGCCCGTGCATCCCCCAGACACGCTGCATCTCGGAACAGCAGGAGGACACTGTGATTTTGCCTCCTGATCCGCACGATGGCTGTGTTTAATCACAGCCATTGTGTTGTAAACAGCGGGAGGGGGGTGACGCAGTGGCGCGATCCTGATCTGGACATTTTCACTTAGGGGTGTACTCAATTTTGTTGCCAGCGGTTTAGACATTAATGGCTGTGTGTTGAGTTATTTTGAGGGGACAGCAAATTTACACTGTTATACAAGCTGTACACTCACTACTTTACATTGTAGCAAAGTGTCATTTCTTCAGTGTTGTCACATGAAAAGATATAATAACATAGTTACAAAAATGTGAGGGGTGTACTCACTTTTGTGAGATACTGTATCTAAAATTTCAGGAAGACGTTATCACAGAACTTCTCTAGCCCCATGGCCAAGCCCCTAAACAAATTCGCTCAGATACATTACCTAGACTCCATGAAAGGCACTTTCCTGAAATCCTCCCACTTACACAAACAGGTCGCAAACCCCCCAAAAAATGTTGTGTGTGTTCAAGCAGAGGATACTACTGTCCCCAATGTCCCTCCCAGCCAGGCCTCTGTATTGGAGAGTGCTATCGGATTTATCACACTTCACTACACTATTAGAAAAGTGAAGATGATATTTTTCCAGTTTCCACTATCTATTTATGTGAATGACCCGGACTGTTTATCGACTATGCCTCTGCCAACCATGTTTCTGCCTTCCACGTGAATTGACCTTGGCCTGAACTAATCATTTGCCCTGCCAATGTACAGCACAAGGGTCTCACATATGTGAGGGGCTCCAGAAAAGATTAAGTGCAGGAAACGTTTTTCTCTGGTGTTTTTTGTTTTCTCAGATTAGGGTCTGGAGCAGTGTTTCTCAACTCCAGTCCTCAAGGCGCCCCAACAGGTCATGTTTTCAGGCTTTCCATTGTTTTGCACAAGTGATTTGATCAATTCCACTGCCTTAGTAATTACCACAGGGGTTTCATCTGAGGTAAATCCTGAAAACATGACCTGTTGGGGCGCCTTGAGGACTGGAGTTGAGAAACACTGGTCTGGAGACTCAGAGGCTTTGTAGAGATTTGGGTGGGAAGAAACCTCTACCCCTGTCCTCAGGTCTTTCCTGACCAAGGCCTAAACATTATAGTGCTGCCTGCTGCCACCTGAACTGGCCATGCCTTTGCCTGCCACCTGAACTGGCCATGCCTTTGCCTGCCACCTGAACTGGCCATGCCTTTGCCTGCCACCTGAACTGGCCATGCCTTTGCCTGCCACCTGAACTGGCCATGCCTTTGCCTGCCACCTGAACTGGCCATGCCTTTGCCTGCCACCTGAACTGGCCATGCCTTTGCCTGCCACCTGAACTGGCCATGCCTTTGCCTGCCACCCAGGGGCGTCGGTAGGGGGTGGTTAGACGTGGCTGAAGCCCGAATGTGTCCCCGCAAAGCCCCGAGTCTCTGGAATGCCTGCATTGCATTGTTAGTCCCGAGTGCTGTCGGCTAATTTTGGCTGCACTCGCTAACAGATCGGTTCCCAGCAGCCGAAATTAGCCGAGGTGCCATAGCGGCCGAAAGTGGTCGAGTGCCGCTGGTCCCGCCTTCTGGAGTGGGACTTGTGACGTCCATCTTAGCCTGCAGGCTCCAGAAGGCGGGAACGCTACATCCCTGCTCGGGCGGGCGGCTCGGCTCTCCTCTCCTCCTTGGCTCCGATCGGCTCCTCTCCCCAGTGACTGACTGACTGCCTGCCTGCCTGCTGTGACCGCACACTACGGCTGAGGTAGGTCAGACACAGAGACTAGTGTTTGTATGTCATTGACATTGTCAGTGGGTCAGTGGTCAGTGTGTGTAGGTCAGTGGTCAGTGTGTGTAGGTCAGTGGTCAGTGTGTGTAGGTCAGTGGTCAGTGAGTGTAGGTCAGTGGTCTGTGTATAAAGGTCAGTGTGTGTAGGTCAGTGGTCAGTGTGTGTAGGTCAGTGGTCAGTGTATGTAGGTCAGGCAGGTCAGTGTATGTAGGTCAGTGGTCAGTGTGTGTAGGTCAGGCACTCAGGCAGGTCAGTGGTCAGCGGTCAGTGTGTGTAGGTCAGGCACTCAGGCAGGTCAGTGGTCAGTGTGTGTAGGTCAGGCACTCAGGCAGGTCAGTGTACGTAGGTCAGGCAGGTCAGTGTGTGTAGGTCAGGCACTCAGGCAGGTCAGTGTATGTAGGTCAGGCAGGTCAGTGTGTGTAGGTCAGGCAGGTCAGTGGTCGGTGTGTGTAGGTCAGGCAGGCCAGTAGTCATTGTATGTAGGTCAGTGTATGTAAGCCACACATCCCCACCACCCAGGCCAAAAAAAAAAAAAAAAAATGCTGCAATCCGCCCACCCCCCCCCCCCCCCCCCCCCGCGCGGTTTTTCCCCAGCTCCCGTTACTTGTTGCCAACCCATTCAAATCTCTGAACCGATGTAACTAGGATTAATGCGACCAGCCTTGTCTCCTGAAGAGCGAGCGCAACGCCAACAGCATAACCTATGTCTCTACTGTGGTGAGGCCGGTCACTACGTGCACAGCTGCACTGCCAAGAAGCGTAAGTGCCCATCTCCTATTCCTGCCTACCTATCAACATTATCTGCCAATGCAACTCCTCTTGCCCTCCCTCCTCTTTCCAGCTCCCGGAAAGGACAATTTCAGTCAACGCCATTGTTGACTCTGGAGCATGCAACTGCTTTATTGATTCAACATTTGCCACTTAGCAACACTTCCCTCTGCAGCAAAAGACACATGGATTTTCAGTTTATCTTGCTGATGGCTCTTGCATCAAGTCAGGACAAGTAACCCAGGAGACTCTCCCACTGCCTGTCACTACCCTCGCTCAACATAGGGAGCTACTGACCTTGGAGGCCATTTCATCCCTGGAGCCGAGATTCCCTTTGGGCGCATCTTTCCACTGTCAGAACAGGAGCAGGAATACATTGATGAAAATCAGAAAAAAAGGCTTTATCTGCCATTCTACTTCTCCAGCGTGTTCTGGAATATTTTTCATAGCGAAGAAGGAGCAAACTCTGCGTCCATGTGGGGACTACTGTTAGCTAAAAAGATTATAGTCAAAAACTGCCATCCTTTGCCATTAATGTCTGAGCCGTTTCAGAAATCACAATCTGCCACCATCTTCACTAAATTAGATGGGGACCTTACAATCTGGTCCGCATCCGAGCTGGGGATGAGTGGAAGACAGCCTTTCGTACTCGGTTCGGCCGCTATGAATGCTTGGTCATGCCATTTGGACTCTGCAATGCCCCTGCCACCTTCCAGCATTTTATTAATGATGTGTTCAAGGACTTCCTGGACATTTTTTAATCGTCTACTTGGACGATATCCTAATTTTCTCCAGAACACTTGACCAACATTGGGAGCATGTCTGCATGGTGTTATGTCGGCTTCGCCAACACAGACTATATGCAAAGGCAGAGAAGTGCGAGTTTGAGCAACAGAGCATCCAGTTCCTAGGACTTGTAATTGCCACAAAAGGAATCAAGATGGACCCCCACAAGGTGTCCGCCATATTGGACTGGCCTGTACCTATGGACAAAAAGGGAGTTCAATGTTTTGTAGGCTTTGCAAATTTCTACAGGAAGTTCATTAAGGGGTTCTCTACTATAATCTCTCCTATTACTCAGCAGACCAAGCAGAACTTGGAATTCAGAAGCCCAAGAAACCTTTGAGACACTCTGGAGTCCATACCTCTCTTAATACAAGAAAGGACTTTGCTCGCTTTGGAAACCACAGATTGACATTGCATGCTATTATTATGCTTATGATCCACCAAAACCCCCAGATCCTTTTCCACTATGGATCCCCCCCAGTTGTACTCCCCCTAGTATGTATTATGCATGCATATTCTTGGCCCCAAGTGCATAACTTTACATTTATCAACATTAAACCTCATCTGCCACATAGTCGCCCAATTAGACAGTGCATTGAGGTCGACTTCTAAATTGGAGACATCCTGTAAGGACGTTATTCCACTGCATAGCTTGGTGTCATCTGCAAAGACAGAAATGTTACTTTTGATCCCAGACCCAATATCATTTATAAAGTTATTAAAAAGCAAGGGTCCCTACCCTTTACAGATCAGCTCTCACTGCATTTTGTGGGCACTGATGGGGTGACAGATGCATTTTGTGGGCACTGATGGGGTGACAGATGCACTTTGTGGGCACTGATGGGGTGACAGGTGCACTTTGTGGGCACTGATGGGGTGACAGGTGCACTTTGTGGGCACTGATGGGGTGACAGGTGCACTTTGTGGGCACTGATGGGGTGACAGATGCACTTTATGGGCACTGTTGGGTGACAGGTGCACTTTGTGGGCACTGACGGCGGCCCAGAACAAAAGCCGCACCAGCGGCAACAGTTTTATTGAAATTTCTACATCCAAAAAAATGTATTTTGTGCTGACCAAATTCCATAGTAAATTTCAGATTGTAATCATTTTTAAAATGAGATCCATGAATTGCAAAAGTTCATCCTTTGTTCCAGACCAAAATAATAGGACATCATTATAATATCGATACCAATGAATGATGTGCAAAAGAACATCTAACAAGTCCTTACGTGCAAATAGTTCCCTCTCCCATCCCCCCAGGTACAGGTTGGCATACGGCCGGGCACAACGTGTCCCCATCACAACCCCCTGCACCTGGAGGTAGTGGGAGGGACCGACCATAAAAACATTTCGGGTAAGGATAAACCAGAGAAATTCCACAATAAATTGGTTGTAGCTCTAAAGCTGATTGTCCTCTTTCTTTTAAACGGTTTTCTATAGTTTCTATCCCTTTCGTATGTGGAATAATATTATATAGACTCTCGATGTTAATGGCCAATAGCCATGTATTTTTTGGAAGATATAAACTGTCAATAGTTTTAAGGAGATCAATAGTACCTTTTATATACAAGAATAAAGAGGTCACATGTGGATGTAAGTAACTATCCACAAGAGAACTCGCATTTTCAGTTATTCAGTTTCAGACTAATGCCGCGTACACACGAGTGGATTTTCCGTCAGAAAAATCTTGGATGGTTTTCCGATGGAATTCTACTCAAGCTTGGCTTGCATACACACGGCCACACAAAAGTTTGCTGAACTTTCGACCGTTGAGAACGCGGTGATGAACACTACGGCGAGCCAAAAAAAGTTCAATGCTTCCGAGCATGCGTCCAAATTGTTTCCGAGCATGCGTAGAAATTTTGCGCGTCAGAATTTGTACAGACGATCGGAATTTCCGATTGGAAAAATTGAGAACATGCTCTCAATCTTTTGCTGGCCGAAATTCCGCCAGCAAAAGTCTGATGCTCCACAATTGCATTTTCTGACTAAAAGCTCTCATCGGTCTTTTGGTGGCTGAAATTCCGATCGTGTGTACGTGGCATTAGGCTGGGTTCACACCTATGCGAATTGTATGCGGGTTTCCCTGCATCCAATTTGTATAGCAGGAGAATATGACCGGGTCTCTATGGAGCCAGTTCACATGTCTCCGGGGCGGCTGCAGAGCGCACTCCACAGAAACGCTGTGCGTCTTTTCCTCCGTTTCAGGGCCAAATTCAGGCAAAGATTCTGCCCTGATTCGACCCTGAAACGGCATTGCTGTGCGATCCGCGGCCGGTTTAGGTGTGAACCGAGCCTTAAACAGCTAGATATAATCGGTTGACCAGGTGGATGTGTCATTGATTTATGTATTTTGGGCAGGGTGTAAAACGTAGGAATTTTAGGATTTTAATGTTTAAATAATTCCAAGTATCTTTACATCGGTATTCATTACAAAAGTTCTCTATTACACTTTTAGAAATTGGTCCATACCATTCTCTGTCTAAGATGTTTAGACACATTGGGGGTTATTTAAGAAAGGCAAATCCACTTTGCACTTCAAGTGCAAAGTGCACTTGAAATTGCACTGAGGGGTAAATCTGAGGGGTAGATCTGAAATGAGGGGAAGCTCTGCTGATTTTATTATCCACTCATGTGCAAGCTAAAATGCTGTTTTTATTTTCCTTGCATGTTCCCCTCGGATCTACAGCGACTGCACTTCCAAGTGCACTTTCAGTGCAATTTGCACTTGTAGTGCAAAGTGGATTTGCCTTTAGTAAATAAATATAATTGTTTCATATTGCTCAGTATTCATAACAACAAGGTTGCCCCCCTTGTCTGCAGGTTTTATAATGATTTTGGGAATTGGATTGAAGTAGGGCTGTTACTGATTAAAAATTTTTATGTGTTCGATTAATAGATTTTTTTTTTTTTTTTTTAATCGATTAATCGACTAATTTCAATTAATTATAACGCACATACAGATCCAACTACTTTTAGCTGATCTCCTTGCATTGCTCAGTGGTAAATGTAGTATACACTATATACAATCACCCGACACTAGTTAGTTTCCACAATCCATGACTTAACTTTACAGTTCACACAAATATGTTTTAAATTCAAACTGTAGCACTGACATAAGTAATTTTTTTTCCACAGTAGCGTGACAATCCCTCCACTATCGGTCTAACTAATCATTCTCATCTTATGGCATGGACCCCTGTGCAGACAGGTGGTTATGCAAGCGGGTATCAAAGGGGTTAACATGGACCATAAACTTCTCTCCCGTCTCATTAGATCTCAGCAAGGACGCCAGGTCATAGGTAGAAAGAAAAGATCTAAGTTCTCACCGCTTAAGTATAAGATGACATTTTTGTGTTCAAACACAAACTACTCACATAAAGATGATAAAATCACAGCATGTAAAACCGACAATCGTGTTAGTTCCGTAGGGCAGCAGCGGGTGACGTCATGCGTAGCTCCTCCCCATACGCGTTACGTTCAATCAGAACTTCAACGTCACCGGACTCCTCCCCCTTCCCCTTCGTTAGCAGACGGAGGCACTTGGGGAAGGGGGGAGGAGTTGGTGACGTCAATGTTCGTGATGTCACCGAATCTCTGACAGAACTCCCTGAAGACCCGGAAGCTGGCGGAGAGGTGAGTGCCGATCAAAAGAATTTTAATCGATCAAAAAAATTAACGATTAATTGAGGAATTAATCTTTAATTTCCACAGCCCTAGTTTGAAGAGATTGTATAGCTTTTTTCAGTGTTTTAGATAAATTATTGGAACCTGTGTTGTCCAAACTCATTTTCTCAGTCTCTCTCGTTGCCTGCTGAAACAAAATCCCAAATATTGGGATTTGGGTCTGAAAAAAAGGCAACACCAGAGACCCAGATGCCAGGCAAAGGGGAAGGAAAGTCTATTGAAATCTACAAGCCGACAGCCACAAAAGCTGGACTGTGACTGAGTGACGTGCACAGGCACGTTTATGATTTGTGGCAGCAGACACAGGGAGAAGATTCCTAGTCTGCTGTCACAAGAGCGGTGCAGGGCCTGGTGCATTCATAACATGTTACACCCTAAATATGGGCGTAAGATGTTATGACCCTTTAAATGTGATAAAGTCACTTTTGGGTGGCGATAAAGGTGAAAAACTATTCGACGAGGATGGGATTCGAACCCACGCGTGCAGAGCACAATGGATTAGCAGTCCATCGCCTTAACCACTCGGCCACCTCGTCTTGTTCTTTTTAAGTACAAGGTTGCTATAAATTGTATGTAGATTTTGTGTATGTAGTTACATTAAAACATTCAAAGTTCCCAAAATAAAACCTATAATTCCAGGGCTTTACCTCCAACATGTAAATATCACCAATGGAGTCTTTAATCTCCATAACCAGTGCCTCTCCTTTGCCTCCAAAGAGCACTAACTAATGTCCCCCCACTGGGGCATTTTTACCAAAAAAAGCTAATGTCCCCCATTTTTACTCATAATTCATTAAAGTATATTTTTTCCTGAAAATCTGAGTTTTAAAAATGCGTACACAAATATTGTGCGACATAAAAAACAACCACCATTTTATTTTTCAGGGTCTCTGCTTTGAAAAAATGAATATAATATTTTGATTTCCTAGCAAATATTTTTTAGATTTTTATATGTATGTGAGAGGTGACAGAATTGGCCAGGTAGTCAAGTAGTTAAGCTCCATAAAAAGCTACACAGGTTTTTTTCGGGCCCGTTCACAGCACGTTGCAGAAAGGTTGGCCATAACCAGCTCCCAGTGTCGAGCATCGCTTGTAACAATCACACTTACATTCCAATGGACTTAAAGCGTAACTCCACATTCGTGGGAAATAAAAATTAGCAAATAAAAAAAAAAAAATATATATATATATATATATATATATATATATATATATATATATATATATATATATATATATATATATATATATATATATATATACAATTGTGACACAAGTCGTATTGTAAATGAATGTTATTAAAAATTACCTTTGCTTTTCAATCTGCAGTGTTGTAATTTTCTGTAAAATTAAATATGGCTACCTGGAGGCGTTTTGTACACAACAGTGTACAGAACACCCCCCAGGTACATAATTTCCTGCTTTTGTGATTGGCTTACTGATTTTCCCAGAAGTCTGCACTAAGGTACAAACCAGATTTTGAGCATTCCCTGCAACACTAATGTAGTTTTTGGTGAGATACTCTCAAAGAGAAATCATGTCTAAAGGGATGCAGACCCTGCCACTTTCCTTATTAATGTCCTGCAGGTGCAGCAGCTGATTGATAATTATAAAACTACTACCATACAGATTCCCTCTACACATGGACACAGACAAACAGCTATTCCTTCAGAATAACAAAATGTAGGAATCTGCAACAACGTTTGTTAAAATCCTTGCAATGTACATAGAGGGGAATGTTTTTTTTCTCAACAAAAGTGGAGTTACTCTTTAAAAAATTTCAAATCAATGTAGCCTCATCACATATTATAGATACAGTTAATAGTCTGATATATAATTAAAATTAATTATACAGGTATATTCAATACATTACAGGTATATTGAATGCATTGCAGTACCTAGTAAAGTAAATAAAATTTTGTCTACTTTACTGCTTGCCGACTGCCGCATGTATATATACACGCCGACACAATGGCACGGACAGGCAAATGGGCGTACAGGTACGTCCCTTTAAACTTGCCGGCGTGCCATCGCATGCGCGTCGCAAGCTCCATAAGTGTGATGGCGATCGTCTCACGGAGAGGAAGAACGGGGAAATGCTGATGTAAACAAGCATTTCCCCGTTCAGCATAGTGACACTGATCACAGCTCCCTGCAATCGGGAGCGGTGATCAGTGATGTGCCACACGTAGCCCCTCCCCCCCAACAGTTAGAATTACTCCCTAAGACGCACTTAACCCCCTACAGCGCCACCTAGTGTTAACCCCTTCACTAACAGTCACATTTACACAGTAATCAATGCATTTTTAATCGCACTGATCGCTGTATAAATGTGAATGGTCCCAAAGTCGCGCCAAAAGTGTCTGATCGTTCCGCCATAATGTGGTAATCAAGCTAAAACTCACTGATCGCCGCCATTAATAGTAAAAAAAAAATGTATTAATAAAAATTCCATAAAACTATCCCCTATTTTGTAGACGCTATAACTTTTGTGCAAACCAATCTAAACTGAGGAAAAGAATATTTTTTTATATATTTTTTGGGGGATATTTATTATAGCAAAAAGTTAAAAATAATGCGTACTTGTACGTTACCTTGAATTTTTGCCTGCCGCGAGCTCCGTGACAATGCCCGCGGGACCCCCCAATTTTCTATTTGTACACTGAATAGAGAAGCCGATTGGCTGCCCTTCTCCTCTGCACTGAACACTGAGCGACGGCGGCCATTTTTGTGTAGCCGTTGCCGTTTTTTGCCAAAAACATTCCCGATTTTCTCGGGACAAAACCAAAATCCCGGGAAAACAGTTGGGACAAGCTTAAATCGGGACGAGAGTCCCAAAATATGGATTGTCCCGGGAAAATCGGGACTGTTGGCAACTATGCATATTTCTGACCACTGCACTCTGTGCACAGGGCTATATGTTGAATACAGAGTTCAGCAGTCAGGAGTATGTAAGGTACAACACAACTGACAGAGTGCAGTGGTCAGAAATATGTAACAGCCTAGTATAAATAAAACAGGGGTCATGATTATATAATGTATAGCACAGTATATAGGGGTAGTGGTTAGGAGTGTGTATCATTTGCCTCAGATTATTTATGTACAGTGTACATTACATACTCCTGATCATAGTCTCTATGCTGTGTTGTATGGTACATACTGTAGCTTTTCATGTTGTGTACTGTACATGTTTATGGCTACTGCACCCTGTATGATATGCACTTCTCTGCACTTCACAATACATACTCCTGTGTCCTATACCCTGTGTATTTCACTTTTCTGAACCTTGCGCCTTATGCAAAACACAGTTCTGAGCCTCGATTAGCGCAAAACCACTTTAACCACTTCAGCCCCGGAAGAATTTACCCCCTTCCTGACCAGAGCACTTTTTGCGATTCGGCACTGCGTCGCTTTAACTGACAATTACGCGGTCGTGCGACGTTGTACCCAAACAAAATTGACGTCCTTGTTTTCCCCACAAATAGAGCTTTCAATTGGTGGTATTTGAGCGCCTCTGTGGTTTTTATTTTTTTGCGCTATAAACAAAAAAAGAGCGACAATTTTGAAAAAAAAACACTTTTTTTGTACTTTTTGCTATAATAAATATCCCCCCAAAAATATATAACAAAACAATTATTTTCCTCAGTTTAGGCTGATATGTATTCTTCTACATATTTTGGGCAAAAAAAGAATCGCAATAGGCATATATTGATTGGTTTGCACAAAAGTTATAGCGTCTACAAAAAAAGGGATAGATTTATAGCATTTTTTTTTTTACTAGTAATGGTGGCGATCTGCGATTTTTATCGTGACTGTGACATGCGGACACATCGGACAATTTTGACACATTTTTGGAACCATTGGCATTAATACAGCGATCAGTGCGATTAAAAATGCACTGATTACTGTAAAAATTTCACTGGCAGTGAAGGGGTTAACACTAGGGGGCGGTGAAGGGGTTAACTTTGTTCCCTGGGAGGTGATTCTAACTGAAGGGGGAGGGACTAACTACAGGAAGTGACAGATTGTGGTTCCTAGCTAATAGGAACACACAATCTGTCACTCCTGTCAGAACGGGGAAGTGTGTGTTTTCACATACTCGTCCCTGCTCTGTGTCGCCTGGTCACGATCGCTCGTGGCCGGCGGTCATCGCGACCATCAGCCATGAGTATTGGCACACCCGCTGTGCAGCAGGCACACGCGCGCCCGCAATCCAGAGATTGTGTGCAGGGGAGCCAGCCTGCCGCAGTAAAACTGCAGCGGCTGATCCTGAAGCGGTTAATGCACATTTTGATATCCCAGTATGCATACCTAATCATTTGTTCAATTGTTCTTCACTAGGAAATATGTATTTTCAAGTCCATAGATTATCACGTTTTATTAGGTGTGGAGATAAATAGTTTAAAAAATACAAATAAAGTGGAGATGCCGGGGATTGAACCCGGGGCCTCACACATGCGAAGCGTGCGCTCTACCACTGAGCTACATCCCCTGATTGAATGATCTTGCCATTAAGTGGTAAAACTCTGACGTATGCATGCTAAAAGACGTAACAGATATGTTATATGTAAAAAATGGTCAAGATTAAAAAAAAATATATGACAATACATTTAATATTTAGAATGATGTAAATACTGAAGATAAACACTGGGTGGCAGCATTAGCTAAAGAGAAAATAAAAGGTGTCCCTACACACATTTGCAGAGATGGTTTTCTTTACCATCGGTTAGAGGGAGGTAGGGTTCGTATGCTGCCATGTATTGGTGTCAGGAAAGGAAAATTACAGTATTTGATACAACTTTCCATTTTCCTGACGCCAAACATTGGAGCATACTTATGATACATAATGAGCTTTTGAGAGGGAAGGTTTAAGACTACAAACTTAGTCTTTATTTGACAATAGACATAAAAGCTTGGATGGTTTTCCTCCCAAACTCTACTGTAGTAAGAGCTGCTGGATCCACCCTGTACTTTTTAAGAACGTATGATGTGATGACCAGCTAGCCTCTTTGCAGCATGTCTCCAAGAAGACGACATCACCCTGGTTGAGTGAGCTCTAACTACCTCTAGAGCAGTGATGGCGAACCTTGGCACCCCAGATGTTTTGGAACAATTTTTCCCATGATGCTCAAGTACACTGCAGCGTGCATGAGTATCATGGGAAATGTAGTTCAAAAACTTCTGGGGTGTCAAGGTTCGCCATCACTGCTCTAGAGGATCCTTCCTGGCACTATATGCCCGGTGAATATTTTTTACTATCCAGGCAGAGATGGTTCTGGTTCTCTTTCCCTTAAAATGTTGATGATGATGAAAAGGTCTGTCAGAATGTCTGAATGTAGAAGTAGCCTGGAGATAGGCTTTGAGGACTTTTGGAATGTCCAACTCATGCAGATCAGCATCTAATTCCGCTCGGAAGGCTGGAAGCACCCATTCACTGGAGAGATGAAATATCAATGCCACTTTTGGGACAAAATTATCCAATGGTTTCAGCGCAACCCTGTCTGGGAAGAACATGGAATAAGGTTCTACTTCCCCCAATTCTTGGTGTTCCGACACCATTCCCGCTGAAGTTATGGCTAATAGGAAAGCCGTTTTTAAGGTGATATCCCATAATGAAAAGTCTTCTGTCGGAGTACAAGGAGGGTTTGCTAGAAAATTGAGGACTACTGCCAGGTTCCATTGAGGGAACCTATTTCTCTTGGGAGGGCATAGTCTAAGCACCGCTCTCATGAAGTGCTCCACCAGCAGGTTTTCTGTCCATTTCTTTTGGGTAAAAGCCAAGATGGCTGAAATTTGCTGAAATTTGCACCTTAAGCAAACTGAGCCCCAAATCCAATCTGGATTGCAGGAAGGACAAGATTTGAGATACAGTACATTTGGGCAAATAGCTGCAAAGCTTGTGAACCTATTCCATATTCTGGAGTAGATGGCATTGGTTGACCCATTTCTGGAACTCTGTAAAGTTCTCATATCCTCTGGAGAACATCCTAACTCTTGTAACCCCTGCCTTACAATCTCCAGGCCGCTAAGGCCAGTCATGATGGTTGCGGAGGTAGGGTATCTTCTTCAGACAGGAGATAAGGAGAGACCGGCAGAGGGATCGGTGTGCACACGCTGAGATACATTGCCAGAGAGACCCATGGTTTGTGAGGCCAGTAAGGAAATACTGTGATGACTGTCAAATTCTGTTAACAATCTCCTCAGGAATTTCAGGATTAAAGAAATTGGAGGGAAGGCAATGGATGAGGGTAGCCTGAGAGGAAACGGCTCCCCTTGCAGATGGTTGATGAGGCAAAAATATCCATCTTGCAGACACCCCCCCACTCGTGGCTGATCTGTTTGAACACTTCGGGGTGAAGGGACCATTCATTGGGGTCCATGACTTGTCTGGATAGGCAATCTGCTTCCAAGTTCTGACAGCCTGGAAGATATATGGCCCTCCAATCTGGGAGATATTGTTGTGCCAATGTTATGATTGGTTCCACCTCTCTCAAGAGGGATTGGCTGTGCGTCCCGCCTTGTCACTGTATGTAGGACAGCTGTCATGTTGTCCAGATGGAGCAGGACTGGGTGACCCTGTATGTGAGGCAGCAAGGTGGCCAACACCATGAATGCTGCTTGAAGTTCCAGAATATTGGAAACTAAGCCCTGAGTGGGAAATTCCCCTCTGCCCCGGATCCTGAGTTATTCGCAGGTGGCACCCCACCCTGCTGCACTGGCATCCGTGGTAACAATAAACCATGGCTGCGACTCTAATGGACTATGCCATTTAGCGTTTGTTTCCTCTACCACCAGAGACTCTGGCGCCTCTGGCTGGTGATCCTGATTAGCTGGGCTAAACAAACTCTTCCACTGCATCAGGAAGCCTTGTTGGAAAACTCTGAGTTTGCAGTGAGCCCAGGTGATCGGAATACATGAAGCCATCGTCTCGGGAGGACTCATGCACTGGGATGCTGACATCACTGGTGCAGCCAATGCCTGTTGAATCTCCCTAATTTTGGGGAGTTTCTGAGGTGGCAAAGAAACTGTGGCCGCCTGAGTATTGCATTGGGCCCCTAGGTAGACCATATTCTGTGTAGGCTCCAGCTGGCTCTGTTAATGCCTGTCCTTCAATGCAAATATGAGGAACTGAAGGATTGGAACATGCTGATAGCCGCCCAGAGGTTTAGCCACAGCGCTCTTTTGGCTGTGACTGAGCTGAGCATGGCTCTGGAGGACCATTGAATGATGTCTATAGCTGCCTCACCTATGAAGTCCTCAGAGTTTTATCTCATCAAGAGCCTTGATGATTTTTTTCTTTTGGCAGCTCGTTTTTGATCGCATACGGCAAGTTCTGCGCCTACACTCTCATAGCACTTGCTACAGATGTTAACCACTTGCCGACCGGCGCACGACAATATACGTCGGCAGAATGGCACGTACAGGCAGGAGGGCGTATATATAAGTCCCTCCTTAATGCCTGTCCATGCCATCGGGAGCGGCGCGCTCCCGCGCCGGTCGGGACCCCCGTGAGTCCGGTCGCGGTCCCCGTGGACTCGATCGCCGCGGGGACCCCCGCGATCGTCTATCGGGAAGGCTAAACGGGGAGATGCCGAGATAAACCGCATCTCCCCATTCTGCCTAGCAACTAGTGACGCCGATCTCTGCTCTAGAGGTCGACCGATATATCGGCCGGCCGATATATCGGCCGATATTTGGCGTTTTTTAATTAATCGGCATCGGCCGATTCTGCTGATAAAAAAGGCCGATTATAACTTCAGCCGTGACTTGCAAAAGACTTCTGTAATAGAAGTCAATGCAAGTTGCCTCAGTCTTCCCCTTCTCCTCTCTGGGCATTCTGCCAAAAAAAGACCAAAGTGTTACAATGATTACAATGTTTACACTAAGGCCCCTTTCACACCGGGGCGTTGAGCCGCGGTGACGGTAAAGCAGCGCTATATTTAGCGCTGCTTTACCGTCGTTTTCACCGCGGTTTTCGGCCGCTCGCGGTGCGGTTTTACCCCCCGCGAGCGGCCGAAAAAGGGTTAAACACCCCCCGCAGAGCGCCGCCGTAGCCGCGGTATTACCGCGGTAACCGCGGTATTGCCGCGGTTTTACGGCGGTCTCCCATTGTAATCAATGGGAAGGAGCGGTATAGGAGCGGTGAACACACCGCTCCTATCCCGCTCCAAAGATGCTGCTAGCAGGACTTTTTTTACCGTCCTGCTAGCGCACCGCTCCAGTGTGAAAGCCCGCCGGCTTTCACACTGGAGTGAATGGGGCCGGATTTTTTCATGCGGTGAACAGGCGCTATTTTTAGCGCCGCACCGCATGAAAAACGCCCCAGTGTGAAAGGGGCCTTAATGAATAAACTCAAGGCTGTGTGGAGAAGTTCTCAGTTTAACCATTTAAAGACTAAATCTTTTCTGACACTTGTTGCTTACAAGTAAAAATCCTGTATTTTCTCCTAGAAAATCACTTGGAACCCCCAACAATTATATATGTTTTTTTAACAGAGACCCTAGGGAATAAAATAGCGGTTGTTGCAATATTTTATGTCACACGGTATTTGCGCAGCGGTCTTTCAAACGCATTTTTTTTGGAAAAAAATACACTAATGATTTTAAAACTAAAACAGTAAAGTTTGCCGATTTATTTTTTTATTTTTTTTTATTTTTATTTTTTTTTTTCGTCCTAAAGTTTTGATTACCTATTTTTGTGTATTTAATATATAGTTTTTTTTTTTAAATTATACATACAAGTGAACTGATTGGAGGTTTGTTTTGTTTAATAAATGTTTAAATGTAGGAAATTTTTTGTATCACTTAAAGCTGCTTTCACACTGGAGCGGGCAGCGTTGACGGTAAAACGCTGCTAGTTTTAGCGACGCTTTACTGTCATTTTAGCGACGCTATTCGGCTGCTAGTGGGGCACTTATAGCCCAGCTAGTGGTCGAGGAAGGGGTTAAATGCACCCGTGAATCGCCGCTGCCAAATCGCATTGCAGGCGCTTCAGCAGCGGTGCCCATTTATTTCAATGGGCAGGAGTGGTGGGGGAGCAGTTAACACCGCTCCAAAGATGCTGCTTGCAGGACTTTTTTTTTTTAAGGTCCTGCCAGCGCATCGCTTCAGTGTAAAAGCACTCGGGCTTCCACACAGACTGCAGGGGAGACGTTTTGCAGGCAGTTTACAGGCACTATTTTTAGCCCAAAAGCGCCTGAAAAACGCCCCAGTGTGAAATCTCATTAGATTTTATGAGATGAAGGGAAAAAATAAAAAAAATCGGCCTAACATATCGGCCCAAAAAAATCGGCATCCTATATCGGCCATCGGCCGCCGCGATTTCTAAATATCGGCATCGGCATCGGCCAGAGAAAAACCCATATCGGTCGACCTCTACTCTGCTCCCTGTGATTGGAGCGGAGATCAGCATTTACTAGCTGACAGCCACGCCCCCCCACAGTAAGAAACACACCCCTAGGCTTACTTAACCCCTACACTGCCCCCTTGTGGTTAACCCCTTGACTGCCAGTGTCATTTATACAGGAATCAATGCATTTAAATAGCATTGATTGCTGTATAAATGACAATGGTCCCAAAAATGTGTCAAAAATGTCTGATGTGTCTGCCATAATGTCGCAGTCACAAAAAAAATTCGCAGATCGCCGCCATTACTAATAAAAATTATTAATAAAAATGCTATAAAACTATCCCCTATCTTGTAAACGCTAGAACTTCTGCACAAACCGATCAATAATCGCTTATTGCGATTTTTTTTTTTTTTACCAAATACGAATCGAAGAATACGATAGAAGAATACGTATCGGCCTAAACTGATGAAAAAATTTATTTTTTATATATTTTTGGGGGATATTTATTATAGCAAAAAATAATGCGTTTTTTCTCAAAATTGGCGCTCTTTTTTGTTTATAGCGCAAAAAATAAAAACCGCAGGGGCGATCAAATACCACCAAAAGAAAGCTCTATATGTGGGAAAAAAAGGACATCAATTTTGTTTGGGAGCCACGTCGCACGACCGCGCAATTGTCAGTTAAAGCGACGCAGTGCCGAATCGCAAAAAGGGGCCTGGTCCTTTGGCTGCAAATTGGTCCGGTCTGAAAGTGGTTAAAACAACAGCGGATAACATTCACAAAGACTGAGAAATTCAATAGGGAATTCTACAAACTAATTGACGAGTCCTATGCTGCTAACATACTGTATTCGGTCCGAATACAAATTCGTTAGGACCACTACACCTCGCACTCCAACCTTTTATGCTTTACCAAAGCTACATAAGGACATACATAGACCGTCCGGTCGGCCAATAATTTTGGGCAATGGCTCTATAACTGAAAAGTTGTCAGTTCCTGGACGGACATCTGCGACCCTAGGTGCTAAATATACCTAGTTACGTTAAAGATACTAAGCATTTATTACAGATCTTGGATGGCCTACGTGTTCCACCCACATCTTTCCTTGTGGCTTTGGACGTGAAGGCCCTATATAGTTCGATACCCCATGATAAGGGACTTGCATGTATTCGGCACGTTCTGTCGCATGATGACCAGTTTGGAGATAAGAAAAATCAATTCTTGCTTGATGCTTTAAATTTTGTTTTGAACCACAACTATTTTACATTCAATGGTTCCCTTTTTCCTCCAGGTACAGTGGGTTGCGATGGGGACTTCTTGTGTATGCCAACCTGTACCTAGGGGAATGGGAAAGTATGGTCTCACAGTCCGAACATTTACGTCCATATTTGGACAATGTGGTTACAAGGCATCGATATATAGATGACATTTTGCTGGTCTGGAATGGCACCCTGGATGGTCTTCATCAATTTCTTAGAGAGCTAAATACCAATTCTTTTAATCTTGCCTTCACCATGACTTTCCATCAAAAACACATTACCTTTTTGGATGTAACAATCCACAAGGACTCAAATGGCCTTTTGACCACCTCCTTTATATCGAAAACCCACATCTGGGAATTTGATATTACATGCCACAAGCTTCCATCCCCAGTCTTTAATTCGCTCTATCCCCTACAAGTCAGTACCTGCATGTCAGGTGGAACTGCACCGATGAGAGTCTTCAAATCTGAGGCTGACTCATTAATGGGGAGACTCCTGACACGCGGGTACTCGAAAACCTGTTTGAAAAAGGCTTATAGGCGGGCATGCTCCAAGACTCGACAAGAACTTATTTATAGTCCAATGTCTGCTCTGAGAAAAAACCCCACCAATCCAATTCGAATTATAACTAAGTATTCGAATCAGCACAAGAGCATTAAAAACATCATCGATATTGGCATGTCCTTAAACTAGACCCCACTATCGGTCCCTTTGTACACGATCACGAAGAGGGAACAAGTGTTCCTGCTATGCGATTTTTACAAAGCATTTTGTACGCAATGTTGCAACTCGCATGGGGAGGCCCATTCACTTGGCTGTCCTACGTGTGTAAAAAGAAGCCCCTGCTCCCATTTAGGGGTGACCACAATTCGCACAACGTTTTTAAAGGCGCGTGACAATCACAGCAGAATCGCATCGCATTTGGGGTGCCCTGAAAGGATAAAGGCACATAATATAGATGAGGTGCAGCGATTGCCACACAATTTAAAATCGAAGATTGTATGGTGTGTGATAATAGGTTTTCTCCTTCTTTGGAGGAGGTTCCGGATCCTCCCATTCCAGTGCAGCTTTTGCTGCCTTAATGAATGGTGGTATTGGCGCAAAATCAAAGCCTGAACCTTCAGGATCCTCTGCCAAGGAGGAGGCAATATCTTCTCCCTCTGCCTGGAAGATTGGCTGTAATACTGTAATATCTGCTGGGCTGGAGTCACCCATGAGGTGCCTGGTACCCCTCTAGAGAGGGTTGAATGGCTTGGTTTAGACCTGGTGCAGGGCCCACACTGTAAGTCCACTTCTGTCCCTGGTTGCCCGAGACGAGTGGAAAATTCTGCCAGGGAGTTGGGGACTACTTTCTTGAGCAAGGTTGACACCTGCTGACTCTTATACTCCTGGTCTCTGGCAAGCTGCCTGAAGCAGTTGCTGGAAAGTAGCCCTCGGAGGAGAAACTGTGTGCGTTCTCTTAACCAGTTGCTGACCGCCCGCCGTCAATTGACGGCGGAGCGGTGCAGCTATTGTGGCGGGCCGCCGTCATATGACGGCGCTCGCTTTTTGGCCACTAGGGCGCGCGTGCCGCGGGAGGCGCGTGCCCGCCGCGTAGCTGGGGACCCGATGCGCGTGCCCGGCGGCCGCGATGTCCGCCAGGCACCCGCGATTGCCCGGTAAGTGAGCAGGATGTGGATCTGTGTATGTAAACACACAGATCCACGTCCTGTCACTGGAGAGGAGACCGATGGTGTGTCCCTTGTACATAGGGACACCGATCGGTCCCCTCCCCCAGTCAGTCCCCTCCCCCCACAGTTAGAATCACTAATCTAGGGAACATATTAACCCCTGCAGCGCCCCCTAGTGTTAACCCCTTCCCTGCCAGTCACATTTATACAGTTATCAATGCATTTTTATAGCACGGATCGCTGTATAAATGTGAATGGTCCCAAAAATGTGTCAAAAGTGTCCGATATGTCCGCCGCAATGTCGCATTCACGATAAAAATCGCAGATCACCGCCATTACTAGTAAAAAAAAAATTATAATAAAAATGCTATAAATCTATCCCCTATTTTGTAGACGCTATAACTTTTGCGCAAACCAATCAATAGATGCTTATTGCGATTTTTTTTTTTTTTTACCAAAAATATGTAGAAGAAAGTGTATCGGCCTAAACTGAGGAAAAAAATGTTTAAAAAAAAAAAAAATTGGATATTTATTATAATAAAAAGTAAAAAATATTGCATTTTTTCAAACTTGTCCCTCTTAATTTGTTTATAGCGCAAGAAATAAAAACCGCAGAGGTGATCAAATACCACCAAAATAAAGCTCTATTTGTGGGGATTTGTTCCTTGGTCAGGAAGGGGGTGTTTGTGCCTGGTAGGCAAGTGGTTAAAGTGGTTGTAACCCCTTTACAACCAATTTAAACTACAGGTAAGCCTAGATTAAGGTTTAAAATGAAGGGATGGTGGCGCTGTTCAGGATGGGTATAGGGAGAGCAGGATAAAATTATAAATGTATGAAAATATATAAAAGGATAAGTATAAGCCAGGTATGTTTGTACCTCCGAAGACGTCCTATCGACGAAACGTACGTCAGGTGATACCCTTGGTCTAGGAGATATTTGCAAATCGACGTAGGGCGATTGCTTCTGCGCATGCACTGGAGTTAGAAAGGGCACGCTGTGCCGTTTCTAGCTTGGGTAATGCTGTTAAAGGCGGCTCCTGCGCGCATGCACGGGAGTGACGTCACATGACTCTGGCCAGTCACAGAGCTGGAGTTTGCGGCCCCAGACGGAAGAGGGGGTGAAGAATAGATGCTCGCTACTAGCGAGGAAGATGGGGACATTGCGGGCTTCTCCTGCAGGTAAGTGTCACATAGTGGGCTACTATGTGCATGATGCATAGTAGCCCATTATGCTTTACCTTTGCAGGGAAACAAAGAGGAAATGACACCCATCAGGGTTTAGTTCCTCTTTAAACGTACATTTGCGCCCTTTCTACTGGGGTCTGCCAGGACTGGAGGAGTCACTTTCTGCCCTGGAAAAAATCCTGACGATCCAGAGGGCCTCTGGACCTCATAGAGTGGGAGTGTGAGTGGCCGGGACTGCAATAGCCAGGAAGACCCGCTTGTCAGGGCAGAATGCATTCTTTTTCCCGCATCTTCTTACCCAAAGTTGGCGCTTGCCTGGTATTGTGGTGGTTTTGGTTATGTGGTGTTAAGCTCATGCTGGTGGAAGAACCGAAAGGTGCAAGTGGACTGCATGGCAACAGACAGAAATAAGGGAAGCGAGAGAGAGAAAAAAATACATATATACCCCTTCTTTTATTTTTTTTAGGCAAAGAGTAACAAATTGAAATAAAATAAATCTGGGCAACCCCCCCCCCCCATCCTCTAGTAATACATCCCCCCTTTCGATCCCCATTAGTAGGATAGCAAGACTAGCCTGCCATTGACTGTTCCTCAGAATGAGAGGCTGCCTCTCTGGATGCCTGAATAGCAAAGGCATCCATTACCTGACCCTTTGTGTGTGTGTGTGTGTGTGTGTGTGTGTGTGTGTGTGTGTGTGTGTGAGAGAGAGAGACTGATGCTGTAGAGATGGCAAAATCCACAATAAGGACACGAGGTGTTAAGGAGATAGTGATTCCTAAATTTGTACCCATAATTTCCTTGCAGAGTTATGGAACCAGTCTAATGCCCCGTACACAGGGTCGGAATTTCCAACGGAAAATGTCCGATCGGACCATGTTGTCGGAAAATCCGACCAAAGCCATCTGACTTTTTCAGTCGGAGTTTCCGACGGAAAAAATTTGAGATCCTGCTCTCAAATTTTACGACAACAAAGTCCGATCGGACTTTTTCCAATCGTGTGTAGAGAATTCCTACGGACAAAGTGCCACGCATGCTCAGATCAAATTACGAGACCAAAGCTATTGGCTACTAGCCTCTACGTAGTTCCGTCATACGCAACGAACGTCACCACGTTCAGAATGATCGGATTTTCCGACAACTTTGTCCGACCGTGTGTATGCAACACCAGTGTCGGAGGCAAACTCACTCATCCCAAATTTTTCTTTTTGGTTAGGGTGTCAAAACCAATTCTAGAATGGGAACCGGCCCAAATATAATGCATAAATAAGGATTTTAGAGAACTAAAAAAGGTCAGTAAAGGACAGTAATAAAGCCTGTTGGGTTTCTGTGTCCCTGCTGGGTAAACTCACCCTCAATATGCCTTGCTGACCATTGTAACTGGGACACGAAAATGATTTGTTTGTTTTGTTTGTCCTCCTTTATTTGTGTTTCACATAAAAGTGTCCGGCATTTGTGCAGCTGTATGTAAACCTGTGAGAAATCAGGATATCCTGGTTTAAAACAGCTATTCCTAGTTTCATAACATCACAGCATAAGGTTGTAAAGTGTTATCCGTTATTCATGCAGAAGACAAAAACACGTCAGAGCATTCAACAATACTATCATAAACTTGACAATTTTCAAATTTTATTTAATTTTTTTCATTTTTCATGCCAATGTTTTGAATTCTATGTTTAATTTCGGGAAACTCATGCTCATTCCAAAAGGTATGATTTTTCATGCATGAAAACCACATTCACAACTAGAGTTTCATTAATTCCAGAAAAAAAATCCATTCTTCTTAAATGTTCCACATCACGACATCGAAAATCACCATTGATTAGACCCCACTAACTAAAAGAAAACGAGTGAACATTACAAAAACATTTTCTCAAGTGAAATTCTACTTGTGCATGGACAGCTTAAGAGAAATTTGTTCCAATGTGGTCGCAGGGAGGATTTTTAATAACTTTGATGTTTCCAAAAGAGAACTGAGCTGAGCAGCAGGGAGGAATTTGTCCATTGTCCTATGTAGCTAATCGCAACGATTATCTACATAGAAAAAAACCTTTTGTAATCCATGCCAGATCCATTGTTTTGGAAGAGTGTAGAGATGTACTTGATATGGGAGTAAATGGTCTTCACACCTGTTGATTATTTTTAAAAATGTCTATTGAAATTCACAGTTTAGGCGGCATGTCCGGTTCTCCATCATTTTACAGAATGTACAGGGCTCCTTTTGTATTTGACCCCCCCGGTTCCAGGCCAATCTTGACCACATCAACCATCATTACCCAGACAAAGCCGGAGTAATTTCCCCCAAAACACTACTCCCTACTCATCACTTGTGAACTGTGAATTCCAATAAACATTTTTAAAGTGATTGTAAACAATTGCCTTGTAAAAAACAGCCCATTCAGTTTGAAATAGAAATAAAAGACAAAACATTTGTGTCTAGAGATATAAAAAAGGGTATTTTATAATATTTTTTTAAGTGGTCATATATCCTCTGTTCTCGATTTTCCCAGTGAATGGATATGCAAGGGGTTGGGGGGGGGGGGGGGGGACTATGTCAGGACAAGTCTGATCATTGGAGGAGAGCAGGATGAGTTCTCAGCATACCTAGAGAATTGAACATGGTGTGCTCTCCTGCTTAGTGTGGTCAGTTTTTAATAGGAAAGCAGAAGGACTGGCAGGAACACCAGGGATTTCACGTAAAGGAAGCAATACAAGGAGAACAGGACATTTTCTAATACAAGTACATGGTACAGCAGGCAGATATCAGGTATTCAAAATGTTGGGGTAACAAACACTTTAAGAATAACTTCAAATGGGACGACCTTGCACATCAATTGCGCCTTTACACCCATGTGAATCTATCTTGTGGAGAGCTTTTCTGTGGCTACCACCCAACAAGGCTCACCCACGTACCCCCATGAAGGACTATACATCCCAGATCACCTCCAGGGATACCTTACGGCACACTCGTCCAGCCCCATCACACACAGACTTTAGATCCATTGTTTGAATCACACACGCTTTACATAAACAGATAACGCATATCTAAACCCAAGAACACAAATTTATAGTATTGCAGTTTACAAGTCCCTAGCTGTGATGGCTGGATTATTTTCTTGTTCTTATTTTCTTCTTATTTTCTTCTACTTTTTTGTCTTGATTTTAACCAGGTATCTGTAACCTGGTGTTAGTGGACACCAGTGCATTGACAATCACAACATTTTCAATGTCATATATAAAACAGAATTAAAAAAAAGTAAATAACATAAACATTTTCAAATTTAGCTTCATGTTAATGTGAAATAGAATATACCAAAAAACTGAGAAGGACCATGTAACTTTAACATGAGGTGCTGTGGCTTAGTTGGTTAAAGCGCCTGTCTAGTAAACAGGAGATCCTGAGTTCGAATCTCAGCAGTGCCTAGTTTTGTTCTTAGCTAAATCGCATTCTTAGTAATGTAGCTAAGTGAATGTAATAATAGGAATTTGTAAGAACTTAGAACAAGTTATTTCTAAGTAGGTTTTACAATTTTCCTAAAATGACAAGGTTCCCAAAATGTATATGTATGTACTGTTAAATTTACTTCGACTAACACAAGCAAAGTACAATGATTTGGATGCGAGAAAGAAGGAGCAGCAAAAAAAAAAAAAAAAAAAAACGTAGTCGGCAGGATTCGAACCTGCGCGGGGAAACCCCAATGGATTTCAAGTCCATCGCCTTAACCACTCGGCCACGACTACAAGAACCTACTATCTATCTGAATGCAGGTAGGACCTATGACAAAGCAACGTCAAGATTTATCCCCCCCCCCCCCCCACTCTAAAAAGGAAAAGAAAAAAAAAAGATAGGCAGTTTTCAACAGGAACTAAGGCTCCATAGCTCAGGGGTTAGAGCACTGGTCTTGTAAACCAGGGGTCGCGAGTTCAAATCTCGCTGGGGCCTAACCTTTTTCAACAGAGAACATACGTTTGATGCCTTTTTTTTTTTTTTTTTTTAACCACTTGCTTACTGGACACTTAAACCCCCCTCCTGCCCAGACCAATTTTCAGCTTTCAGCGCTTGCACACTTTGAATGAAAATTGTGCGGTCATACAACACTGTACCCAAATTACATTTTTATCATTTTTTCACACAAATGGAGCTTTTTTTTGGTGGTATTTAATCACCATTTGGGTTTTCATTTTTTGCTAAACAAACAAAAAAAAACATACATTTAAAAAAAAAAAACAACATGTTTCATGGTTTGTTATACAATTTTGCAAATGGGTAATTTTTCTCCTTCATTGATATTCGCTGATGAGGCTGCACTGATGGGCACAGATAAGGCAACACCGATAGGCACAGATATGATGGCACTGATGAGACGGCACTGGTAGGTGGCACTGATGAGACGGCACTGGTAGGTGGCACTGATGAGACGGCACTGGTAGGTGGCACTGATGAGACGGCACTGGTAGGTGGCACTGATGAGACGGCACTGGTAGGTGGCACTGATGAGACAGCACTGGTAGGTGGTATTGATAAGCAACACTGGTAATGACGCATGGATTCATTTATAGGTGGCACTGTGAGGTGACACTTTGGACACTGATGGGTGGTACGGTGGGTACTGGTAGGTGGCGCTGGTGGGCACTGGTATTTGCCTTCACGATCGGGACCGATGTCCCTCTCGCAGCCACTGGTGATCGGCTTTGTTTACATCACATGATCAGCTGTCATTGGCTGACAGCTGATCACGTAACGGGTCGGGATCGAGCCCTTACTCTGATCTGTGATCAGGCGAGTCTCATAGACTCGCCTGATCACAGATCGTGCTTCGTGCACCCTGCAGCATGGGAGGATGTCCAGGGAGGCCCTGCCGGTGATTGGCATCTGCGCTGTAGCCGTCTTTCCTGTCGCATCATGGCAGCATACACTCTGGGGTTGTGGCTCCGCCTCCACGACCTGATAGGACCACATAACTATAAGATGACGATATGGCCCCCGCCCCAGTATTCTCTAATTTTTCCTCACCTGTTGGGACCGCACGGATCATCACCCTCTTACCGCTTCGCCCCAGCCAGGTTCTAGCCTCTCCTGGTTTGGAAGTCCTTGCCGGTACAGCCTCTAAACGAAGCTAAATGGAAGGAACCCCACTCTGGTGATCTCAGGGGTATTGCTGCACCTGCCTGCTGTGATAAGCCTTAAATAGGTCTTTAAAGCACTGCCACTACTGCCTTGGGAAGAAAAGCCTTAAATAGGCTTAAAGGTATGTGGTCATCCTTACTACAATTATAAGCCTTAAACAGGCTTTTTTACCTTGCAGTGGTTCTCCGTTTTTCATTTCTGCTGTTCCCTTTTTTTCTGGGGCACCTCTTGCCGCTTATTGTATGGTTCTCCTGGGCCCTGTAGTCCCACTGCTCCGCGGCGCTACTGCGCATGCGCTCCCGCCACGGCGCTCCCGGCACCAAATTCAAAAGTGCAGATTCCCTTTTCCCATTCCCCTGAATGTTTTGAAGCAGGAACCACCTACAGATCATCCCAGGAACATCCCAGCACATCCCCAATAGGTAAGTTAGCCTTTTGCTTCCTCCCTCTCTCATTCCCTGTGCATTCTGCATACTGCTCTCCTTTCCTCCTTTCTTTTTCTCTCTGCTCCCTCTGCCTTCCTTCCTCTTACTGTGCCTATTTTTGTATTGTTGCTAGGCTGCCTTTTCTCTATTCCTATGGAGACCACTGCCCCAGCAGATCACCTTCAACGTGATAGGCAAGAGGGAAGGACAATGGGTAAGTAGAGAAGATCGAAAAAGAGTGCAGGACCAACTAACGCTGCCTAAACGGTTAGCCCCGCCAGGTCCGCAAGATCATCTAAATCCGGACGCAGGGAGACCTCTCGCGGAAGAAGCCGCTCGGGGCACAGATTGAGCCACTCGAGTCGCAGCAGGAGAAGGAGTCGCTCAGGCCATAGGAGAAGCCACAGGAGGAGTCGAAGCAGATCCTGCTCCCACAGCCACTCCCACCGCAGAAGGTCTCCACGCAGACGTCGCTCACCAGCTCCTCCCCCCCCGGCCAGCCGCCAATGCCTGCTGGATATGCAGGGCCGTTGCTCTCCCGGACAAACTTGCCTGTCGCAGGTGCTTCGAGGAGGCCACCAGGGAAAAAGTCCAGGAGCCTAGGGAACCTGCGGCCTCAGCCACGCAGACCGCCCCGGACACGGAAATGTCCGTCAGAACCGCCTCTCCCACTCCCCCAAGTACGTCTAGAGAGCTAGACTCCCAGTCAGAGGAAGAGGAGCTAGAGGCCTCAGCCGGCTTAGATTTTTCTCTCATCCAGCCCTTTGTGAAGTCGGTCAAAGAGGCGATCAACTGGGAGGAACCCCAGGAAGCCCCTCAAAAACGGAAAAAATATTTTCCCAATCTCAAAAGGGATCCGGAAGCCTTCCCCTTTATTGAGGAACTGGACGACATGATTAGGGAAGAGTGGCTGAAGCCGGACAGAAAGTCGAGCCTGAATAATAGGCTCACCAAACTGTACCCGCTCAAGGAACCAAAGGCAAAACCCCTGGTCACTCCGCCGGTGGTGGACGCTTCCCTTATGCGCCTAGCCCGCCACGTGACACTTCCTATCGAAGATGCGGTAACCTTCCGGGACGTCTTGGATAGGAAGATAGACACCGATCTCAAGAGGGCCTACCTAGCTGCAGGAGGCGCATGTAGGCCAGCTGTGGCACTGGCCGCCGTGGGCAAGGCCTTATCCAGTTGGTCAGCCTCCACGGAGAAACTCGTGACAGAGGGCGCTGACCAAGACAAGATAGTTAGGGCCCTACAGGAGCTGAGCCTCGCAGGGGATTTTGTGGCGGAAGCCTTGGTGGATGCCATAAGGTCCTCATCCAGGGCCATGCTGGCCTCGGTTATCGCCAGTTGGGCCCTCTGGCTGAAACCTTGGGCAGCAGATCCCGCCTCAAAATCAAACTGGTGCTGCATCCCCTTCGATGGTGAAAACCTTTTTGGGGCCAAGCTAGATTCGGCCATATCGAAGGTGACCGGCGGAAAATCAGGGCTCATTCCCTCCGACAGGAAACCAAGGCAGCAGAGGCCTCCTCCCTTTAGGCGCAACCTGCCGGATAAATATAGGGACACCAAGGCCTATAGGCCAGGCAGAGAATATAGGAGAAACTGGAGGAACCCCCAGGCGACCTTCTCTAAATTTCAGAAACCCAAGACTTCTGCGTCCGCGGACCAGAAGTCTTTTTGAAGGTGCGTCCGTCCAGCCAGTGGTAGTGGGGGCCAGGCTCCCAAAGTTTCTGCCGGCTTGGACGGATATCATCAAGGATCCCTGGACGGTGGCCACCGTCCGTTTTGGGCAGAGGTGGTCCTTCAAAGGGCGGCCCCCGGGGGATCACTTTTGCCCAACCAAACTCCCGTCATCCCGGGAGAAAAGGGTGCTACTGATGGACTACGTCCAGGAGTTGCTCCTCAAGGAGGCAATAGTAGAAGTACCCCTTTCCCAAAGGGGCCGGGGGTTCTACTCCCCTCTATTCCTGGTCAGGAAAAAGTCAGGAGATCTGCGCCCTGTATTGGACCTGAAGAGGCTCAACCTCTCCATCCGGGTGGAGCCATTCAAAATGGAAAGCCTCCAATCTATCCTCCAGGCTATAAATCGAGAAGATTGGATGCTGTCCGTGGACCTACAGGACGCTTACCTTCACGTCCCTATCCATATCCTATTTCAAAGATTCGATCTATTCGATCTATCCGATTCTCGATAGACCAGAGGCACTTCCAGTTCCGATGCCTCCCGTTCGGGATCTCCACGGCTCCCAGAACCTTCACCAAAGTCCTTCTCCCGGTAATCGCATCCCTGAGAGAGAGAGGTCTCAGGGTGCATCATTACCTAGACGATATCCTCCTCCTCTCAGACAGCCTAGAATCCCTTACCCAGCACCGGGAGATCCTAGTTTCCACGCTCCAAGGGCTGGGTTGGCTCATAAATTGGGGGAAGAGCAACGTTCAGCCCTCTCAAAGGATGATTTTCCTGGGGGCTGTACTAGACACCCGGTTAAACTCAATAGAACTACCTCCAGAGAAAGTCCCTCTGCTGACCCAGAAAGTAAGGAGAGCGATCCATGCTGCATCCCTTCCAGCCAGGGGGTGCCTCAGCCTCCTAGGCTCTCTATCAGCTACCATCCCGATGGTCCAGTGGGCTCAATGGAACTCAAGGCCCCTACAGTTCTCGTTCCTGAGTCAATGGAACGGCTCGTCCATGTCTCAACCCATCCACATCTCACAGGAGGCCAGGCAGTCCCTGGGATGGTGGACCCGACTGAGCAACCTGGACAGGTGCAGGCACATTGTCACCCCCCCTCAGGAAATAATTACCACGGATGCCAGTTTGGAGGGGTGGGGGGCCCACTACCTACACCATGCAGTCCAGGGCCGCTGGCCATTCGAGGCACGAGACGCTGTTTCCAACATACTGGAAATGAGGGCGGCCTTCCAAGCCCTCCTGGCCTTCGGTTCTCTCCTAAGGGGCAAATATGTACTCCTGAGGATGGACAACAAGGTTGTTGTCGCCTACATCAACAGGCAGGGAGGTACCAGGAGCTCGTCCATGATGCGGGAGGTTCTCCCCGTCATGGAGTGGGCACAGCAGAATCTCCGGGACCTAAGAGCAGCTTACATCCCGGGTGTCGAGAACCTCCTGGCCGATTCCCTCAGCAGGAGGTTCCTCTCAAACAACAAGTGGTCCCTGAGTCCGCAGGCCTTCGACCTTATCTCCAGAACCTGGGGTCCTCCGGACATAGATCTGGCAGCGACTCCGGAGAACACGAAATGCCAGAGGTTCCTGTCACGAGTCCCCTTCCCCTCTGCCGAAGGGACAGACTGTCTCCAGCACCCCTGGGACTTTCACCTCGGGTACATCTTCCCTCCGACCCCTCTGATAGAGAGGTTCCTGCTGAGGCTCAAGAGATCATCGGCGCTGGTAGTGGCCGTGATCCCCTTTTGGCCCAGGAGGCCGTGGTTTACCACCCTCCTTCAGCTAAACACAGCAGACCCTCTCCCTCTCCCGCAGTCAGCCGACCTGCTCTCCCAGGGCCAGCTGCTCCATCCGAGTCCGGAGAAGCTGCACCTGGCGGCTTGGAGACTGAGAGGTCTAGATATCTAGAGCAGGGCTGCTCCGCAAGGGTGGTGGATACACTCCTCCAGGCCAGGAAGCCTACCACAAACTCCACCTACCGGCGGGTCTGGGATAGGTTCTCTTCCTTCGCCCATCAGTAGGGGTGGAACCTGTCCTCTATATCAACCCCGCAGATCCTGGAATTCCTGCAGGCAGGCCTGGACAGAGGTCTCGGCTCCAGTACCCTGAAGGTGCAGGTGTCGGCTCTGTCCGCCCTGACCGGAACTAGGTGGGCGCTAGACCCCCTCATTATCCAATTCCAGAGGGCCTGTCTTAAACTGAGACCTCCCAGAAGACCTTCCTTCCCGACTTGGGACCTGTCGGTCGTCTTGGAGGCCCTATCCAGGGAACCCTTCTTCCCGTTAGAAAACATCTCCCTCTGGGACCTAACGCTAAAGGTGACATTCCTGATTGCCATAGCCTCAGCAAAGAGGGTCTCAGAAATGCAAGCTTTACTGGCCAGGGATCCCTATCTGGTCGTTTTCCCTGACAGGGTAGTCCTAAAACCCTCAGACCGCTTCATCCCTAAAGTCTCTTCATCATTCCACTTTAATCAGGAGATCAATCTGCCAGCACTCACTACCGACCAGGGTGATCCGCACCCCCTGGATGTCAGAGGCAACATCCTAAAATATCTTGCAGCCTCAGAACCCATCAGAAAGTCAGAGAACCTCCTAATAATCCCTCATGGGTTCAGAAAGGGTCAGCCAGCATCGGCCCGCACCATCGCCACATGGCTAGTAAAGACCATCAAGAAGGCCTACTCGCTAGGCTCCACACAGATTCCAGAGGGGCTGAAGGCGCATTCCACCAGGGCAGTGGCAACCTCATGGGCAGCCTATTGTAGGGTCTCAGCGGAAACTATCTGCAAGGCAGCCACCTGGTCCTCCAGGAACACCTTTATTGACCATTACAAAGTTGATTCTGCCCGTTTGTCAACCGTAAACTTTGGAAAATCTGTTATTCAAGCCAACTCTGCCATTCCTTGCGAATAAAATTTTGCTTATTGATGCATTACCCACCCTGTCTGCGAGTTACTCCCCAGAGTGTATGCTGCCATGATGCGACAGGAAAACGGAAAATTGTATACTTACCTTTCCATAATTTTCCTTTCCTGTCGCATCTTCATGGCAGCATACAACGACCCACCCATTTTTTGAGGTGACTCATATATACAGAGAATACTGGGGCGGGGGCCGTATCGTCATTATATACTTATGTGGTCCTATCAGGTCGTGGAGGCGGAGCCACAACCCCAGAGTGTATGCTGCCATGAAGATGCGTCAGGAATATTAGTATACAATTTTCCGTTTTCGGCTGTAGCGCGGGCGTGAAGTGGTTAATATGAAGACTGACTTTAGTAACAGAAAGACTAATGCTCTGTTCACACTCATGAACGTTTATGGTGATAAAACACACTTTTCAAGTGCAACAAAAACACATGAAAATGTGTCCCCTTTAAATCCTATATAAATGTTCACATCAGTGTGCATCAGTGTGCTGCTTTTTATTAAGGTGTTTAAGTTTTTTGCATAAAAACACAAAGTACACCAAATATAAAACAGCTTGCAAACTCAGTACAACATGATAAGGAACATACAGAGAAGAAAAGTACCCGATCTGCTGATTCAAGTAATAACAAAACAAACAATAAGGCCTGATTCACACCTATTTTGAAACAGTGCACCAAAGATGCAGCATGCAGGACTTTTATAAATGCAGCACAGGCGGCACATGTGTGTATGGTTGTCATGTATGTTCTTAGGCTGGATTCACACCTACAGAGGCAGCTCTCTAATTAGGCGGTCGCCTAAGGCCTCGCACTCCTAGGGGCCTCACGGCCGCCTAATGCGCCTGATGTGTGTGTTACAGTTGAAGGGAATATCATGCAATTTATACAGTTAATTTCTATTGCTTTAATAATTTTTCCCATTTTGGGCATGAGTGGGGCCTCGTGTCTAAGATTTGCCTAAGGCCTCACAAAGCCTAGAGCCGCCTCTGCACACCTATGCATTTTTAGTGCTTTTTGCATTTTGCACTACAGTACTTTGTTCCATAGGAAACCATGTTAAATGGACTGTAGTGCAAATCTGCAAAATGCAAAAAGCACTAAAAATGCATAGGTGTGAATCCAGCCTAAGAACACACATGACAACCATACACACATGTGCCGCCTGTGCTGCATTTATAAAAGTCCTGCATGCTGCATCTTTGGTGCACTGTTTCAAAATCAATTGAAATCAATGGGAACACCTAAAAACTGCACACCGGTACGTTTTTTTGACACCTGTCAATTTTTTCTCAGGTGACCAGGGATAAAAATGCATCTAAAACGCATATGGGTTACGTTTAATTTGAATGTAATACATTAAAAGTGTGATGTGCATCTTTAAGGTTATCTGTGTAGCCTTGGCATCGGAGGCAATCCCATAGGGACCTCTGTTTATTTGGTGTATATCGCACAATGACAACGCACACCGGTGCGTTGGCACTGCAATGAGGGATACTGGGGGATTTATTTACTAAAGACTAATCTGCTTTGCACTACAAGTGCACTTGGAAGTGCAGTCGCTGTAGATCCGAAGGGGGACGTGCAAGGAAAAAAAAAAACAGCATTTTTGCTTGTATATGATTGGATGATAAAATCAGCAGAGCTTCCCCCTCATTTCAGATCTTCCCCTCAGATCTACAGTGACTGCACTTTCAAGTACACTTATAGTGCAGAGTGGATTTGCCTTTCGTAAACTGGGGAGTTATAGCAGCTCACGGTATCACATTCTTTGTGTCTCTCCTTGATAATCAGAATGTAAGTACCCAAGTAGTGCTAACCGATGCCTGATCCCCCGGTTGGTGTAATGCCCCATACACACGATGAGATTATCGGACGAATGATCGTCTGTTTTTTATTGCATGCTAATCTCACGTCAAATCTGATGAGTTTACTAAAGTCACGAAAATTCCTGCACGACAGAAAAAAAAATTCGGAAGTGATGTCGTGTTGTAATGCATTTGTATTGCATTTTCGAACAATTGCTGTACTGATTAAACGAAAATTATATGATCTGGCCTCTTGGGGGGAAAAAAAATTTCGTGCATGTCCGATAGAATAATATCAGATGAATTGTCCTGATCGGCTCTCGAAAGCTCTGTACTAAAGATCCGATTATCGAACGATCGATTCGAATGCAGTATTTTCTGTACGATTTTCGGATCGTGTGTACGGGGCTTTAGTCCTTCAGGACACTCATCAGATAAAAGCTGCCAGCTGCCTCCTCCCTTTTACTCAGCGAGGCAGATGGGGGAGGAAGAGAGAAGGCAGAACCCAGCTCAGTCTGCCTCTCTTAAGCCCCGTAAACACCATCCTAAAAGCAGATGAAAAATCCTGCTTTCAAATCGGTCGTACGATAATCGGATCATTTTCTGAAGGAACATGAGCAAAAAATGTTCTTGTCCGATAGCACATTTAAAGATAATCGTATGATTAGCACGGTGTCCTGATGTGTGGGTCTATGCCTGGTAGTAGTGCAGATAAACCTTTACCAGTATATCTTATTAGATATATCTATTAATAAAATAAGAGCAAAATGTGTTCGTAATGACAGTCAATAGATTTTGAAAATCACCTAGTAGTGTTTTTAAAAGTAACAAGATCACAGTTTAAAAAAAAAAAAAAAAAAAAACATGTTTCCGCCCGGTTTCGAACCGGGGACCTTTCGCGTGTGAGGCGAACGTGATAACCACTACACTACGGAAACAACTGATGTAAAGCTGCTTTAAAGTGGTCTGTCAGCACTAATCTTTACTGTTCCCAAGTGTGAGAAGCAACAATCCATTATATATATTTTTTAAATGTCTTCTCTATTTTCATTCAGATAAATACTTTTTTTTTCTATATGTATCAGATCCTCCAACATTTAGAACAGAAGAAGGCATTTGATTGTATAACCCTAACTAATTAGTTGAGGTCAGAATTGTAATTTTACATATAGAACACATATTATATATCAAACACATAGTATAGATTAAACAAAGTCTATTGCCAAATAGCTAAATTGTCTGTGCTGTAAAGGTTGTTTAATAAACTGTATAATAACATGTGCTACTGTTCAGCATATAGCCAGCTAGGGAGACAAGCTAGAACTAGAAACACAACATGACCTCGTGGCGCAACGGTAGCGCGTCTGACTCCAGATCAGAAGGTTGCGTGTTCAAATCACGTCGGGGTCAATGAACTTTTTCAGTTTTTTGCATGGAGGATTGTATAAATTAGGATTGATGACTTTCAGTGCTTTAACCCTTTCAGAATCAAACCTTTCACAACTACAGATAATGTTGCTATCTTGTATTGTAAAGCACTAGTAATAACTTTTGAAATGTTCAGAACCTTTGCACAATGCCTGTTTAACATGTTCATCAGATGGAATGCCACCATTTAAATCTCAATGGCACTAATTTCCAATTCAGCAGAATCTCCTGCAGTGCTGTTGTTATGTAAAGAGAGACAAAAGGGGGCACACCCATCTAACTGCAAACTGTTTAATAAATTAATTCAATTAACTGCTTGTCGACCAGCCGCCGTCATTTTACTACGGCAGGTCAGCATGATCCTGCGAGTTGTCCTAGCTATACGTTGGCTCGTGGGATTGGGATTGGGATTGCAGGCGTGCACACACGCCCGCTGCACTGTGGGGGTGCCGATGCTTGTGGCCGACGGTCGCGATGACCGCTGGCCACGATCGATCGCGGGCACGAGAGGCAGAACACGGAAGTGTGTGTGTAAACACACAAATCCCTGTTCTGCTCTGTGGGGAGTGACAGATCGTGTGTTCCTATTAGTGAGGAACTACGATCCCTCACTTCCTCTAGTCAGTCCCCTTCAGTTTAAAAACACGTAGCAGGGAACACAGTTAACCCCTTGATCGCCCCCTAGTGTTAACCCCTTCCCTGCTAGTGACATTTTTACAGTAGTCAGTGCATTTTTATAGCACTGATCGCTGTATAAATGCCAATGATCCCAAAAATGTGTCAAAAGTGTCCGATGTGTCCGCCATAATTTCACAGTCCCAATAAAAATCGCAGATCGCCACCATCACTAGTAAAAAGGGGGGTAGCTTCAGATGTATACTATGCAGGAGGCACACTACACCCACTGAATATTATGCAGATGCCTGTGTTGCACAACTGAACTATACAACAACACCAGGAATAAGGGGGTAGATTCAGGTTTATACTGTGCAGGAGGCACACTACACCCACTGTAACAGCGCTAGGTTAAGAAGCAAAGCAAAGCTGACACTGTCCCTGCCTATCCTGCTCTTTCCCCGATCGCCAACACACTACACCCACTGTAACATATAGCTTAAGAAGAAAAGCACAGCTGACACTGACACTGTTACTGCCTATCCTGCTCTCTGCCTGCACACCAACACACTACACAAGGCCGCCGCACTGGCGGCCTTATATAGTGTGGGGCATGTACTAAACCCCCCTGAGCTATAATTGGCCACAGGCATCCTGCCTGTGGCCAATTATGGCTCTCCTCGCTGCCGGGGTCACAGTGCATGCTTGGCCAATCATGAGCCAGCAATGCACTGCTATGGCGCAGTGCATCGTGGGGCCGTTCGTGTCACACGAATTTGGTGCGAACGGCCCACAAAGTTCTGGCTTCGACAAACGAGCGAACGGCCGATGTTCGATTCGAACATGAGTTCAAATCGAACACCGAGCTCATCCCTACTTATGAGCTATTTCTCGGGGGAAAAAAAAAAACACACTGCTTATTCTGATCAGCTCTGAAATTGCAGCCAGTACTTTAACTACCTCAAGTCCAGACACTTTCACCCCCAGTCCAGGCTTCCAGTACTGTCACACTTTGAATGACAATTACTCAGGCATGCAACACTGTACCCAAATTTGTTACTTTTGTTTTTTTAGACAGATAGATAGTTTTCTTTTGGTGGTATTTGATCACCACTGGTTCTTTTTTCTATATAAAAGAAAAAAGACTAGTTTCTATTATAAACTTTAAAAAAAAAGGAAAAATTAGGCCACACACACACACACACACACACACACACACACGTGTTTAAACCAGGGAGCTCCCCATACTTTAAAAACTGTGTGAGATCTCACTGAAAGTACTTTATCCGTGATCTTCTTTCTTCGCTAGCTAAAATTACTCCTTTGAAATTTGTAATCCAAAGTGTGTGAAAAGTTAGATCAAGGTGCTCCGGGTGTAACTCCAATAACTTATTTACAACGCTTGGGCGCCAGAGTGAATAGTTCCCAAGCCTGCTCAATGTCAGTTGCTCTGTTACTCCTCCGTGGAACTACAGATTCCAGCGAGGCCTGTGAGTGAGTCTAAGGCCGCGTACACACGAAGGGACAATCCCGCGGGATTATCCTCTGGACTGAAGTCCAGCGGATAATCCCCTCGTGTGTGGGCGCCGGCGGACTTTTTGGCGCCAAAGTCCGGCGGACCAAAGTTTTAAGTTTGGTTTTAAAATTATCCGCTGGACTTGGCAGTCCGGCGGACAATCCCGCTGTTAGTAGGCAAGTCCGCGGGACTTTTGAAAATGAACGGACTTGCCGCTCATCGGCAAGTCCGTTCATTTAGCACGTGACTTCAGGTTATGTAGCTAGCGTAGGCAGTAAATGCCGCTGCGCTAGCTCCGTAAGCTGGCATGGATTTAAAGGGACCCCCAAATCCATGTCAGACCCTTATCTGAGCACGCAGCCTGGCAGGCCAGGAAAGGGGTGGGGACGAACGAGCGCCCCCCCCTCCTGAGCCGTACCAGGCCGCGTGCCCTCAACATGGGGGGTGCCCTGGAGAAAGGGGGGCCGTGCGGCCCCCCACCCCAAAGCACCTTGTCCCCACGTTGATGAGGACAAGGGCCTCTTCCCGACAACCCTGGCCGTTGGTTGTCGGGGTCTGCGGGCGGGGGCTTATCGGAATCTGAGAGCCCCCTTTTATAAGGGGGCACTCAGATCCCGGCCCCCCACCCTATGTGAATGAGTATGGGGTACGATGTACCCCTACCCATTCACCTAAGGTGTAAAATGTAAAGTAAAAAAACACCCACACTTTTGAAAAAATAGTTTATTGCACTGCTCCGGGGGTCTTCTTCCGTCTTGGGGGTCTTCTCGCCGGACTCCCCCGCCATTTACCAAGCTCTTTTACCGAGCGGGGAAGTCCGGCTACCTTCTTCGTCGTCGCCGCCGTCGTCTGGGGGTCTCGATCCGCCTTCGGGGGTCTTCCGGGGGTCTCTTCCGTTCTTGCGGCGGTCGTCGTCTTCCGCGCCGCCGGCGCCTTCTTCTTCTTCATGTCCTTCTTCTTGTTCTTCTTCTTGTTCTTCTTCCGATGTTGACCCGATGCTCTCTCTGCCCGGAATGACAGAGCCGCGCTGCGCTGGGACTTATATAGGGACATGGGGACAGGGTCACATGCTCATGTCACATGGTGACCCCGCCCCCTTGTGATGTCACAGTCCCAGCATCCTCCGGGACTGTGACATCACAAGGGGGCGGGGTCACCATGTGACATGAGCATGTGACCCTGTCCCATGTCCCTATACAAGTCCCAGCGCAGCGCGGCTCTGCCATTCCGGGCAGAGACAGCGACGGGTCAACATCGGAACAAGAAGAAGAAGGCGCCGGCGGCGCAGAAGACGACGACCGCCGCAAGAACAGAAGAGACCCCCGGAAGACCCCCGAAGGCGGATCGAGACCCCCCAGACGATGGCGGCGACGACGAAGAAGGTAGCCGGACTTCCCCGCTCGGTAAAAGAGCTTGGTAAATGGCGGGGGAGTCCGGCGAGAAGACCCCCAAGACGGAAGAAGACCCCCGGAGCAGTGCAATAAACTATTTTTTCAAAAGTGTGGGTGTTTTTTTACTTTATTTTACACCTTAGGTGAATGAGTAGGGGTACATCGTACCCCATACTCATTCACATAGGGTGGGGGGCCGGTATCTGGGGGCCCCCTTATTAAAGGGGGCTCCCAGATTCCGATAAGCCCCCGCCCGCAGACCCTGACAACCAACGGCCAGGGTTGTCGGGAAGAGGCCCTTGTCCACATCAACATGCGGACAAGGTGCTTTGGGGTGGGGGGGGCCGCACGGCCCCCCTTTCCCCAGGGCACCCCCCATGTTGAGGGCACGCGGCCTGGTACGGCTCAGGAGGGGGGGGGGCGCTCGCTCGTCCCCACCCCTTTCCTGGCCTGCCAGGCTGCGTGCTTGGATAAGGGTCTGAGATGGATTTGGGGGGGACCCCCACGCCGTTTTTCGGCGTGGGGATTCCCTTTAAATCCATGCCAGGTGACGGAGCTAGCGCGCCGGCATTTACTGCCTACGCTAGCTACGTACCTGCAGTTACGTTCGAAATGAACGGACTGCTCCGTGTGTGGGCAAGTCCGTTCATTTTCAAAAGTCCCGCGGACTTTGGCCGGCGAATTATCCGTCGGAGAAGTCCGTGCGTGTGTGAGCAAGTCCACACGCTCGGAAAGTCCGGCGGACCCAGCTGGAAAGTCCGGCGGATTGTCCGCTGGACTAAGTCCGCCGGCAAAAGTCTGCACGTGTGTACGCGGCATAACTGCGTGTTACAAGTTAATAAAACGGTGGGCTGTAACCAGAGCCGATCCGCCCTATACGCGGACAACGCAAGCTGCGTAGGGCCCCGCCGCTGCGCGGGGCCCCAAGGGCGGATCGGCTCTGCTCTGGGGCCGCTGCCGCCCCTCGCAGCCTCTGACCTCCTGCCCCCCCCTCGCAGCCTCTGACCTCCTGCCCCCCCTCGCAGCATCTGACCTCCTGTCCCCCCCTCGCAGCCTCTGACCTCCTGTCCCCCCCTCGCAGCCTCTGACCTCCTGCCCCCCCCTCGCAGCCTCTGACCTCCTGCCCCCCCCTCGCAGCCTCTGACCTCCTGCCCCCTCCTCGCAGCCTCTGACCTCCTGCCCCCCCCTCGCAGCCTCTGACCTCCTGCCCCCCTTCGCAGCCTCGGACCTCCTGCCCCCCTCGCAGCCTCGGACCTCCTGTCCCCCCCCCCTTCGCAGCCTGGGACCTCCTGCCCCCCCCTCGCAGCCTCGGACCTCCCGTCTCCCCCCTCGCAGCCTCGGACCTCCCGTCTCCCCCCTCGCAGCCTCGGACCTCCCGTCTCCCCCCTCGCAGCCTCGGACCTCCCGTCTCCCCCCTCGCAGCCTCGGACCTCCCGTCTCCCCCCTCGCAGCCTCGGACCTCCCGTCTCCCCCTTGCAGCCTCTGACCTCCTGCCCCCCCACCCCTTGCAGCCTCTGACCTCCTGCCCCCCCACCCCTTGCAGCCTCTGACCTCCTGCCCCCCCACCCCTTGCAGCTTCTGACCTCCTGCCCCCCCATCCCTTGCAGCCTCTGACCTCCTGCCCCCCCATCCCTTGCAGCCTCTGACCTCCTGCCCCCCCCCCACCCCTTGCAGCCTCTGACCTCCTGCCCCCCCCACCCCTTGCAGCCTCTGACCTCCTGTCCCCCCCCCTTTGCAGCCTCTGACCTCCTGTCCCCCCCCTTGCAGCCTCTGACCTCCTGTCCCCCCCCTTGCAGCCTCTGACCTCCTGTCCCCCCCCTTGCAGCCTCTGACCTCCTGTCCCCCCCTTGCAGCCTCTGACCTCCTGCCCCCCCCTTCGCAGCCTCGGACCTCTCCTGTTGCCCCCCGCAGCCTCTGACCTCTCCTGTTGCCCCCCGCAGCCTCTGACCTCTCCTGTTGCCCCCCGCAGCCTCTGACCTCTCCTGTTGCCCCCCGCAGCCTCTGACCTCTCCTGTTGTCCCATCCGCAGCCTCTGAACTCTACTGTTGTCCCATCCGCAGCCTCTGACCTCCCCTGTCCCATCCGCAGCCTCTGACCTCCCCTGAGTCAAGAGAGGGAGCGCAGCCAGGATGGGGGTCATGGGAGAAGTCAGACATGTATGGACTGTGGAAAGGAAACTATGGGATAAAACCAGAGCCACCAAGCTGGAGCCGACTGACTGAGCCCTGCACGGTGCACCTGAGAGGAGGTCAGTGACAGCACCACCAGGCCAGTCTAGGGGGGGTCAATACAATATTGTAAGGGGGCACTGATATAAAGGTTTCCCCCTTATATCAGTAAACCCCCTTATCTTAGTGTTTTCTTTCTTTGGTCACCAGAGTCCTCCCCACATTCCCAGAGTTCCCCTTTACATCATAGTATGCAGGATTCCACCTTACAGTGCAAGGGGGAACTCTGATGTAAAGGGCAATGCTGCAGACCCTGATGTAAGTAGGGAGGCTCTCTGAGGACACTGATGTATGGGGGGCTCTCTGGGGACCCCGATGTAAGGAGGGGCTTTATAGGGATGCTCTCTGGGGACCCTGATGTAAGGGGGGTGCTCTCTGGGGACCCTGATGTAAGGGGGGTGCTATCTGGGGACCCTGATGTAAGGGGGGTGCTCTCTGGGGACCCTGATGTAAGGGGGGTGCTCTCTGGGGACCCTGATGTAAGGGGGGTGCTCTCTGGGGACCCTGATGTAAGGGGGTGCTCTCTGGGGACCCTGATTTAAGGGGGGTGCTCTCTGGGGACCCTGATGTAAGGGGGGTGCTCTCTGGGGACCCTGATGTAAGGGGGGTGCTCTCTGGGGACCCTGATTTAAGGGGGGTGCTCTCTGGGGACCCTGATTTAAGGGGGGTGCGCTCTGGGGACCCTGATGTAAGGGGGGTGCTCTCTGGGGACCCTGATGTAAGGGGGGTGCTCTCTGGGGACCATGGTGTAAGGGGGGGCTCTCTGGGGACCCTAATGTAGGGGGGGTGATCTCTGGGGACCCTGATGTAAGGGGGGTGCTCTCTGGGGACCCTGGTGTAAGGGGGGGGCTCTCTGGGGACCCTGATGTAAGTGGGGGATCCACACTCAGATAAAGATAAATATATAATGTCTGTTCTATATTGTTGTACTTATTCTTTGACTGTTTTGTTTAAAGGAGGGAGGATTGTATTGGGAGTGCTGAAGTGTCAGGTGTGACTGTGTGGCAATGGCAAATGGTTTACATAGCTCACGGCATCACGGGTCAGGTAGAGGGCCCCTTAGCAGAATTTTGCTTAGGGCCCCAGGGAGGTCAGGAACGGCACTGGCTGTAACCTGCTCACCAACTGGATCGGAGTTCCGTGTGATGATTGTGACTGCAGCTTGCTTCGCTGTCAGCTGGGCCAGACGCTCTGTACCTCTCCACTCGATGAATCTTGTCCTCCGATGAGTGTCTCTGAACCTTCTCTCTCTCAGCGTCTCTCAGGCTCTGTTAGGTCACTTCGCAAACAGGCTGGTCTCCGCTCTGTAGAGGCTGTAGGCCACTGTCTCTGGGAAACCTTCTCACAGATCCGCACAGGCAGGCAACGTGACCCCAAGAGAGCCGAAATGGCTGCTCGGGTTCCTTTTATCCCCTACCCAGCATGCACTGCGTAAGAGAGTGTTCATGGGTATGTCACACAGACTCCTGGGTAAAAAAGGTCAACCTTCTGAATCAAAACAGTCACTTCATGTTCAAGTCTTTAGGTTTTTCAAATATAATAAGTGAGTTACCTATATTTTGTCACAAGATGGCTCTGGGCACGGAACCACAGTAATGTCCATGAACCTTACATCAAAGTGTACATAACCACATCAATAGGCGAGGATGTCAGCGCTACACTCATAATAGATTTTCACCTCTTAGAGATGAAAGATCACAAGATAATTACAATTCACAATATGCTTATACAGATAGAGAAAGTAACTACCATAACAGGTCACCTTTTAATTATAATCACAACCAACCTGGACTTTCTTATATGGGGGGTTTTCCCAGGGAATCAGAGGGGCACAAACCAAATTTAGATCCAAACGTGGCACCAGAAAGAGGGGGGGGGGTGGCGTGCCCGGAAAAAGAAAGCAGGTGTAAAAGACAATGGTATCTTCAATTTGAGTAAAGCCACTCTGACTACAGCTGAACAGCTAATTTTGGATAAAGGACTAAAATATGCTCCCCCGAAAAAAACGAAACAAGTTCTCTACATTCATAGACGTGCAAAAATTTGTACGTAAATTGAATATCCAGAGATATTTTGTTTCCAACCCCACTAGGCCTTCAAACCTGGAAGTGACTTCTCACACAGTCCATACAGGTCTTTCCAATCCATCATTGTTTAACCCCCCTGTTCCCACAGCACCCTCTATAAAGGTTTTTAGAGACCTTGTTTTTGGAGATCTAGATAGATTACCACAAAAAAGAATGTACAGTGATCCCAACTTAAAAATTGGTCTTAAACAACTTTGTGACAGAAAGGAACTCATTATTCGCCCTGCAGACAAGGGTGGGGGGATAGTCGTCTTGGATAAGAGCGACTATTACTCTGAGATGATCAGAATTTTGAGCGATACGGACACATACTTCCGTCTCACAAAAAAATTCCACTGCAGATTTTAAGAAAATTTTGGTAGATCTGATTGATACTGGATCCAACATGGGCATACTAGATAAAAAAGAAAAGAGTTATCTAATACCAGCTGTGTGACGTATATCCCTGTAATGTATTACCTACCCAAGGTACATAAGAGCATAACTAAACCACCAGGTCGTCCGATTATCAGCAGCATCGACTCGATCACTTCTCGTATCGGAAGATACATTGATTTTCATTTACAACCGATTGTGAAGTCGATACCGTCATATTTGAAAGACACAAAGGACACCATTGCTAGATTGCAACATGTGCATTACAGCGAGGATTTACTGTTAATGACCGCAGACGTCACGGCTCTATATACTAGTATAACCCATAATCTAGGTCTCTCTGCAGTTGATCTTTTCTTGTCTAGGAATAAGATCATCCCAGATCATTGTCTAGGAATAAGATCATCCCAGGGACACAAGAGATTTATTATGGGCCTCTTACAGTTTGCCACCAGGCATAATTATTTCTTGCCCCCAGCCTAGCCAATATTTTCATGGCCAAGTGGGAGGAGGATGTCATCTATGCCTAGGTATATAGACGACATCCTCCTCCTATGGAGAGGCAGCATGGAGTCTTTGGAGAGGTTTATGGCCTTCCTTAATAATAACCATGTTGGGATCAAGCTAACCTATGAGGTAAGCTCTTCTATTATACATTTCTTAGATCTAGAAATATCCGTTGCTAATAATCGATTAATAACTAAAACGTTTTTTTAAGGTCACCGACCACAACGGATATATTCCGGTAGATAGCTGCCATCACTCAGTATGGCTAAAGTCCGTACCTCGCAGCCAACTTACACGAATTATACGTAATTGTACCAATCTTCCTGATTTTCTCTATCAAGCACAGATCCTCAAAACTAGATTTGAGGACAAAGGATATGATCCTATACGTATAGATGAAGATATCAGAGAGGTCTCCTTATTAGATAGAGACCTTCTGATATCCGATCTCCCAAAAAATGCACAAGATACAAAACATAAATTGTCCTTCCTTACTACCTTCTCAATACAGTATAAACAAATTAAAGACATAATTTATTGCCATTGGAAGGTCCTCAAGAATGACCGGATTTTAGGACCCATGCTGCCAGATAAAGCTGGAGTGATCTATAGGGGAGCTCCTTCTCTTGGTGGACAGATCGCCCCCAGCGTTATAGATCCCCTGCCATTGCTTCATTTTTTCATAATATGAAAGGTTTCTTCCCTTGCCGCAAATGCAACGTCTGCTTACACAACACTTGTGGATGTACAAAAAACGGAAACTTTAATTTCCAGCTCTACGGCAAGAGAATATCGAATTAAACATTTCCTGACCTGTCAAACTCGCTACATGGTATATCTCATTACATGCCCTTGCGGGAAACAGTACGTGGGCCGGACCATCCGTAGGTTTGCCGTAAGGGTTAATGAGCATATAGCTGGTATAAAGAAAGGCCGTACAAACCAGTGTTCCTAAACACTAATTTACTTTGTCATAATCAAGACCCGAAAGGAACGAAGTGATAGATAAATTTGTCCCTCATTGGAGGGGGGAGTCTAATGTGAGAGGCGTGTCCAAATGAGAAACTTTTTGGATTTACCAGTTAAAAAGTTACGCGCCCCACGGACTAAATATAGATTGGGACATTAACGCTTTCATTAATTGATCATGATTGCTGTTTTTCTCTTTTAGCCCCCCTCCCTCCATCTGATTCACGTGTTATATGGTTGGAACCAATTTATGTCGCTCTATATCACATATTTTTTATATTAAGATTTCCATATGCACATGGTACTATGGAATCATCTTCACATTTTCAGTTAATTCTCCATCTGTTGACGGTTGTTCTTTCCCTTACTTTTATGATTTATGATAACACTACATTGAGCTTATGCTAGTTGTACATGGGTCTAAGGAGATCCACCAACTTAGCATCTGTAGGGCCACCCTTTTCTCTTTATATCTAATCTAATATAGTAAATTGTTCCGATATTAACATTTAGCTCCTCCCCTTTTTAAATAGATTTTCATATACACATGAAGAATAGGGAGAAAAACAAAACAACATTTGTCTATTTGTTTTTTTCTCTCTTTTTCATTCACTTGTTGATTGATTAAGAGTCATATTTGCTATAATAGCATTGGTGGTAATGACATGCAAGTCCCTCCCTTTTTGTGATTTGGATTATAATAATAATAATTGGTATGTGATATTTTATGCCTAGACCTGGGAATAAGATATATTTATTTATTTATTTATTTATGAATGAAGGGTTACATATGTTGATCAATTAGAAATACAATTTCCCCGTTTGTAAGTCTTGAGCGTGTGGAATTCCATTGCACACATCTCAGGGGCAATATGGGGAGTTTTGAAGCATCTCAGTATGTTGATTGACACCTCCTTAGCTCAATACAGAGTTTTGGGACACTACACCCATTGTTTAGAGTACCATGTATATTGTCCCACTCTGATATTTCCCATTAAAAATATTGTTATAAAAACAAACAGATTTTTTTACACAGAGTACCTTTTTTTGGATATATAGTTTCATGTATAATTCCCATTTGTTTTTATTGATATTTCTTATGAGTATTATGTGGTTATATATGACCATATTTCTACTATCTTTTCGGTACTTTTTTGGGTCTAGCCCTTCATCCATCCTTTTTATATGTGGTCCATACTGCTTTCTAGTTTGGAGCGAAATTGAACACACGCATGCGTACTTTACAGTCTGGCACTGCATTGTGTTCATGCAGGTTGCATTAGACCAGTGATGAGCTAGAGGTCTCTCTCTCATCTCAGCCCCCCCTCCCCCTCTTTCAGCCTTCCCTCTTTTTCCGTCCCCCCCTCTTTGTGTCCCCTTCTCTCTGTTCCCCCCCCCCTCTCTCTGTTCCTCCTCTCAGCATCTCTCTTCTCTGTCCCCTCTTTCTCTCTCTGTCCCCTCCCCCTCTCAGCCCCTCTTCCTCTCTCTCAGCCCCTCTCTCAGCATATCTCTCACAACCCTCTCTCTCTGTCCCCCCTTCCCTCTCTCTCAGCCCCCTCCTTTTCAGCCTCTCTCTCACACCCCTCACTCTCGCTGTCCCCCCTCTCTCTCTCCCCCCCCTTCTCTCACACCCCCCTCTCTCTTACACCCCCCTCTCTCTCTCACACAACCCTTCTCTTTCGCTCAGCCACCCTCTCTCGCGAATTGCTGTGTTGGCACTTTGCAATACAAAACCAATGTATTTATTTAAGTTTGGGCACTCAGGCTCAAAAAGGTTCGCCATCACTGCATTAGACCATGTTGTCATGGTCACCATGACGTCTGACGTAGACGCGTCATGTTGACGCCCGCATTGTACGTGAAGTCGGGCCGCGCTTATCCAGCTACGGCGTCGGACGTACGGAATGTCGAGTCCGAGGCTTGGTTTCTCTCTGAGCCAGGATTCGATAGGCACACACCTTACAAACATCCAGTCACATTAGGCTGTTTGGAACGCACGCCGCAAGGTCCCGGAAGTGGTAGTCCACACGCTCGAGACAGGTGTTGTAAACTTTTTGATTTTATAATGTATATATAAGCGCAATGAGTGGCAGGTGGGCATATACCCCAGTTAGAGTCTCCTGAAGATGAAACGCGTAGGGTTGTTATGCCTGCCTAAGCCATTCTTCATTGCGCTTTTTTATGAAACCGTTTTTTTATCTCTTTATACCCTCATTGTTTGGAGGGTGAAAATGTATCTACAAATACATTTTTAACTCAGATTTACACTATGTGGAGGTACCCTCTTTTTTCCATTTCATAATCATATCATGATTACGGAGAGGACCACGATCAGGGCTTATTGTTTTGGCTATCTGTACGAGTAGCTGCAGAAATCATTGCGGTGAGTAGGAGGGTGTGATCACCCACTGACTACCCAGAGGATAAAGCCTGCCTCACTGCAGCCACCAAATTCCGGTTGTTCCGGTCCATGCCCGTCTGACTCACCGCCTACAAACTGTGAGTCCACCATTTCTGGTAAGAGTACCACATCTTTACCTTCACCTATGTTTGGGGAGATTTTACCATATTGTTCGGGCCTGCCCTAGTTCACAAAATCCATGGATATTTAAGAATGCAATACCATCTTGCTGGCTTATTACATAATAATTATATGTTGTTTTATATCCATTTGGACCTTATTTTTCATAATACATAAGGACTACAGATTGTATTTTACTTTGATGCAGTAGGGCCACTACCTATGGACTTAGGTTCAGAACCAGTACCACTGTTTATTAGTGAATTTTCCATCCTCCTTTCAATATTTCTATATTGCATGCTCCATATTTTGTTTTATTACAGCTGAGGCTTTATCTATTTACTTGTGCCATATTCTGCTCGTGTAGGTGATGCGTTTAGTGTCCTGTGAATTTTGTTGTTGTAGTTTTACTACTATCATTATTTCAGGTCGCTTTTTTTCCTATTAAGGTTTTATTTTTTATTTTTGGGTTCTATGCGATTCAGGTGAATCGCATCCTAGGAGACCAACTTTGATCACTACTAGATTGGTCTACTATTGGCCTTGGTGTTTTCATGCACTACATCCACATATAATTGTTATTGGATTTCACTCCAATTCGATTTTATTTTTATTATTTCTTTTTTTGTGTGGTAATTCACATATTTGTTTTACACAATTTGAGGTTAATTTCAGGATTGCCATGATTTTTTAATCTTTTGGTGTATCCACCCACTACACTATAACATATTGAGTGTTTCTTATAGTATTATATCTGCACATACCACTCACAGATTCACATTTTGTGCAGCCTACATGAAGCAGATACACTAATTTCAGCGCTACACTATTTACCATCTAATAACATTTAGTAACAAAACAAAATGTTTTTTTGAACAATACTGCCAACAGTGTATTTTAGGCCAGTAGCGTCACTATGGTTGGTGTCAGCTGGTGAGGTAAAACCCCCCACACAATCATTTTTTCCCATATATTTTTACCCTACTGTTTTCTGGTCTCCTTTTTTTCCCCTTTTCCTTCTCTCTATCCACCTTTCTTCTTTCTCTCCCTTTTTCTATGTGCCCCCCGCCTCTCTCTCCAGGGCCAGATTTACATCTCAAGAGCCTATAGGCACTGGACTCTGAAGTGTGGGAGAGGGTGAAAGAGAGGGGGTGAGATAGAGAGGGTGGGGGGGGGGGACAGAGAGGGGGTGGGGGGTGAATTAGAAAGAGGGGGAGAGAGAGGGGGGGTTGAGAGAGAGAGGGGTGAGACTCTCCCACCCCCCTCCTCACCTTCCCCTGGCTTCTTATCCCGCAGCTGTTTCCTGCACATCCTGTCCAGGTACATGGCCGGCTCTGCCATCCTCACTGGTGGTACAGACAGCACAGCTTGAGGCTTCATCTGAGGGAATGGCATGCGCTTTGTGCGTGTGTGCCTGGACTGAGCCATGTTCAGTGCGTGTATTGTATGGATGAAGGATTACTCACATCTCTGTCCCTTTATCGGCTTCTCCTCCCCAGTCTCTTCTTTTATCCCAGCCTCCGTCTGGTTTCTCGAGTCCTTCCTTGCGGTCTAAATTATCTCTGCCTCTCTTGGGACCACTTACTGATCTCCGGCTTGGCCTCTGTCAGAGCGGTGTGCTTCCCTTGTGTCTCCGCAGCAGCCCGTGCAATGTCACATATTGTCCAGGCCTGGTGTCCCCCAGGTGCAGGGCGCACCCCCCCCCCCCCCGCACCCCTATAGCAATGCCACTGTGTTAGGTAGGTAAAGATACTCCAAAGTATGTTTTTTCTGTTTAATGGTGAAGATGAAGTGGGGAGAAGTGGTCCAGGACAGGGCCGGAAGTACCATTGGGCTTGACTGGGCTCATGCCCATGGGCCCCGCCGAGATACATAGCCGAGTGTACTCGGCTCGGCTCAGCTCACAGTCACGCCCAGTCCCGCTGATGGACATTTAAATGTAATTTTTTTCCTTAAACTTCCCTCCTAAAAGTTTTTCTCCTTAAAATTCCCTCCTAAACTTGGGGTGCGTGTTATACACCAATAAATATGGTAATGTATAGAAGGTAGGGCCCCGAAAATGACTCAAGCCCAGGGGCCCCCACCACCCTAAGTCCTGCCCTGGTCCAGGATATTGGAAAATGTTCCAGCAACTGCAGCCTCTACCACCCATTTACCCCTCCCTAGTTCCAAGTCTTCCTCATTTGTATGAAGGCTACCTGATCTAAATGATTTATGGACATAATATGTGGAATCAGACAGGCGGCTAGGATCTTAGCAAAGATTTTAAGATCTATATTTAGAATAGATTTTTGGTGGTATAACTGAAATATGGGCCTTTAGGAATTCAGGCAGTGGACAGGGAGACCGGGTCAAGCAATTAAAGGCCTTTACCATGTGTGGAGTAAAATAGGGTAAAAGGAATTTATAGTATTGGCCAAAAAAGCCATCCAGTCCTGGTAATTTTTCTGAATTGTTTGTTGAGATTGCTGATTGGAGTTCATCTGGGAGATAATGGAGTCTAAGGTCTCTCTTGCTGAGAGGTTTACATCGAGAAGTTTGGATGATGAGAGGTATGTATCAATCTTTTCAATTAAAGTTTGTCTGGAAGATGGAGAAACTGCTCCCGCTACTATTAATTTAAATCCAGGGATACCGGAGTGTCCTGCTGTCTGTGTGAATGGACGCAGCAGCGGGACTCGGGAGCAGCCCGCACGAGTGCCCCCATGGAATGGGGCTTTCCGTGGGGGGCACTCGATGTGGGGAGGAGCCAGGAGCGCCACTGGGGGACCCCAGAAGAGGAAGATTGGGGCTGCTCTGTGCAAAACCCTTGCACAGAGGAGGTAAGTATAACAAGTTTGTTATTTAACCGCTTCAGCCCCGGAAGATTTTACCCCCTTCCAGACCAGAGCACTTTTTGCGATTCAGCACTCCGCGTCGTGCAACGTTGCACCCCAACAAAAGTGACGTCCTTTTTTTCCCCACAAATAGAGCTTTTTGGTGGTGTTTGATCACCTCTGCGGTTTTTATTTTTTGCGCTATAAAACAAAAAAGAGCAACAAATTTTGAAAAAAAAAGCAATATTTTTTACTTTTTGCTAAAATATCCTCAGTTTAGGCCGATATGTATTCTTCTACATATTTTTAGTTAAAAAAAAAAATAATTACAATAAGCGTATATTGATTGGTTTGCGCAAAAGTTATAGCGTCTACAAAATAGGGGATAGTTTTATGCAGGCCTTTTTTTCTCTGAAAATAGGTGCAGGAACTCAACCACAAACCCCCAAATCCCCTCTTCCCCACACACTTCCTCCATCAAATAGTGGGTGTGGTCAAATTTCACAATGGGTGGGTCTTAAAGGGGCATTAAATACCAGGAGTGCATTACATACAGAGGGCAGAGTTCGGGGGTTACACACAGAGTGCAGAGTTGCGCTACGTGCAAAGTTTAGTGGTACACTACCTACATAGTGCAGAGTTCAAGGGTCAGCTACACAGATTGCAGAGTTCAGTCTTCTTGCACAGCTGCTTACCTGCATCCCCGTCCACATCTCCCTTTCACCCCTCTTCAGCTCTGACCTCTGCATGCAATCCCCTCCACCACCCCCTTATTCTCCACCCTCTTTAAAAGCTCCACTATCTTCCACATGTCCAACTTTTGCTGCTGTGTTAAGCTGAAGCACCCAGCCGGCTCTAGTACTTTCCCACACTCAAACTTCAGTTCGCCCTGTCTTTCTCACTTGCAGGGAGGTCATCCAGTGGGGGAGTCGGCATCCGCATTGCACCCTGAACACCTGCATCTTCCCTTTCCCCATCCTGCACTCAGTGGGAGCTGCTCAGGACTTCAGATCTGTAGGAGCCTTTGGGAGACAAGCGGTCACTTGTAAACACAGAAGCTGGACTTACAAGTGATGGTGGTGAGCCGAGGGCCTGAGCCAGAGGTGGTGGAACTGAGTTCCACCAAGTTCCAGCTGAAAAAAAGGCCTGGTTTTATGGCATTTTTATTATAATTTTTTTTTATTAGTAATGGCGGGGATCTGCAATTTTTATTGTGACTTCGACATTATGGTGGACACATCTGATGCTTTTGACACTATTTTGGGACCATTGTCATTTATACAGCGATCAGTGCTATAAAAATGCACTGATTACTATGTAAATGACACTGGAAGGAAAGGGGTTAAACACTAGGGGGCGATCAAGGGGTTAAGTGTGTATTAGGGAGTCATTCTAAATGTGGGGGAATAGGCTACCACTGACATGACAGCAATCACTGCTCCCGATGACAGGGAGCAATAGATCCCCCATCATGTCACTTTGTTTACATAGGCATCTCCCCGTTCCAAAGATCGTGTCACAGATCCACAGGACACCGGTGGACCCACTGCACGCGGCGTGCGCGCTAGCCCCACCAATTAAAGGGGACGTACAGGTACTCCCATTTACCCATTGTGCCATATATCGGCGCGCAGCGGTCGGCAAGTGGTTAAAAAAATAAGCTCAATATCTCCGTGCCCGACGCAACTGCTCGACGGATACCTCCTTTGAACACGAGGCCTCCGTTCTACGTAGCAGACTACGAGCACGTGGTTATAAAAATAGCGTCTTGAAAGACGCATATAAAAAAGCGAAATCCAAATCACGTACTGTCCTACTTACCACTAAACCAACTGTTTCATCTACCCAATCTCCTCTCAGAATCATTACAAACTATTGTCAACAATACAATCAGATTACTCAAATACTTTCTAAACACTGGCATATCATAGCCACTGACAAAACCCTCTCACCCTTTGTCCCGCCTCAACCTTTGATTACTTATCGACGTGCTCCATCTCTTCGAGACAAACTGATTACTAGCGAATACAAAAATAGTAATAAATCCCAAAAGCAACTCAAAGGCACTTTTCCATGTGGCAATTGTAGTTATTGCAAATATCTTTCTAAATCCAATATACACAATGTCTTGCCAAATGGTCAACGTTTTTTCCCTAAACACTATGTGAACTGCCGATCCATTGGTATTGTTTACCTACTTGAATGTGAATGTGGATGCTTTTATGTGGGCAAGACCAAATTACCCTTTTGGAAACGTATATATGGCCACATCTGCAGTGTCAACAAACGAGATCCTGATTTACCATTAGGACGACATTGCAAGACTGTCCATCAAGACGCTATTCCCAAAATTTCATTCAAAGCCTTAGATCATATCCCACCTCCTACCCGAGGTGATGACTACAACAAAGCTTTATTACAAAGCGAACTTCGATGGATTTTCCACCTCAATGCCACAATGCCACCCTGCCTCCCGGGCTCAATGAGGCTTTTAACTTTAAACCCTACCTTGACGGCTTTGAATCTGGAGTCTGTGAACTAGATCTCTGACCCCATTCCCCTACATGACAAGCATCCACATAATCAATAACTTCTGTCAATACTGTACATTATTTCAATATGCTTAGAAACATGTGACCTGTTCATGCTCATCCCCAGTATATATGCCATACGAGCTAGTAACATATATTTTTCTTACAGTAATGCTATTTTGCCTTATTGGTTCTGTAGGTGTACCAGATGTCTGCCAGCTCTTTGCCACATGATATACACTTGTTTGTACTCTGTGTTTTTACACAAACAATTTGGCTTGCCTACCCTCAGGTTGATTACCCGGCGCGGGTAAGATCTGGCACGCATGCGCTATAATTCCAATGCGCATGCGCCAATTCTCCGCTGTGTTTAGACAAAACCATCTTTCTACTTCCTGTTTGCGCTCCACAGTGGAGCGCAGCACGTCGTCAGCGGCCCTCTCTGCCCGCGTCGGTGACGTCACGACGCCGGACGTGACCCCGCCGTTATGACGTGCTCACGCCCGGCGCCGCCCCGTCAGAGGTCCTCATGGGAATACACCAATCGCGCCCATGGCGCTTTTCCCTCACAGACAACAAGCTAATCAGCTTTCAATGCAGCATATACACACCCCCTGCCCAGCTGATTGTCATTATATGACTGGTTATAAACCCACACACCAGACTGATTCATTACACGCTGCTGACTTTCTGGAGCTGATCGATCTCCTATACCAGGCTATACTCTATTCAGGTAATATAGATATCTCAATACCCTTACATGCATTTTTTGCAGTATACTCTCTCAAATACTTATACCTCACATACCCTATCTTACAGTTATACACTGCTTGGTCAGTCTAATCGCTACAGGACATGGGCCACAATCCCAGCCCTGTATAGGACCTTGTAACTACCTGAAGCTACGTCAGCAAGCCCTCCACACCTGTGGCCATCCTCACCTTGTTTTTACAACTTCTACCCAATGTATACTCTCCATACCACTCCCAGTGGTTACATCTGTGACAATCTTTTGAAGCTGGCATTACATGTGAGCAGTGATGTAAGTAACTGAGTTAAAATAAACGGAGTTACATAACGCAGTTACTTTAGAGGGTAACGAGTAATCTAACTGATTACTTTTCCCCTCATGGTAACGCAGTTCCCATTACTTGGGCGGAGTTACCCCAATTACATCTACTGCTACTAGATGGCAGTAGTGTAATTCCGGTGTCCTGCCGAAAAAGTTCCCCAGTCGGATAAGGACCCCCTGTACTGCGCAGGCGCATCGCTTGCGCAGTACGAAGGTCTACGGAGCTTACGAAAATTGCCGAACCTAAACAGCTCTGAGTGAACTCTGCAAGGGGCGTCTATCGTGTAACTAAGGGGTGGGTCTAGTATTACTGTAACCAAGGGGCGCATTTATTATTATTGTTATATATCGAGCTATCGAGATCTTAACATTCGCCCTCTTCTGTAGCCATCCGCCCCTTACACGATATAATAATAATAGACCCGCCCCTTGCTTACACGCTATAACAGATCTGCCCCTTGGTTAGAGTAATAATAGAGCAGCCACTTGGTTACACGATATATAACAATAATAATAAATGCGCCCCTTGGTTACAGTAATACCGCCCCTTAGTTACAGTAATACCGCCCCTTAGTTACACGTATAGAATATTAAAAAAAAAGTCAGTTACTTTGCTGCGTAACTAATTACTTTTCCAATGTAGTAACTGAGTTACTAACGCAATTACTTTTTGGGAGAAGTAATTTGTAACTTAACTAATTACTTTTTTAAAGTAAGATGACCAACACTGCATGTGAGTACCTGCTTAGATTCTATACACCTTACCGGTTCTCTATGGCAATGTCATAAAATGACTGTATTCATTGTTATCATTGATATGTTCTAATTCTTTGATTCTCACATAATTTAGATGTGAATCAAAAGGACATCTAGTTGCCTTGACAAAGGACCAAAGTCCGAAACATGTTGGCATCATCCTGATCATATATGTATCAAGCAAGTTCTTATTATTGTCACAACATCTTTTTGTATGTTCATGCTGTTGACATGTAAAAAACTGTATACACTTTATCTACTTGTATGTAACATACTGAATCAATCCCAGCATCAATATATATGCACTTACCTATTCCTTTTGAATAAATATTTACCTCTTTAAAAAGCTTACACTCTCTCAGTGTCTATCTTTACCCTAAGCATCCTCCAGGGTTACTGGCCAGTGTTTATGCACACCTTAGCCTATCGAAAATTATTATATTCAATTTTGGGATGCGATAGACCAATTGTATCTCTACCATATTTTGCCCAATATACATTTTTCAAAAAAATAAGCTTTGTTCATTGTTCTAAGCTAGCTAAAAGAATGTGAGAAAAAGATAAGGAAATGTGTGAGAAATGTCCATATAGAAGAATCTCATACTAAGACAGATAATTGTGAAGTTTAAAGGGGTGTTCAAACGGTACATATTGTAAAATGGAAGTTTGTGAATATTAAGATGGCTCACAGAAACAAGATGGAGTTTTAGCATAACCTTTCATCCGCTGTCCATTGCTGCGTAACTAATTACTTTTCCAATGTAGTAACTGAGTTACTAACGCAATTACTTTTTGGGAGAAGTAATTTGTAACTTAACTAATTACTTTTTTAAAGTAAGATGACCAACACTGCATGTGAGTACCTGCTTAGATTCTATACACCTTACCGGTTCTCTATGGCAATGTCATAAAATGACTGTATTCATTGTTATCATTGATATGTACTAATTCTTTGATTCTCACATAATTTAGATGTGAATCAAAAGGACATCTAGTTGCCTTGACAAAGGACCAAAGTCCGAAACATGTTGGCATCATCCTGATCATATATGTATCAAGCAAGTTCTTATTATTGTCACAACATCTTTTTGTATGTTCATGCTGTTGACATGTAAAAAACTGTATACACTTTATCTACTTGTATGTAACATACTGAATCAATCCCAGCATCAATATATATGCACTTACCTATTCCTTTTGAATAAATATTTACCTCTTTAAAAAGCTTACACTCTCTCAGTGTCTATCTTTACCCTAAGCATCCTCCAGGGTTACTGGCCAGTGTTTATGCACACCTTAGCCTATCGAAAATTATTATATTCAATTTTGGGATGCGATAGACCAATTGTATCTCTACCATATTTTGCCCAATATACATTTTTCAAAAAAATAAGCTTTGTTCATTGTTCTAAGCTAGCTAAAAGAATGTGAGAAAAAGATAAGGAAATGTGTGAGAAATGTCCATATAGAAGAATCTCATACTAAGACAGATAATTGTGAAGTTTAAAGGGGTGTTCAAACGGTACATATTGTAAAATGGAAGTTTGTGAATATTAAGATGGCTCACAGAAACAAGATGGAGTTTTAGCATAACCTTTCATCCGCTGTCCATTGTCCATGTTCCATTCCGTGCCAAGCCTCCTGAACTAGTCTTGGCACAGAATGGGAACTGAATGGATGGAGGTCAACTTCACATAGATTAAAGTGTAGAATGGCTATCCGGGGTCTGGTTCAAAGTCTTGGTTGGGACTCCTTGGACTACATAAAGATATATATTTTACAACATCTATATGTATTCCAAAAATTTCAAACTTCTTTCACGTTGTCAATATATATATATATATATATATATATATTTATTTATATTTATTAGGGATGAGCCTGAAGTTCGAGTCGAACATCGGCTGTTTGCCGAATAGCGAACAATTTGGGGTGTTAATTCGAAAGCCGCGGAACACCCTTTAAAAATCCATGGGAGAAATCAAAAGTGCTAATTTTAAAGGCTTATATGCAAGTTATGTCACAAAAAGTGTTTGGGGATCTGGGTCCTGCCCCAGGGGACATGTATCAATGCAAAATAAAGTTTTAAAAACTGATGTTTTTTCGGTAGCAGTGATTTTAATAGTGCTTAAAGTGAAAAAAAAAAGTTACATTTCGTACCTGGGGGTGTCTATAGTATGCCTGTAATGTGGCACGTTTCCCGTGTTTAGAACAGTCTGAAAGCAAAATGACATTTCTAAAAGGAAAAAAAAGTCATTTAAAAGTACCCGCAGCTATAATGAATTGTCAGTCGCGGCCAGTGTTGGTCATCTTACTTTAAAAAAGTAATTAGTTAAGTTACAAATTACTTCTCCCAAAAAGTAATTGCGTTAGTAACTCAGTTACTACATTGGAAAAGTAATTAGTTACTCAGCAAAGTAACGGACTTTTTTTAAAATATTCTATACGTGTAACTAAGGGGCGGGTCTAGTATTACTGTAACCAAGGGGCGCATTTATTATTGTTATATATCGTGTAACCAAGGGGCTGCTCTATTATTACTCTAACCAAGGGGCAGATCTGTTATAGCGTGTAAGCAAGGGGTGGGTCTATTATTATTATATTGTGTAAGGGGCGGATGGCTACAGAAAAGGGCGAATGTTAAATTAATGGGCAGAGCTCGATATATAACAATAATAATAAATGTGCCCCTTGGTTACAGTAATACTAGACCTGCCCCTTACTTACACAATAGACGCCCCTTGCAGAGTAGCACGAGCATCAGGAGCGTGCGGCATCACCTCGTACAATTACATGTTAACTGTGCCTGCGCGGTGTAGAGTTCACTCAGAGCTGTTTAGGTTCGGCAATTTTCGGAAGCTCCGTAGTCCTTCGTACTGCGCAAGTCCTGCGCCTGCGCAGTACAGGGGGTCCTTATCCGGCGAGGGAACTTTTTCGGCAGGACACCGGAATTACACTACTGCCATCTAGTGGCAGTAGATGTAATTGGGGTAACTAAGCCAAAGTAATGGGAACTGAGTTACCATGAGGGGAAAAGTAATCAGTTAGATTACTCGTTACCCTCTAAAGTAACTGCGTTAGGTAACTCAGTTTATTTTAACTCAGTTACTTACATCACTGGTCGCGGCAATACACATAAAAGTTCATTGATAAAAATGGCGTGGGATTTCCCCGCAGGGGACCCCTGAACCAAAATTAAAAAAAAAAATGGTGTGGGGTCCACCTTCAAAATCCACACCAGACCCTTATCTGAGCACGCAACCTGGCAGGCGGCAGGAAAAGAGGGGGGCAAGAGAGCGCCCCCTCCTTAACCGTACCAGGCCACATGCCCTCAACATTGGGAGGGTGCTTTGGGGTAGCCACCCAAAGCACTTTTTCCCCATGTTTAAGGGGAGAAGGGCCTCATTTCCACAACCCTTGCCCGGTGGTTGTGGGGGTCTGTGGGCGTGGGGCTTTATCGGAATCTGGAAGCCCCTTTTAATAGGGGACCCCCAGATCCTGCCCCCCTGTGTGAAATGGTAACGGGGTACAAATGTACCCCTACCATTTCACAAAAAAAATTTGTGAAAATAGTAAAAAAAAAAAAAACACAATACACGCCTTGGAACAAGTCCTTTATTAAAAAAAATAAAACTGTCCCACAAAGTCGTCTTCTTCGCTCCCAAAACCCGCAAGCCACCTACTATCTGCCTCCATCTGTCGGAGCGAGAGAAGAAGATGAATGGACTTCGTGGGACAGTTTTATTTTTTTAATAAAGGACTTGTCCCAAGGTGTTTATTGCCTTTTTTTTTTTTACAATTTTCACACATTTTTTGTGAAATGGTAGGGGTACATTTATGCCATTTTTTTTTAATTCTGGCTTGGGGTTCCCCTAAATATCCACACCAGACCTGAAGGGCCTGGTATGGAATTTGGGTTGAGCCCCACGCATTTATTTTTTATTTTGGTTTCGGGGTTTACCTGTGGGGGAATCCCATGCCGTTTTTATCAATTAACTTTTATGTGTATTGCCCAGAACAACAATTCATTATACCCGCGAGTATTTTTAAATTACTTTTTTCCTTTACTATAGACACACCCAGGTACGAAATTTAAAGGAATAGTACACATTTATTGTTTCACTTTAAGTATTATTAAAAAATCACTGCTACCGAAAAAACTTCTGTTTTTAAAACTTATTTTTGCATTGATACATGTCCCCTGGGGCAGGACCCAGGTCCCTAAACACTTTTTAAAACAATAACTTGTCTTTAAAATTAGCACTTTTGATTTTTCATGTTAGTCTACCATAGACTGAAGCGACTACTTTTCGGCGGTAATTGTCTGGGGCGCTCACCTGAGAGCTAGAAGCTACATCGGGATGAAGCGATTCCTTTTCGGCAGGAAACTGTCTGGGGCGCTCACCGGAGAGCTAGAAGCTGCATCAGGATGAAGCAGCTCTTTTTCTGTGGTAATTGTCTGTGGGCGCTCACCTGAGAGCTAGAAGCTACATCAGGATGAAACGACTCCTTTTCGGATATTCTTTAGTGTAAAAATAAATCCAGCCTTCTCTGCATTAAATTACCCTCAGAACCTGTGTAAATCATGTGTTTGGGTTTAAAGGGATGAGGTGGCAACCCTAGTGGATGCCCTTGAAAGAACAATCTCATTTGTCCCTGCATGGACAAGCTGACAGCGTACTTTCCAATAACATATGTGTGTCCAGTAATCAAGCATAACGTGAAAGCTAGTGTAACTGTTGGCAGACATAATTGACTGTACAGAGTCCATACATATAGAATAAGAACACAACATCCATACAAATACAAACACTCCCCTGAAATGTAGATCTGGAAAGGTTCTACCATTTGTAGAGGATCACCTTCTTCCTTGCTTGAGCTGAGCAGATTCACCCAGCTCTTCTGAGGGAACATCCCGTCTTCTCCTCCAGGCTCTGATGAAGGAAGGTTATTTTTGGGTCCCTGGAATGTGTTGGCCTCACCTCTGAATGTCTTTGAGTATTACAGGTATGAAGTTTTATACAGAGAAGAGGTGCAGTGCTTCATCTCGCAGATTCTCTGCACGTAGTTCACCCAAAGTGCGACACTGCTCCGATTGGCCAGGTGCCAACCGAGGCTCCCTCAGTGCAACGTGCAGATTTATACTGCCCTCCCACTGCGAAGTATCAATGCTGAAACTGCTCAGCAAATCAGGTGCCAGCATGCAGCCCCGCCTCTTGTCAGACGTGCCCCTTCAGTCCTGTTTATCAAGTACACAGCCCCACTTCTAGCCAAAGCTGCCCCCGCTCATGCAATTTAATTGTTTCTCAGGTACGGGAGCCTGAGCCTGCCTCTCATAGACCTGGCCCCTCCCCCTCAACCCTGTTGATCACAAGAGCTGACCCCACCCCTTTTCATCCTATCTCCCACCAGTGGCAGTAGAATATGTAAAGATAGTGGGGAGAATTCAATAAAACAGCTTGCACCACTTTTGTGATAGATTCATTAAAGCGGTTCTGCACTCATTTCATTTAGTAAATCTCTTTGCCTTCCAAATCAGGCAAAGAGTACTAAATGAAATGTTTTTTTTTTTTTTTTTTTTTTTTTACTTACCTTGTAATTGAAGACTTCCGGTCTTCTCCCTCTGCGGCGGCGGGCGGGGTCTTGCGTCGATCGTCGTCACGCCGCACTGTCTCCTGGGATCTGGTGTCATTGATCCCAGCAGTCAGTGCGGGCATCTTCCGAAATCTCGCGAGATTTCGGCCACATCTTCCGAAATCTCCCGAGATTTCGGCCGCATCTGCCGAAATCTCGTGAGATCTCGGCAGATGAGCCGTTACTGCGCACGCGCGAGTAACGGCAGTGCATGCTGGGCCATCTAAAGTCCCTGTGGGTGTTTCACATGCCCACAGGCAAGATGGCCCCCAGCACTAAAGAAGAAGACGAGGAACTTCATCGGACGAAAACCGGCGGCGATCGAGATGGAAGATGGAACAGGTGAGTCCCCTAATAAAGGTAAGCACACTTTATATTACATCCTAAAAAAAAAAAATTTTTTTCAGAGTGCAGAACCGCTTTAAGTATTTGTGACCCTTTTGGTTCTGACAGTGACTCGTGCTGCAAATTTCAGGTCGTTGTGAAATGCGCCCTTTTACATTGTGTGACGCAAGGAATGTGCCAAATTCAGACAGTTTGTATCGTATGAAAGTGGATCTGATTTACAGGAACTCTTCTGGTATACAGAGAGAAACCGGCTCAGACAGATTTGGCCAAAGTGTCTCTAGTGCATTGTAAAAGTGGTGTAGCGTAAGACAAACTGAAGACAGGTAGAACTTTTTTTAAAAATCTGTCTGCCCATCTTTCTGAATTCCAGGGAGTGTGTGATGTAATCAGTGTCTGACGTAGAACAACAAGACCGCATGGGTGATGTCTGACATCAGCTATTGTTCTCTCCATCCCTTATGTAACATGGCTGACACGGCCTCGGCAAGTGCCCGCCCCTTCCCTAAATTCCTGGGCAACCGGCTCCGCCCCTCCCACACAGAAGGGATGCTTTTCTATTTAAACATATCACCAGTAGGCGTAGCTTATGTCACTGGTGGCAGAGCAGCCAAACTCTGCCTCTCTCCGGGCTGGCCATATTAATTCATACTTCCCGGTCACCGCACGCTCAGCCAATCATGTCCCTTCAATCCTATTTGTTTATCAACTGTGCGTGACGGACCCCGCCTCTCGCCAGAGCACCCCCTCCCCCTCAGTCGTATCGCCCACCCTTGTCTGTAGAATATAAAGAGAGAGTGTCATGTAATCACAGGTGTTCCGTCAGATTAGACGACCCGTCAGAATATATAATGGAAGTGACGTTCCATCGCTCCGTCATCTGGCTACACCATGCATTCCTACACAGTAAGGATACAGTGAGAAGGGGGCAAGCGGACATCTTACACCCACCAGAGTTTTGTATTTCACAGTTATTTTTAAGAGTAAACGCAGCTTATAAAAGGTCAAATACAGTATTTATAAATCCGAATGACTGTTTAGATCAGGGGTAGGGAACCTCGGCTCTCCAGCTGTTTTGAAACTACAAATACCATCATGCCTCTAGGAGTCATGCCTGTGATTGTTAGGGTCTTGCAATGTCTCATGGGACTTGTAGTTTCAAAACAGCTGGAGAGCCAAGGTTCCCTACCCCTGGTTTAGATGTTAAATTTTAAAAGCAGCGGCAAACCTGATGCACCTCTGCTTTTATAATTCAACATGTAAACAGTAGGATGGATTTGCAAATACTGTATTTGGCGATATATGCTCCATCTACTGTTAAAAAGTTACTGTAAAATGCAACTCTGGTGGGTGTAACAAGATGTTCGCCTGCCCCCTTCTTGGTGTAGCCTTACTGTAGAGGAGTGCGGGGTGTAGCAAGATGGCGGCGACGGAACGCAATCTCCATTTCCGACTGGTCGCCATATGGAAGTGACGCTGCAAGACTTTTCATAGGTCGAGGATTTTTTTTTGGGGGGGGGGGGGGGGTTGTCTGAATGTGTAAGTATTCCCATTAGTAAAAATGGCCGACCCGAATTTGGCATGTCTCCGTCCCCCTTCTAATGACACGACATACCCATCACTTCCTCTCCTATCTGCAGGATGGAGTGGGCGTGTCTTGTATCCCTCCAGACAGAGCAGCCAATAATGCCGCTCTCTAGGCTGGCCAGCAGCTTAATGTCGCCTCATCGATGCGCCTATTTATTCTGCGTCACCACCGAGCTCTTAGCATATCTAACTGTCGCCCGCCCCCTCACCTAAGCTGGTTGTTACAGTTTATCACATAAAATCGCTGTGAATAATATGTGAATAACACAATGACATGGGGATTGTCTACATGTGTAATATTTCTTCGATCCGCTCTTTCCCACTGATCCCTTAGTAAACATGGCCGACTCAGCTTCGGTACATGCCTGCCCTTCCTCTGAATACCCCACCCATCGTCTCTATCAGGACGACTTTACTATATTAACACGTGAATGACGGGGCACACAGCGCAGTGAAATATTGCCAGCTGCTGGGGAAGAGGAGGGGTCTGCCGGCGCCCCAAATATCAACCCATTGGCTACAAACTGACATTTTCACAATTCTTCAAAATGAGTCAAAAACAAAATCTCCCATTGGACCAAAACGTTTACAATGCAGATATGTCATACACACCCCCCTCTATGATATCTTACAATATAGTATGATTTTATTGTGGAAATTTAAAGATACAGACCCCCGAATATAAACCCATTGGTTAAACAGTGACATTTTTCCAATACTTCTAAATGGGTCAGAAACAAAATCTCTGCACTGTAAACTTATTGGTCCAATGGGAGATTTTGTTTCTGACTCATTTTGAAGTATTGCGAAAATGTCAGTTTGTATCCAAGATATATTATTGCATGTATTGCAAGATATAATAGAGGTGTGGGGGGGGGGGGGGGGGGGGTCTGACATATCTGCATTGTAAATGTGTTGGTCCAATGGGAGATTTTGTTTTTGACTCATTTTGAAGGATTGCCAAAATGTCACTGTTTAACCAATAGGTTCATGTTTGGGGCCCTGTTCCTTTAAATTTCAACAGTAAAGTCATACTATAATGTAAGATAACATAGAGGGGGGTGTGTATGACACATCTGCATTGTAAACGCTTTGGTCCAATGGGAGATTTTGTTTTTGACTCATTTTGAAGAAGTGCGAAAATGTCAGTTTGTAGCCAATAGGTTTATATTTGGGGCGCTGTATCTTTAAATTTCCACAGTAAAATCATGCTATAATGTAAGATATCATAGAGGGGGGTGTGTATGACACATCTACATTGTAAACGTATTGGTCCAATGGGAGATTTTGTTTTTGACCCATTTAGAAATATTGCAAAAATTTCATTTTGTAGCCAATGGGTTCATATTTGGGACTCTGCATCTTTAAATTTGTACAGTAAAATCATACCGTATTGTACATTTTAGAGAGGGTGATGTATGTGTGACAACTCTGTGTAATCATTATTTAAAATATTACATTATGTTATATTTTCTATAGTTTTTCTGTGTTGAATGTTCTACCAAAAAAACTTGTCTGATAGCAAGACCACTGATTTGCAACTGTCAGATGGCTTGACTCAGTGGGGTGCGTGATTTAGTGGGGTGCTGGGATGGATTACGCTCCCTCACGGATGTAGTGCCCGGGCAGAGACCGTCCATCCGGCTGTCTATGTCACAAACAATGAGTACAACCCCCTCCCCCCCCACGGACAGGAGAGAGCTCGGTCTGGTTGCTAGGAACGCCGGTTTCCTAACAACCAATAAGATCACGTGTATGTTTGCCACCCGCTTCCCTCCCAGTGTATGGTGCATTTGCGGCTCCACCTCTCCACCAATGGCCGTCAGAGCAGTGGAGTCAATGAGATCATCCGGGGAGAATGGGAGGGCGGAGTTCCGGTCCTCTATTCCCGTATACCCGATCCCAGCTCTCCCCACAAACAGCTATTCCCTCTGACATCCCCACTGGATACGTACACAGTTATCCCCTATTATCTCCCCGGTATACACTCCGTACTAGAATGCCCCCTCCCCGGGAATAGAGGTGTTAGGAATATCCTCAGCTTGTGATCAGTCAACTCGAGATGTATTAAGAAGTAAAAAATGTATTTCTAATATGTTAATACATTAGGATCCCCTTCCTTACACACCAAAAGTTCGGCAAGGGAATAAACAAAGGCAATATCTTTCGTTACCTAAAACCTTCATAACCCAGCCCCTATTTTCCTATTGGCTGAGGAAATCACAGTTTCACTTATCTGGGTGAAATTCGATATATATATACCTTTATTATGTGAGGACTGTGTTCCCTTTACAATCTTATGTTACCATATATGGTTATACTGCAATCATCCTGAATTCTTACTGTATAGTTAGTAAAAACATACATAACAATTAATACAAAGTGCCCATAGGTGGGATTAAAAACCAGTCTCAGGATTGTTTTCCAAATAGTCACACAATAAACATTTAAAACTTTTCTAACATTCCCTCCTCTTTGTGTGACTATTTTATCTCAACACATTTCAATAATAGTCCCTGTGTTATACACTTTCAGACTATATGTCATTAAGTTGAGCTTCAATGTCCACATAGGTCTCCTCAGAGGTAGGAAGGGTTTGATACATCGTTCTTGAGACGGCAGTTTCAATCAGTTTTTGTGAAAGTCCTCGAATACAGGGAATACAGCAGCATCCACAAGTGACCAAAACAGCCAAAGCCACAGCGATTGAAATCAAACATGATGTAATAAGTCCAGTCCATTTACCGAACCATCCTTCAAGCCAGGTTGTGAATGGATCAGTAATACCTGAGTTTTCCGCTAATTCATTCGATAGAGCAGTCAGTCCTTCCAAGGCTCTGGTCACGGTCCCTCCAGGAGCTGTATTATTAGGGATAAAGGTGCAACACATGCTGCCAAACATTTTGCATACCCCTCCTCTTTCAGCTAAGACCATATCTAAAGCCATTCGGTTCTGCCATGCCATTAGAGATGTGGGGGCCAACTGTTCAGCTAGGCCCTTCACAGCATCCCTAGTGTAATTTACAAATCGTTGTTGGTTATAATATATATAGTTAATCCAGTCAACATTTTTATTTATAGTCACCCACCAGAAAAGAGACTCAAACCCAACCGTCACCTGATTCCTGGCCTTAAACCCATCCGGCACCCCGCGAGGAACCCCAATCTCATCTATGTAGACCTGAGAGTCAAATGACCCCATGGGAGAGGTGTCCCTCCGATACCGTTGGTGACTCTTAGTCCACGGGTGTTCTGACAGGATCCTCAGGGGCATAGCCAGCTGGACCATAGCACAATCCCCTTGGGCATTGGCAGGTAGTCTAGCTCGTAGTTTCTTATCCCCACACATCCACCAGATGTCAGCTCTCTAAATGTCATGTTCAACCCAGTCACCGTTGTCTATGTTAATCCTCTCCACACAGTAGTCATCAGGTAATGACCCAAGATCTACCCCGCTAAGGTTCCCTGGGAGTGCAAAACAAGCAAAATTGCCCGGATATGCAGTGACCGCTGGAGGTATCTGAGGTCTCTCCACTGGGGGAAACAACAAACTCAATGTGTGACAGGTAGAATTGGTTTCAGGTTTATAGCTCTTATTATATAATTGCAACATACATTTTAAACCTTTTGGATCTGTTTTGTGATCTAGAGGAAAAGGAACTGTTGCTAAATGTGGTCTTGCACTGGCACAAACGAAACAGTTTTCTTTTTTTAGAGTTTTAACCGTGTACCTCAACCATTCTAACCACTCATTGCTTTCTTGATAACCCGTCTCTAAAGCTATGGCATCTTCTATTGTTAGGTTAGTAAATCTTATGGTTTCACTCAGAACTTCTATTTTAGTATGGCCTTCTTCTTTCCCTTCTAGGTCTACCTTTTCCTGTTGTTTGGTTTTATTGGGTGATAATACCTCGAGGAAAAATTTGCCTGAAGGATCAGTTCCTGACACCCATGCTCCCATAGAATACAACCGCTGAGCTTCCTTCCTCGGTTCCTTTAATGTTATTAATAGTTGATTACAGTTTGTACTATTTGTGCAGGGGGAGTTAGCCGCTTTTGTAATTATGAGTCTTCCCTTTATTCCACTCTTTTCAGCCCCTGGTTGATTATACCCCCCAATCTTGATGTGCTGTGGTCCACAGGGCCTGATTCCATGCTTGACATCCTACCTTATCCCAGAGCCAGCAAATATATTTATCTGCCCATAGAAGTCCTCTAGCCCCAGTTGTATCCCCACAATCTGCGATCTGACAGAAGTCTACCAGTATAGTACTAGTTATTCCTTCTATAAAGGTTAAATTCAATGCTTTTCCTGTTCTTTCCCAATTCAAAGGTTCCTCTACTCTTCCATACCGTCTACCCCCTCTTATGGATGCCTTCCCTAGACTCACCAGTAACCCAAGGATAATTACTGTCCCTTTCATTCTAACCAACTACAGAGGTTCCAGCGGATAGGGTAGGGGAGACTTCACCGGTTTGAGACAAGCCCGCCTTGTGCGAAACCTCCCTTTGTAGTCGGATTTTCTGGATCTCTGCAGCCAACTGGCCCTACTCTACCTGTAAAACCTTTTTTACAATGGGACTGGTGAATCCAGGTAGACCTCTCTGCTACCTTATAGCCGTGGAAGTGGTGAGAAGTACTTGATATGGTCCCTCCCACTTAGGTGAGTGCCAATGTTTTTTTCTTTATTACTTTTACCAGGGCCCAGTCTCCAATATGGATTTTCTCTTCTCCTTAAATTGGACCTTCTGGAATAGAACAGACTTCATTAATTTGTTTTTGTTTCAACAGGTTAGACATATATTCTGATAGAGTACGTTCAGATTCTTCAGCTGGTGTTTCATTTGGTAATAAAGGTATTCTATATGGCCTTCCATATATTATTTCAAATGGGCTCAACCCCTCTTTTGTTGGTGTAATATGCATACTAGTCACTGCCAATGGTAAGCAGTACATCCAACTTTTACCAGTTTCTTCCATAGCTTTTCTCAGCTTATTTTTTAGGATTTCATTGTGTCTCTCCACCAATCCAGCTGATTGGGGGTGATAGGCACAATGGTTTTTTACTTGAATACCCATCACTTCTGTCAAATGTTGTATAGTTTTATTTACGAAATGGGGTCCATTATCGCTGTAGATTTTTTCAGGGATTCCAAATCTAGGGATAATCTCTTAGTAATGCTTTGGCTACAGTCTGTGCGTCCGCACTTCCTGTCAGGAAAATTTCTACCCATTTAGACAGGGCGTCTATAATTACCAAACAATATTTCTTCCTTTCACATTTGTCTAATTCAATAAAATCCATGCAAATGTGTTGGAATGGATATTGCGGTGTGGGGAACTTCCCTTTCCGTGGTCTTATGCCTCCCTGAGCATTGTGTCTTGCACATATAATACATTGAGAGCAAAAAGTTTTTGAGTAGTTTGTGAAGCCATAAGCTGTACATACTTTATTTAACATCTCAGTCATCCCCCTGTTTGACACATGAGTTACTCCATGTGTCAAAACTGCTGCATACCTAAATAAGGACTTCGGCAATACCGGTTTCCCTTCAGGTGATGTGTAAATATTATTTATTATTGTGCAACCCTTTGTTTTCCAATATTGTTTTTCCCCGGGGGGTGCATTCTGCTGCATATCAGTAAGGACTGTGTGATCTACCTCTATAATTTTCTGTTCTGTCATTATTTGATGTGTTTCTTGTGCCGCTATTTTGGCCGCTTCATCTGCCCTTTTGTTTCCCTTTGCGATGGGGTCCGTATATTTTGTGTGTGCTTGACATTTGCAGATTGCAAGCTCTTTTGGTAACTGTATTGCATCCAGAAGTTCTAAAATGAAATCCGTGTGTGCAATTGATTTACCACTGGAGGGGACCATCCCCCTGTTTTTCCATTGTTGTGCAAAAACATGTACTGTTGAAAAGGCATATTGACTGTCGGTGTATATGGTTACAGATTTTCCTTCTGATAGTATGCATGCTCTTGTCAGTGCTACAAGTTCTGCTACTTGTGCTGAATAATGTTTTGGTAGTGGCCTAGCTTCCAAAATGTCATGTCAGGGTCAGCTAACGGTACATCTTTCAAATCACTTTGTAGCAGTACCTTTTCAGCGATGGCAGCAGTACAGTCATGTTTATAACCATCAGTAGGGAGTGGTAGTAGTGTGGATGGGTTTAAAGTAGTACACCTCTATCCCCTAAACTGTCGGACAGACTCACTCACCTGTACATTTTGCATCGGTCATACCTCACCCCGGCACGCCTCGCTAGATTTAGACCAGACCAAGACCCCTCCTGCCCTAAATGCGGGGACCCAGGTGGCACGTTCTACCACCTAATATGGACCTGCCCGCGCATACAAGACTACTGGTCGCAAGTCGTCCAGTTTCTACATGATCGAATGGGCTCGCCTCTGTCCCTATGCCCCCGCCAATGCCTACTAGGGATCCTTCCACTCCCCGAAGATGAAAAGTACCTCTCTATATTTCTGCAGGAATCCTTATTCCTAGCCAGAATGCAGATAGCCCGCACCTGGATCAAACCAAACCCCCCTACCCTCCAAGCTTGGATTGCTGCTGTTAACGCCCCCCTCCCCTTTAAAAAGATACTCTACCTCCACCGAGGCTGCCCAGCCAAATACAATAAGGTATGGGATAGATGGATTGACGCTCCAGACGCACACCTACCCTAGGAGTGACCCTCTGCCCCCTAACCGAAAGCCCGCCCCCCCCCAACACGCGCATTGAGGAGAGAGGCTCAACCTGCTTGTGGAGCACTGAGTCTGCTCGGCACCCCCTACACACGCCTTCACACCTGAGGGGCATAGAGACCCTACAACCCTGTTGAGGGACACCCTTGAGCCCCCCACTGAACGAAACATCACTGGAACCCTTGGTGATTCACTGCTCTGTAATGTCTGTATGCATTTCCCTTTTTTTTGCCTTCTGTTTTTTTTTTTTTTCCTTCTTCTTTTTCTTCTTATGTCGGTACATACCCCTCCGACCATGTCAACATTTGTTCCCCGTTATTGTAGTGCCTGTTGCACTTAAACTGTGAGAATGTATCCTTGTTTGGTGTATACTCAATAAACTTGGTTTTGATTAAAAAAAAAGTAGTACACCTCTGTATTGTTAAATGAGGTTGTGCCAAGAGTATTGTCATACAGGAAAGGTAAGCCATTTCTAACCCATACATTTTTTTTTTTCTTTGGGTCCTAACAACTTAAGCTTATCCACCAACTCCTGACACCCTTTCACAGTTAATTTACCATTAAATCCAAACTTCCTCTCCCACTTAGCACAATACTGAACGGACTTGGGGTCATTGCTATGCATAAATTTCTTATCACCTTCTAACGGCACATTAGGAACACGACAGTAACATAAACAAGCACAAGAAATTCCTTTACAGAGACTATTCCCCATTTCCAACATTAGTCGAGTCCCTCATTAACCTATAAAACACTGGGATCGTGTGACCCTCCGCTCACGGTAATAAAAGGAATACCAGAAAAGTATAAACATCAACACTCCCCACACTATAGGGAAAATTTAAAAAAATAATTAAAACGTACCTCTGCAGTATTATTATAAAATGAGCTCGTAACATCAACAGAATGGTTAAACATGAGACAGGAGAAAATAAAACACACAGAAAAAAAGTTAGCTTTGTGATCTTTTTAGATCACTTAACTAAATAGCGCTTAATGTGAATTTCTGACACTGGTATACCTCAAATCTTTTTTTTATCTGTCCGGACAGCAGGCAACGTAATTTTTTACCTTAGACAACGTCCCCAAATGTCTCTGTGTACGAACACTGGATTATCAAGCTATTATACGATCAATACCAATGTCGGCAATTACAACACATTTAAACCAGAATCAAACAGAAAGAGAAGAAAAAGACTCTTAGAAAGAATTAAGAATAATTAAAATCTCTTACCTCTCAAAACACCAGGAGGACTAGATCAGCAAGTTCGCAAAACAGACAGTGTATTCGGGTGATAAGGCCCCCTGCCCCTCTTTAACCACTAACGTTGAGTGGGGGGACTTTTAAATCTCAGTGATTTACTTTCACTAATACTCACTGAAGTTGAAGAGGGCTCATAAATCCCAAATAAACAAAGTGGTTTTCCGGATTTCGAAGGACCACAAATGTTAGGAATATCCTCAGCTTGTGATCAGTCAACTCGAGATGTATTAAGAAGTAAAAAAAATTATTTCTAATATGTTAACACATTAGGATCCCCTTCCTTACACACCAAAAGTTCGGCAAGGGAATAAACAAAGGCAATATCTTTCGTTACCTAAAACCTTCATAACCCAGCCCCTATTTTCCTATTGGCTGAGGAAATCACAGTTTCACTTATCTGGGTGAAATTCGATATATATATACCTTTATTATGTGAGGACTGTGTTCCCTTTACAATCTTATGTTACCATATATGGTTATACTGCAATCATCCTGAATTCTTACTGTATAGTTAGTAAAAACATACATAACAATTAATACAAAGTGCCAATAGGTGGGATTAAAAACCAGTCTCAGGATTGTTTTCCAAATAGTCACACAATAAACATTTAAAACTTTTCTAACAGGTGTATTCATATACAGTACGGTCTTCCCAGTCATGGAGCGATCCCTCACACTTACGGGAACTTACGGAACTCCACCAGACACACCCTCCTCTTGGCTCCTCCTCCTCCAGGCTGTGATTGAAGAGCCCGTTGGCCACGCCTCTCTATACAGGCCTCAGTAAAAACGTCATCCCACGCGCGTCAAAGCCGGTGGATGTGGTAGCCAATCAGAAGTTTGTCATGTGAGCAGTGTGGACTGACTGCTGGAGAACAAGCGTATTAAATCCTATGGATCTTTCTGGTCTAATGTCATTGTTTATACTTCTCTCTCTCATCTCTCCTACTCATCCTCCTATAAAATTTATAAGATTCTTAACATAGAGGGAACAATAGACTCAAGTGTTAAATAATAATTCTGAATAAAGAAATGCAGTGATTGTATTAATGCTTGTGTTGTAGCCAAATTATTTCATACTTAGATGGGTAGGGGACTTTGAAGCTTAGTACACACAGGCCGAATGTCGGGGGGATTTGATCTGTGTGTACTGCAGCCAGTCCAGTGGGTTCAACAAAAAAATGCAAAGTTAGTATAGCGATCTCCCCTGCTTAGCTGTTGTGTTCTGACAGGGGGATGCGCCCCCCCCCCACCAGAACACTCCAATCAGTGCTTATCGGGAGTCTGTTGGCTCCTTGTTTTCCAGCATGGTCGTCTTACAGAAGCCGACCAAATGACTGGCTTCTGTTGGACAGGGTGGCATACACACGGGTCGAATGTTGGATGTGTTTTTTTTTTTTTTACTGGCTGATGTCTTCTGACATTCGGGGCTTTAAAAGCGAAACTAAACTCTAAACAGTCTTTTTTTTTGCACATGATTGCAACTAATACTGTAAAAAATGTACTACTTGTTTCAAACAAGCGGGTGTGAGACAAAAAAGGAGAGGTTTAGGAGCTCATGGAGGATGTTGCCAAGGAGGCAGAAAAATACAGGAAGAAATGATTTCCTGAAAAACTTTACAGGACCATTAACCACTTGCCATCGCCGCATGTACATATACGTCGGCAGAATGGCACGACAGGTACGTCCCTTTGAATTTGCCGCTGTGTGGTCACATGCACGCCGCCGGCGGCGCGCAACCCTGGCAAGAGCTCCGTGAGTAGAATTGCGGGGATTAGATCGCCGCGGGGATATCCGCGATCATCTCACGGAGCTGAAGAATGGGGAGATGCTAATGTAAACAAGCATCTCCCCATTCTGCCTAGTGACACTATCAATGATCATAGCTCCCTGTGATCGGGAGCTATGATCAGTAAAGTATCATTCGTAGCCACGCCCCCTAACAGTTAGAATCACTCCCCAGGACACACTTAACCCCTCCCTAGCCCCCTAGTGGTTAACCCCTTCACTGCCAGTGTAATTTTTACAGTAATCAATGCAATTTTATAGCACTGATCGCTGTAAAAATAACAATGGTCCCAAAAATGTGTCAAAATTGTCCCCCATAATGTCACAGTCAGGATAAATCGCATATATATATATATATATATATATATATATATATATATATAATTGAATACACGTTGGAATATTTCCTTCTTTTGAGATACTAAATATATCTCTTTATAGCAAACCTAACCCCTGAAGAAGACCACATGGGTCAAAACGTGTCAGGGCATCGTCACAACAGACCAATGATATGGGATGCTGTAACTTTGTGTTTGCTTTCTTTAACCACTTAAGCCCCGGACCAATTTGCAGCCAAAAGACCAGGCCCCTTTTTGCAATTTGGTGGTATTTGATCACCTCTGCGGTTTTTATTTTTTGCGCTATAAACAAAAATAGAGCGACAATTTTGAAAAAAATGCAATATTTTTTACTTTTTGCTATAATAAAATTCCCCATAAAACGTTTTTTTTTTTTCCTCAGTTTAGGCCGATACGTATTCTTCTACATATTTTTGGTAAAAAAAAAATGCAATTAGCGATTATTGATTGGTTTGCGCAAAAATTATAGCGTTTAAAAGATAGGGGATAGTTTTATAGCATTTTTATTAATATTTTTTTTTTTTACTAGTAATGGCGGCGATCAGAGATTCTTATTGTGACTGCGACATTATGGCGGCACATCGGACATTTTTGGGACCATTGTCATTTATACAGCAATCAGTGCTATTTAAATGCACTGATTCCTGTGTAAATGACACTGGCAGTGAAGGGGTTAACCACTAGGGGGCGAGAGGGGTTAAGTGTGACCTGTGTGTTTTTTACTGTAGGGGGCGTGGTGTGTGACATCACTGATCGTCTTTCCCTATGACAGGGAACAGACGATCAGTGACAGCCTCACTAGGAAGCACGGGGAGAGGTTTGTTTACACATACCTCTCCCCGTTCTTCAGCTCTGTGACCCGATCGCAGGACACCAGCGGCGATCAGGTCTGCGGGTCCCGTGACCATGGTCACGGAGCTCAGGACCGGGTCGTGAGTGCGCTGCTGGCGGCGTGCGCACGACCAGCGGCTGGGCTCTTTAAGAGCAACGTACTTGTACGTTGATGTGCCCAGCCGTGCCATTCTGCCGACGTAAATGTGCAGGAGGCGGTCCTTAAGGGGTTAAATGTGAAATGCGTTTGTTATCCCCTGACCAGATTAGATTGTATGTCACGGCAACATGCTATTGATCCTACATGTTTCTAATAAAATACTTTTATATAATCCATTTTTGAATTGCCTGCATTGCTGTTTTAAAGCCCCCTGGGAAACCTTCCTATGCAGGAATCATCTACTTATTTGACTTTTATACCTTCATGTGTTAACTGCAATTTGTTTTCATTTGAAATTCTAATGAATTTTCGAATTCGAAAAATTAATTTTCTTACAGTTTATTTCTGATTAGTTGAAGTTCATTACTATTGTAGTTCGGAAATTCGGATACATCCGAAACTCAGAATAATGAAAATTTGGTCTGAAATTCGCAAACAAAACAAGTTGCACATACGATCACCTATGGCACTAGACATTTGAGGGCTTGAAAGTTTAATTGAGAGCTGTCAAAAGCACATTGGCAACTGTGACCCTTGTCAACAGAGACATGTCTTGAATGTAACATACAATGTGTATACACTAGTAAGCAGATTGTAAATAACATTACACAAAACAACATTGGTATGTTTGACTAAGGATATAATAACATATATTGAAAATGTCTAACTTGAGCTTTCTTTTGAAAAACAGTTAAAGTGGCTGTAGAGGGTGAAGGTTTATTACCTTCATGCATTCTTTTTTTTTTTTGTTTCATAAATTTTTATTGAAAGAGTATGAAAACATAATACAATGCCATGTCGGTAGGAAAACGTGTGCATATTACATTGTACGATAAGTAGAAATGAGTTACTGCAATATCAAAACATATTAACAATAAGCTATTAACACTTGTCTGGACATATATTTAAAGACATATATTCTTCAATATAAAAATAATTCTAATGTATTCTTATATATTTTTCGGTGTGAACGTACCACAATATACAGTAGGGGTGAGGGAGGAAAAAAAAAAGAAGGGGGGGGAGAGGGATGGAGGGAGGGTAGATAGATTTTTTGACAACAAAGTCCGATCACACCAAATCCGATCGTGTGTAGCGAATTCCGACGGACAAAGTGCTACGCATGCTCAGATCACATTACAAGACCAAAGCTATTGGCTACTAGCCTCTACATAGTCCCATCGTACGCAACAAACGTCACCACGTTCAGAATGATCGGATTTTCCGACAACTTTGTCCGACCGTGTGTGTATGCAACACCAGTGTCGGACTAAATCCGTCGGACCAAATCCGATGGATTTGGTGGTCGGATTTTCCGACCGTGTGTATGGGGCTTAAGTGGAACCAGATGAAGTCTCAATGTATTCAGTAAACTACTGTTAGTTACTTTCTAGAGGGCACTTCAGAGCAGCTAGCTTGATGTTGTACTTAATATTTCGGGCTAAGTCAGGGCTTGACAAATTTGCTTGGAATCTAGGAGCCAGCTAAAAAAGTTAGGAGACAGTTTTTTTTTTTAACGACAACGACTGACAGGTGGCACTGGGCACCATAGGACGTCCTCCCAGAACCTTGCTCCTGCGCGCCCCCTGGGGCGTGCACTCGGGAACATCCGTGACCGCCAGGTCCCGAGGACCCGGCGCATCGCGGTAAACGGACGCCGATAGCGGGCGTTTACCACGTGATCGCTCTGTCAAATGACGGTGCGATTACATGTACACAAACCGGCGTCACGTCATGACGCCGGTTTCTCCCTCCCCTCTCTGTATCGATCGGTATAGTGAGAGGGGAGAAGCTGAGAGGGGGAGAGATGGGACCAGCGCTGTGGGCTGGATGTGTAGTGCCCACAGCGCTGGTCAGTGACAGCTACACTGCCAGCACTGTGCAATACTCTGCCAATACATTTTAATAGAAACAACGTTTTTTTTTTGTTTTTTTTTACCGAATTTTCAGTATTTTTTGATTTATAGTGCAAAAAATAAAAAACCCAGCGGTGATTAAATACCACCAAAAGAAAGCTCTATTTGTGTGAAAAAAAGGACAAAAAATTCATTTGGGTACAGTGTTGCATGACTGAGAAATTGTCATTCAAAGTGTGAGAGCACTGAAAGCTGAAAAGTGCCCAGTGGTTAACATTGCATTAGCATTGTTAGAGGTGTTGCAATACCAACGGCCACCACAAGATGGCGCCATAGAAGGATTTTAGAAGACCGCAAAGCCGCGGCCTAAATTTCTGGCCGGCGCGGCCCGATGCAATCGCGCGGCGGGGGTCGGTGTCCACAGGTTGACACGGTACCGCAGCCGTGTCGCCCCAGGCGCCAGGACCCCAATTCTAGGCGCAATTGCGCCCGGGCGACCGGGGTTTGTCGAGGCCTGGGCTAAGTGGAATACTATACTATCCGCGAAGCAAGGATATGAGGAATTAAATGGAGAAGTCATTATCACGTAGTGTTTTTTGGGTTAGGGAGTGCTGAATTTATGTGTGCACCCCTTGTAATGTACCCCTGTTGGGTTGTATTAACCACTTACCGACCGCTCACTATATATATGTACATCATTTTTTTGAAGAGGGATATCTCGGTAACGGCAGCAGCTGCTGCCACAACCGAGGTATCCCTCTTTCCAGTGAGCGGTTCGGTTTCTGATAATGGTGGTCTCTGCGGTGGGTTCGCTGCGAGATCACCGTTATCGGCGGCGGGAGAGGTGCCCCCTCCCGCCACTCTCCCGCGCCTTCCGCCGCTTACCGGAGCCGTCGGCAGCGGCGGAGGCGATCGGGTCCTTTCAGTGCCTGGGTATAGAGACGAGTGAGGCTAAGATGGCCCCCACTCGTCTCTATACCATAGGAGGGCGGAAGCGACGTCAAAACGTCACTTCCGCCCATACGTCTTAAAGGGTAATTTCCAAATGTCATTTTTTTAAATGACATTTTTATTTTTATTTTTATTTTATTTTTTGCATTTAAGTCTAAATATGAGATCTAAGGACTTTTTGACCCCAGATCTCATATTTAAGAGGACCTGTCATGCTTTTTTCTATTACAAGGGGTGTTTACATTCCTTGTAATAGGAATAAAAGTGATCCATTTTTTTTTTTCAAACAGTGTAAAAAATAATAAAATTAAGTAAAATAAATAAGAAAAACGCAAAATTTTTTTTTTAAAACACCTCCTCTGTAACTCAAAAAATGCAACCTGTAGAATTTTTTAAATGTCGCTTATGGAGATTTTTGAGGGTAAAAGTTTGACACCATTCCACGAGCGGCCGCAATTTTGAAGCAGGACATGTTGGGTATCAATTTACTCGGCGTAACATTATCTTTCGCAAAAAAAAAAAAAAATTGGGCTAATTTTACTTTTTTCCAAAAAAAGTGCGCTTGTAGGACCGCTGCGCAAATACGGTGTGAAAAAAAAGTATTGCAATGACCGCCATTTTATTCTCTAGGTGTTAGAAAAAAAACAATATATAATGTTTGGGGGTTCTAAGTCATTTTCTAGCAAAAAAAATTTTTTTAAACATGTAAACACCTAAAATTCAAAAACGAGGATGGAAGTGGTTAAAGTATACCCATAATAAAATGGGTTGTTTGTTTAACCAGGTTTGGGTTAAAAAATGATATATTCCGCAATTCAGTGTTTTGGCCACAAGATGGGGCTATTGTATTGGAAAGTTCACATTTCCTATTCGTTATTAGATTATGAGAAAGAACATATGGGACTAAGAGGTATTGGGTGGATCTTAACTAAGTCATACTATATATCTGTCTGGACTCTTATTCATCACTAACAAAACATTTTAAAACTTATAATTTTCCCAGCATAACTTTTACAGAGAAGGTTGGAATAATGGTAAGGCAGCATGGCGGTCAGAAAATGTTATATACTCCCTCTTATCATGGCCCTGATAGCTGAGTGCAGGGAAGCCACATTGCCTCATCACCATATTAATTTGATATAAGCATTACATTGAAGGTAAGTTTTTGTCAAGTATCATTAACCATCCTTTTTCTCATCTTTCTGTTGCTAAACAATTAACGTAACTGTAACTTCCATAATAGTCGACTTTGCTCTACATCTAGGTTTTAGAGTGTAGAGGTCAGACAAGCATACAAATAAAGACCGCAAAAAAGCGAAAAAAGTAAAGAATAAAAAAGTGAAAAGTAGTTGTTCAGTTTCGGGTGGAGATAGCTAAAGTTCTAGTTATACAAGGGGAAAGTCCTTTTCCCCTTAAGTTGTGTATCGGAAAATCTGATACGTCATATAGAGCATAAGAGTAAATTGAGTTTTGCATTCCTCATTGACCCTGTATTGCAAGGTAAATCTGGCAGACAAAAAACTGGAGTTTGAGAAAAAGTCTCAGAGTTTACCTTTCCTGAGTGTATGGAGAAATTTGTTTCAATCAAGTTACTCAGGTAAGGTCACTACTGGCTCATGCATACCGGTCTTACGCTCATGGTATTGAGTTTGTTGTTTTCGTTCTTGTTCACTGGAGTTGTACAGGTGAACTCATTGAAGGTGGGTTTGCTGTGAACCGGGTATGCCAGTTTCCTGTAAAGAAAAGGGGAAAGGGAAAAAGAAAAAAGAACAGAAAACTAAGAAAAAAGCAACCGTCAATCTGGGGGGCGGTAAAAGTAAACCGATGACTTTTAGATGAGAATTTTTAGCTTATCAGCTGAAATTCGGGTGCATATTTAGAAAAAGTGTAGGTCAGAAGTCGCACACTGCTTGATTGCTAGATGAATGCTGGATCTTCAATAGGCGGTTTTCATTCAGACGTCCATCTGGTCATGGCGCTCCATGCGGTCTCTGCGTCTTGGTGGTGAGAAACCAGGGCTTCCTTGGTTTATACCTCTCCTGCAGTGTTGGGCCGATGGTGATCGTCGACGGCGATCTCTGTTCCTTTGGGCTCTGGAAGTGTAGTTATTGGTCACTTCGATCCAGGTTTCGTTCAGCATATACGAGTTGTACCAATCCGAGACCTCAATTGCTGGAATATTCAGTGTTTCAAAGAATGCACGAAGATCCTCTGGTGTGCGTAGTAATGCTGTTTGTCCTCTCCATGTTGCTGAGAGACAAAATGGGAACTTCCATCTATATGGTATTCTTTGGTGCGCAGTTGGTCTGTGATCGGGCGTAATGCTCTGCGTTGCTGCAATGTAATGTTTAATAGGTCTTGGAACAATTTGATTTCAGTCCCATTAAAGTGCCTTTCTCTCTTCCTTTTTTTAAAATGGCTTCTTTGAGAGGGAAGTTTACCAAGCAACAAATAATGTCTCTAGGTGGATCCGTGTCTCTTCCTCTCGGCCTGAGTGCACGATGAATTCTTTCAAAATCTATGGGGGAGTCAGGTGGTCTTTCTAGCAAGTCATTAAATATTGTTGCCTCTGTTTGTTCTAGTGGGTTCTGGTCAGCTAGTTCTGGGACCCCCCTGACCCTTATGTTATGGCGTCTTCCTCGGTTATCGAGGTCCTCTAAATGGCGTTGTATTTCAATGATATGTGAGAGATGCATGTCTGAGGTTTTCTGTACCTGTTTTATAGCATCTGCTTGGCGTGCTGCAGCTACTCCTTGTATGTCTGCCTTGAGGTCTGTGATGACTGCAGACAGGGTTGCCTTTATATCTAGTGCCACTGCCTGCAAATCTGAGAGGCACAGGGTCCGTGTGGGCTGTTTTGGGGTCATTTCCTAGCCGCCGAGCGGGCCGCACGGCTTAGATGAGGCCGCGGCTTTTGGGCCTTTACCCAGCGGTGTCCAGAACATCGCCAGAATGTTATTAAATTGATTGATAGTTACCTCTGGAGGCTCCCGGGGTGTTGTGGAGGTCTTATCTCCCTTTACCATCTTCGGATGGAGAGCGATTCGTCCCGAATCTGAAATTAGCTGCTCCTTTGTGCCTGAGAGCCTGGATCAAGCGTCCATCTTGGTCCAGAGTTAGGCCACTCATGCATTCTATGCAAGGTAAAAAAAAACTTCAGTGTGCAGCTCCCCCCTAATACTTACCCGAGCTTGATCCCGATCCAGCGATGTGCACAAGAGTCAGGTCTTTTCCTTGTCTCTCCCTTCTCTTTGGCTGAGACACAGCAGTGGGAGCCATTGGCTCCTGCTGCTGTCAATCACAGCCAGTAAAAAGGAGCGGGGGAGGACAGAGCCTCTGGGAGACACACAGAGGCAGCTCGGTAGGAACATGCACGATAGCCCCCATAGCAAGCAGCTTGCTATGAGGGCACTCTGCAAGGGGGACCCAACAGGGGGAGGATCGGGGCTGCTCTGTGCAAAACCATTTTACCATAAAGAAGAAAAAAGGAGCCTTTAGAACCACTTGCCTACAGAGCACTTATACCCCTTCCTTCTCAGACCAATTTTCAGTTTTCAGTGCTCTCACACTTTGAATGCAGTCATGCAACACTGTACCCATATAAAATGTGTGTTCGTTTTTTCTTTTGGTGCTATTTAATCACCACTATTTTTTTTTTTTTTGTACTATAAAAAAAAAGACTGAATTAAAAAAAAAAAGAAATCTTAATTTCTGTTATAAAATTTAGCAAATTAGTAATTTTTCTTTATAAATGTTGGCCAAAAGTTATATGGCTATGTACAGTACATCCAGAAAGTATTCACAGCGCTTCAATTTTTCCACATTTTGTATGGTTGTAGCCTTATTCCAAAATTGATTAAATCCATTATTTCCCTCAAAATTGTAGAAACAATACTTTATAATGACATTGTGAAAGAAGTTTGTTTGAAATTTATTAAAAATAAAAAATGAGAAAAATCACATGTACATAAGTATTCACAGCCTTTGCTTTGACACTCAAAATTGAGATCAGGTGCATCCTGTTTCCACTGATCATCCATAAAATGTTTCTACAACTTGTCCACCTGTGGTATATTCAGTTGATTGGACATGATTTGGAAAGGCACATACCTGTCTATATAGGGTCCCACAGTTAACAGTGCACGTCAGAGCACAAACCAAGCCATGAAGTCCAAGGAATTGGTCTGAAGACCTTGGAGACAGGATTGCATCAAGGCACAGAAACATTTCTGCAGCATTGAAGGTTCAAAGCGCAGTGGCCTCCATCATCCCTAAATGGAAGAAGTTTTGAACCACCAGGACTCTTCCTAGAGCGGGCTGCCCGGCCAAACTGAGTGATCGGGGGAGAAGGGCCTTACTCAGGGAGGTGAACAAAGAACCCAACAGAGTTCCAGTGTTTCTCTATGGAGAGAGGAGAACCTTCCAGAACAACAACCATCTCTGCAACACTCCACCAATCAGGCCTGTATGGTAGACTGGCCGGACGGAAGCCACTCCTCAGTAAAAGGCACATGACAGCCCGCCTGGAGTTTGGTCTGAGTGTCCTTTAGGTGCCTTTTTGGCATAAGAAAAAAAATTCTCTAGTTTGATGAAACAAAGACTACTTGATTGTCCTGAATGGCAAGCATCATGTCTGGAGGAAACCAGGCACCACCTAGCTGTCATGGTGCACGTTGGCACCAATGACAAAGACAGAAGCTGATGGAGTGTCCTAAAGAACGATTTTAGGGACTTGGGAGCTAAATTGAGGAAAAGGACCTCCAAGGTAGTATTCTCAGGAATACTACCGGTATATCAAGCCACACCAGAAAGGCAGAGGGAGATTAGGGAAGTAAAAAAGTGGCTGAAGAGCTGGTGTAGTAAGAAGGGGTTTGGGTTCCTGGAGGACTGGGCCAACTTCTCAGTCGATAACCGGTACTATAGAAGGGACAGACTGCACCTAAATGAGGAGGGTGCAGATCATCTGGGAATAAGGATGGCCAAAAAGTTAGAGGGGTTTTTAAACTAGGCGATGGGGGGGGGGTCCAGAGATAGTCAGCGTGGAATATATTCCAGAGGGTAATATTAGGGGCATTAATGGTAGAGTAACCAAAGCACATAAAACCAAGGTAAGTATAGTAGCAAGTCCTAGTTGCAATCTCAGAACACCCAAGAGAGTAGTATGTGACCTGTCAAAATATATTAATGCATTAAAGTGTTTGTTCGCCAATGCCAGATGTCTGCCAAGCAAAATAGGTGAGTTGGAAGCTCTGGTGCAGCAGGAGAGCTATGATGTAATCGTTATTGCTGAAACTTGACTTCATTCCTCATATTCCTGGCTATGCACTCTTTCGGAAAGACAGAGTAAAAAGGAAAGGTGGAGGGGTCTGTCTGTATGTGAGAAGTGATCTCAAAGCGAGTTTGAAAGAGGACCTGGTGGATGGAGAGTGTGATGAGTCTGAAGCATTATGGGTGGAACTGCATACAGATGTGCGTAGTTCAAAGTTAATCATTGGAGTTTGTTATAGACCACCCAATGTTAATGAGGAGGTGAAGACTCAGCTCCTTGCACAGATGGAAAGGGCTGCAAGGGCTGGGACAGTGATAATAATGGGGGATTTTAACTACCCAGAAATTGACTGGAGTAATGGCACTGCTGGGACAGTTAGAGGGCAACAATTTATAAACCTATTACAGGACAATTTTATGGTCCAGTTTATTAAGGCCTCAACTAGGAATGATGCTCTGTTGGACCTGGTAATCTCAAACCATGCAGAGCGTATTACGAATGTTCAGATAAAGGAACACCTGGGTAGCAGTGACCATAACATGATTTCATTTGATGTTAGCTGTAAGCAAAAATCACATAGGGGAAAGATAAAAACACTTAATTTCAAGAGAGCAAATTTTCCAAGGATGAGGGCTGCTCTCCAGGACTTAGATTGGGAGAGAATATTGGCATCAATGGGCACAGAACAGAAATGGGAATTCTTCAAAAGGACTGTTTGTGAACTCACTGCAAAGTATATTCCCATGGGCAATAAGTTTAAAAGGCTAAAAATAAAACCTATGTGGCTCACGGCCAAAGCTATAAACTATAAGAAAAGAGCTTTTAAAAAATATAAAAATGAAGGAAAACTAGTGTCATTTAAATATTACAAAAAATATAACAGAATATGTAAAAAGGAAATCAAGGATGTAAAAATTCAAAACGAAAGACAGATTGCAAAAGATAGTAGGACAAACCCCAAAAAATTATTCAAATATATTAATCGTAAAAAGGTCAAGTCTGAGCATGTAGGCCCTTTACAAAATAATCTAGAGTGGGTGACTGGGGACAAAGAGAAGGCTAATTTATTAAATAATTTCTTCAGCTCTGTGTATACAAAGGAGCATGGGGGAGCTCATGTCCATAATGGGGGTGGTAGTGACACAGCCCCAAATCCACAATGGCTCAAAAGTGATATGGTCCAGAAATATTTAGACAGAATAAAGTTGGATAAAGCACCTGGACCTGATGGCCTCTACCCACAGATCCTAAAAATAAAGCTCTGTAATTTTAAAGCCATTGTATCTAATTTTAGTACTACTGGATTGGCGCAGGGCCAATGTGGTGTCTATATTTAAAAAGGGAACAAAGTCTTTACTAAGTGACTATAGACCTGTTAGTTTAACTTCTATAATTGGGAAGATACTGGAGAGATCAATAAAAGACCACATAGACGAGTTCTTGCAGGAAAAAAATATTTTAAGCAACAGACAGCATGGGGTCATGAAAGACAGAAGTTGTCAGACAAACCTGATTTCTTTTTATGAGGAGGTAAGTAAAACCTTGGTTAGAGGGGTAGTGGTGGACATGGTATACTTGGATTTTGCAAAAGCATTCGACACAGTTCCACACACACAGCTCATGTGTAAGGTAAAGTCTACAGGTTTGGAAATATCAGTTTGTAAATGGATAGGAAACTGGCTAAAAGACAGAATTCAGAGAGTAGTGGTTAATGATTGTTACTCTGAATGGTCTAAGGTTATCAGTGGTGTACCCCAAGGTTCAGTGCTGGGACCCTTACTTTTTAATATCTTTATAAATGATATTGGGTCTGGGATAAAAAGTAACATTTCCGTCTTTGCAGATGACACCAAGCTATGCAGTGGAATAACGTATTTACAGGATGTCTCCGATTTACAAGCCAACCTCAATGCTCTGTCTAATTGGGCGACTATGTGGCAGATGAGGTTTAATGTTGATAAATGTAAAGTTATGCACTTGGGGGCTAAGAATATGCATGCATCATACATACTAGGGTAGTACAACTGGGGGAATCCGTAGTGGAGAAGGATCTGGGGGTTTTGGTAGATCATAAGCTCAATAATAGCATGCAATGCCAAGCTGCGGTTTCCAAAGCAAGCAAAGTCACTTTTTTGTATTAAGAAAGGTATGGACTCCAGAGAGAGATATCATTTTGCCCCTGTTCAAATCATTAGTAAGACCTCATCTAGAATATGCAGTTCAGTTTTGGGCACCAGTTCTCAAAAAGGATATTTGGGAACTGGAGAAAGTGCAGAGAAGGGCAACCAAACTGATAAGAGGCATGGAGGAGCTCAGCTATGAGGAATGATTAGAGGAACTGAATTTATATGTAAAAATATATAAGGGGTCCATATAGTGAACTTGGTGTTGAGTTATTCACTTTACAGTCAACAAGGGGGCACTCTTTACGTCTAGAGGAAAAGAGATTTCATCTCCAAATACGGAAAGGTTTCTTCACAGTAAGAGCTGTGAAAATGTGGAATAGACTCCCTGCAGATGTGGTTCTGGCCAGCTCAGTAGATTGCTTTAAGAAAGGCCTGGATTATTTCCTAAATGTACATAATATAACTGGGTACTAACATTTATAGGTAAAGTTGATCCGGGGAAAATCCGATTGCATCTCGGGGAATCAGGAAGGAATTTTTTTCCCCTGCTTTAGCAAATTGGATCATGCTCTGCTGGGGTTTTTCGCCTTCCTCTGGATCAACTGGGGGTATAGAATTGGGTATATGGGATTGTATGATATATTTTTTTTTTTTTGTGGTTGAACTGGATGGACTTTTTTCAAACTGACTAACTATGTTACTCATCACCTGGCCAATATCATACCTACAGTGAAACATAGTGGTGGCAGCATCATGCTGTGGGGATATTTTTCAGTGACAGGAACGGGGTGCCTAGTCAGGATCAAGGGAAAGATGTATGCAGGAATGTACATCAGACATCTTTGATGAATACCTGTTCCAGAGCGCTCTGGACATCAGAAGGGGAGAAGGTTCATCTTCCAACAGGACAATGACCCTAAGCACGCAGCTAGGGTTGCCACCTTTTCTTCAAGCCAAACCCGAACACTTTAGCGATGCATGGCAAATTTTTTTGTATTATACACTATAGGATTGTAAAGACCTGGGACACCTTTGGGTACACCAAGGAGAGCAATAATGTGGCACGCTTTATTGGACAGTGTTGCCTCCTATAACACAGGGGTCATTGTCACCCCCCATCATAAAATATGGGTCAGTGTTACCCCCTCCATAATTTAGGGGTCCCCCATTAGGTCCCCTTATATCAGCACCCCCCTTAGAGACCTCTATTAGATCAGGGAGCCCCCCATCAGTGTCCCCTGCCCCTAAAGACCCACATTAGACTGCGACTCAGAGAGAGAGAGAGAGAGAGAAGGGGTGGGAGAGGGAAGGGGGCTGAGAGAACAGCTGACAGAGGAGAGGAGAGGGGGACTGACAGAGAAGAGAGGAGAGGAGAGGGGGACTGACAGAGAAGAGAGGAGAGGGGGACTGACAGAGAAGAGAGGAGAGGAGAGGGGGCCTGACAGAGAGGAGAGGAGAGGGGGAGTGACAGAGAAGAGAGGAGAGTGGGACTGACAGAGAAGAGAGGAGAGAGGGACTGACAGAGAAGAGAGGAGAGAGGGACTGACAGAGAAGAGAGGAGAGAGGGACTGACAGAGAAGAGAGGAGAGAGGGACTGACAGAGAAGAGAGGAGAGGGGGACTGACAGAGAAGAGAGGAGAGGGGGACTGACAGAGAGGAGAGGGGGACTGACAGAGAAGAGAGGAGAGGAGAGGGGGACTGACAGAGAAGAGAGGAGAGGGGGACTGACAGAGAGGCGAGGAGAGGGGGACTGACAGAGAAGAGAGGAGAGGGGGACTGACAGAGAAGAGAGGAGAGTGGGACTGACAGAGAAGAGAGGAGAGGGGGACTGACAGAGAAGAGAGGAGAGGGGGACTGACAGAGAAGAGAGGAGAGGGGGACTGACAGAGAAGAGAGGAGAGAGGGACTGACAGAGAAGAGAGGAGAGTGGGACTGACAGAGAAGAGAGGAGAGGGGGACTGACAGAGAAGAGAGGAGAGGGGGACTGACAGAGAAGAGAGGAGAGGGGGACTGACAGAGAAGAGAGGAGAGGGGGACTGACAGAGAAGAGAGGAGAGGAGAGGGGGACTGACAGAGAAGAGAGGAGAGGGGGACTGACAGAGAAGAGAGGAGAGGGGGACTGACAGAGAGGAGAGGAGAGGGGGACTGACAGAGAAGAGAGGAGAGGGGGACTGACAGAGAAGAGAGGAGAGTGGGACTGACAGAGAAGAGAGGAGAGAGGGACTGACAGAGGAGAGAGGGACTGACAGAGAAGAGAGGAGAGAGGGACTGACAGAGAAGAGAGGAGAGGGGGACTGACAGAGAAGAGAGGAGAGGGGGACTGACAGAGAAGAGAGGAGAGGGGGACTGACAGAGAAGAGAGGGGGACTGACAGAGAAGAGAGGGGGACTGACAGAGAAGAGAGGGGGACTGACAGAGAAGAGAGGAGAGGAGAGGGGGACTGACAGAGAAGAGAGGAGAGGGGGACTGACAGAGAAGAGAGGAGAGGGGGAATGACAGAGAAGAGAGGAGAGGGGGACTGACAGAGAGGAGATGAGAGGGGGACTGACAGAGAAGAGAGGAGAGGAGAGGGGGACTGACAGAGAAGAGAGGAGAGGAGAGGGGGACTGACAGAGAAGAGAGGAGAGGAGAGGGGGACTGACAGAGAGGAGAGGATGGGGCTGACGGAGAGAGAGAGGGGGACTGACAGAGAAGAGAGGGGGAGAGGGGGACTGACAGAGAAGAGAGGAGAGGATGGGGCTGATGGAGAGGAGAGGATGGGGCTGAGGGAGAGGAGAGGAGAGGATGGGGCTGATGGAGAGGAGAGGATGGGGCTGATGGAGAGGAGAGGAGAGGATGGGGCTGATGGAGAGGAGAGGAGAGGATGGGGCTGATGGAGAGGAGAGGATGGGGCTGATGGAGAGGAGAGGAGAGGATGGGGCTGATGGAGAGGAGAGGATGGGGTTGACTGAGAGGAGAGGATGGGGCTGACTGAGAGGAGAGGAGAGGATGGGGCTGACTGAGAGGAGAGGAGAGGATGGGGCTGACTGAGAGGAGAGGAGAGGATGGGGCTGATGGAGAGGAGAGGATGGGGCTGATGGAGAGGAGAGGAGAGGATGGGGCTGATGGAGAGGAGAGGATGGGGCTGACTGAGAGGAGGAGAGGAGAGGATGGGGCTGATGGAGAGGAGAGGATGGGGCTGACTGAGAGGAGAGGAGAGGATGGGGCTGATGGAGAGGGGGCTGAGGAGAGGAGAGGATGGGGCTGACTGAGAGGAGAGGAGAGGATGGGGCTGATGGAGAGAAGAGAGGGGGAGGATGGGGCTGACTGAGAGGAGAGGATGGGGCTGACTGAGAGGAGGGGATGGAGGAGAGGAGAGGAGAGGATGGGGCTGACGGAGAGGAGAGGATGGGGCTGAGGAGAGAGAGGATGGGGATGGGGCTGACGGAGAGAGGAGATGGGGCTGACTGAGGGAGAGAGAGGATGAGAGAGAGAGATGGGGCTGACGGAGAGAGAGGAGAGGATGGGCTGAATCCGCTGATGGAGAGGAGAGGAGAGAGGAGAGGGATGGGGCTGACTGAGAGAAGAGGAGAGGATGGAGCTGACTGAGAGGAGAGGAGAGGATGGGGCTGCTGACTGAGGAGAGGAGAGGATGGGGCTGAGAGGAGAGGAGAGGAGAGATGGGAGAGAGGATGGGGACTGGAGAGAGAGGAGAGGATGGGGCTGACTGAGAGGAGAGGATGATGGAGAGGAGAGGAGAGGATGGGGCTGACTGAGAGGAGAGGATGGGGCTGACTGACTGACTGAGAGAGAGAGGAGAGGATGGAGCTGACTGAGAGGAGAGGAGAGGATGGTGCTGACTGAGAGGAGAGGAGAGGATGGGGCTGACTGAGAGGAGAGGAGAGGAGAGGATGGGGCTGATGGAGAGGATGGGGCTGATGGAGAGGAGAGGATGGGGCTGACTGAGAGGAGAGGATGGGGCTTGATGGAGAGGAGAGGAGAGGATGGGGCTGATGGAGAGGAGAGGATGGGGCTGACTGAGAGGAGAGGAGAGGATGGGGCTGATGGAGAGGAGAGGATGGGGCTGATGGAGAGGAGAGGAGAGGATGGGGCTGAAGGAGAGGAGAGGATGGGGCTGATGGAGAGGAGAGGATGGGGCTGATGGAGAGTAGAGGAGAGGATGGGGCTGATGGAGAGGAGAGGAGAGGATGGGGCTGATGGAGAGGAGAGGATGGGGCTGACGGAGAGGAGAGGATGGGGCTGATGGAGAGGAGAGGAGAGGATGGGGCTGATGGAGAGGAGAGGAGAGGATGGGGCTGATGGAGAGGAGAGGATGGGGCTGATGGAGAGGAGAGGAGAGGATGGGGCTGACTGAGAGGAGAGGAGAGGATGGGGCTGACTGAGAGGTGAGGAGAGGATGGGGCTGACGGAGAGGAGAGGATGGGGCTGACTGAGAGGAGAGGAGAGGAAGGGGCTGACTGAGAGGAGAGGATGGAGCTGACGGAGAGGAGAGGAGAGGATGGGGCTGAATCCGCTGATGGAGAGGAGAGGATGGGGCTGACTGAGAGAAGAGGATGGGGCTGACTGAGAGGAGAGGAGAGGATGGGGCTGACTGAGAGGAGAGGATGGGGCTGACTGAGAGGGGAGGAGAGGATGGGGCTGACTGAGAGGAGAGGAGAGGATGGGGCTGACTGAGAGGAGAGGAGAGGATGGGGCTGATGGAGAGGAGAGGAGAGGATGGGGCTGACTGAGAGGAGAGGATGGGGCTGATGGAGAGGAGAGGAGAGGATGGGGCTGACTGAGAGGAGAGGAGAGGATGGGGCTGATGGAGAGGAGAGGATGGGGCTGATGGAGAGGAGAGGATGGGGCTGACGGAGAGGAGAGGATGGGGCTGAATCCGCTGATGGAGAGGGGAGGAGAGGATGGGGCTGACTGAGAGGAGAGGAGAGGATGGGGCTGATGGAGAGGAGAGGAGAGGATGGGGCTGACGGAGAGGAGAGGATGGGGCTGAATCCGCTGATGGAGAGGAGAGGAGAGGATGGGGCTGATGGAGAGGAGAGGAGAGGATGGGGCTGACGGAGAGGAGAGGAGAGGATGGGGCTGACGGAGAGGAGAGGAGAGGATGGGGCTGACGGAGAGGAGAGGAGAGGATGGGGCTGAATCCGCTGATGGAGAGGAGAGGATGGGGCTGACTGAGAGGAGAGGAGAGGATGGGGCTGATGGAGAGGAGAGGAGAGGATGGGGCTGATGGAGAGGAGAGGAGAGGATGGGGCTGACGGAGAGGAGAGGAGAGGATGGGGCTGAATCCGCTGATGGAGAGGAGAGGATGGGGCTGACTGAGAGGAGAGGATGGGGCTGATGGAGAGGAGAGGAGAGGATGGGGCTGACTGAGAGGAGAGGAGAGGATGGGGCTGAATCCGCTGATGGAGAGGAGAGGATGGGGCTGACTGAGAGGAGAGGAGAGGATGGGGCTGACTGAGAGGAGAGGATGGGGCTGACTGAGAGGAGAGGAGAGGATGGGGCTGACTGAGAGGAGAGGAGAGGATGGGGCTGACTGAGAGGAGAGGAGAGGACAGGATGGGGCTGACTGAGAGGAGAGGATGGGGCTGACTGAGAGGAGAGGAGAGGATGGGGCTGACTGAGAGGAGAGGAGAGGATAGGGCTGACTGAGAAGAGAGGAGAGGATGGGGCTGACTGAGAGGAGAGGAGAGGATGGGGCTGACTGAGGAGAGGAGAGGATGGGGCTGACTGAGAGGAGAGGAGAGGATGGGGCTGACTGAGGAGAGGATGGGGCTGACTGAGAGGAGAGGAGAGGAGAGGATGGGGCTGACTGAGAGGAGAGGAGAGGATGGGGCTGACTGAGAGGAGAGGATGGGGCTGACTGAGAGGAGAGGAGAGGATGGGGCTGACTGAGGAGAGGATGGGGCTGACTGAGAGGGGAGGAGAGGATGGGGCTGACTGAGGAGAGGATGGGGCTGACTGAGAGGAGAGGATGGGGCTGACTGAGCGGAGAGGAGAGGATGGGGCTGACTGAGCGGAGAGGAGAGGATGGGGCTGACTGAGGAGAGGATGGGGCTGACTGAGAGGAGAGGAGAGGATGGGGCTGACTGAGAGGAGAGGATGGGGCTGACTGAGAGGAGAGGAGAGGATGGGGCTGACTGAGGAGATGGCTGTGCTGTGATCATACCTTTGTGTTCCTGCATCCCGCAGTGCTGACAAGGTCTCGGGCTCCCCGGTCACCTCTTGTCTCCCACGTCTCCAGCTGTTGAGGAGCAGGAAGGCCGAGGCTCCATAAGATGTGGACCGCGAGGTCGGTCGGAGCTGGCGGTTGCTCGCCTCTTACACAGACAAGCTGTGTGTGATATGGAGCAGAGAGGGCGCGCCGCACAGCCGCCCCGGCCACATAGTAACTATATAGCTATGGGGCACGGCGCACGGGACGGGTCACGGGACACAGACAGGGGCGCTGGATATTAGTTGTGCCCGGGTTTCCAGGGGACAGAAACCCGGGCACAAGTTGCCAAACCCGTACTGTCCGGGTCAATCCCGTACGGGTGGCAACCCTACACGCAGCCAAGATAACAAAGGGAGTGGCTACGGGACAACTCTGTGAATGTTCTTGAGTGGCCCTGCCAGAGCCCAGACTTGAACCTGATTGAACATCTCTGGAGAAATCTGAAAATAGCAACCTGATGGGGCTTGAGAGGTCCTGCAAATAAGAATGGCAGAAAAAAATAGGTGTGCCAAGCTTGTAGCATGATACGCAAAAAGACTTGAGGCTGTAATTAGTGCCAAAAGGTGCTTCAACAAAGTATTGCGCAAAGGCTGTGAATACTTATGTACATGGGATTTATTTTTATTTTTTTATAAATTTGCAAAGATTTTAAACAACCTTCTTTTCACTTTGTCATTATGGGGTATTGTTTGTAGAATTTTGAGGAACATAAGGAATTGAATCCATTTTGAGGAAAAAAATGAATTGAATCCATTTTGAAATAAGGCTGTAACATAAAAAAATTGTGGAAAAAGTGAAGTGTTGTGAATAATTTCTGGATGTACTGCATCTTTAGTGTAGCAAGATCTCCGGTCTTGACCAGTCTAATGAGGACCTCCAGGGCCAAAGATAGCCGACATCCTTCGATATGTAGTGGGTTGTGAGGCATAGTGGGTGCAAAGATGGTGAAAGTTATTGGGCACCAGATGCTTCTTGGATGTAAAAGAGGTTTTATTTCTTTTGACAGTTTTTGTATTTTTGGGGGGAAAAGGGTTAGAGGCCAGGACACCCTTATGTAATTGTAGATTCAATTAGCAGACTCCTAGACTTCAATAGGAGGACAGCCGTGCAGGGAAAAGCCCCAGCAAGGTGACACATCTGCACATGCAGGAATGCTGTCTCCTATGGTAACATTTTTTATGCCACGTACACACGGTCGGAATTCTCGTCGGAAAAAGCTCTGATGGTTTTCCCGTCAGAAAGAATTTCGCTCAAACTGTCTTGCCTACACACGGTCACACCAAATTCCGACGGTCAATAACACCACGGCTTACAACACGTTCGACTGCACTATAAAAGGGAAGTTTAATGCTTCTGAGCATGCGTCGAATAGTTTCCGAGCATGCGTCGGAATTTTGTGTGTCGGAATTGCATACACACGATCGGAAAATCCGATAGAAAGGTTTTCCGTCAGAAAAATGAACAACAGGTTCTCAATCCAAAGTCCATCGGAAATTTCGACAGAAAAAGACCGATGGGCATACACACTGTCGGAAAATCAGATGAAAAGCTCCCATCGGACTGTTTCCATCGGAAATTCCGACCGTGTGTACGCGGCAAAACAATTCCTAACTCAAACGTAACAGTCCTTTCAGCTTCACTACAACTGCCTCTTGTAGTTCTTCAACACTGAGCTCCTGGTCTCTCAATAGACCCTCTGATTCAACTCATCGGCCACTGCTGCGTCGTTCCCCTCAGAAATGCTCTCCGCCAGAATAGTAACTCTCCCCAAGCCTGGGAAAGAACCCAACTCCCCGAAAAATTTCCGCCCCATCTCTTTGCTGAACTTAGATGTAAAGATATACGCCAAACTTATCGCTAACAGATTAGAAAATATATTACCTTCCCTCATCTCCCCAGACCAGTCCGGCTTTACCAAGGGGCGCCAGGCATCTGACGCCACCCGTCGTATGTTAAACATTATACATCATGTGGAAACCAACAAAATCCCTGCCCTACTACTATCCCTAGACGCCGAAAAGGCATTTGATAGGGTTCATTGGGGATATATCTCGGCCGTTCTAAATAGATTTGGTATAGTAGGCAATATTCACAATGCAATAATGGCCCTATATTCCAACCCATCTGCCCGAGTACTTGCTGCTGACACCCTCTCCTCACCATTCCAGATATCAAATGGCACAAGGCAAGGCTGCCCCTTATCGCCCATTATATTCAACCTGGTAATGGAACCACTAGCCGAAAGCATAAGAACCAATGTCCGAATCTCTGGCATTCACCTGTCCAAATCTGAACATAAAATCAGTCTTTTCGCGGACGACGTAATTTTAATGATAACCGACCCTGAACGATCCCTCCCTGAGGTTCAAAGTACGCGAGCCCGATTCAGCGAAGTCTCCTTCTATAAGGTCAATGAGACCAAATCCCATATTCTTAATTTAGGGATAGATGAGCCTACCAAAAAACGACTCTCAGTGACGTTTCCATATACCTGGTCGGAAAACAGCATAACTTATTCGGGAATTCAACTGACTTCATCGACCAAACAACTGTTTGCCTCTAATTACATACCAATCCGCTCAAAACTTCGATCTCTCCAGGCTGGCGTCCTTTGAATTCTCATGGTTGGGCCGATTGGCAGCGTTCAAAATGTTACATCTCCCCCAAATCCTCTACTTCTTCCGCACCCTCCCTATCCCTTTACCTATCACATACTTCAACTCGTTGCAATCAATCCTCTCAAAATATATATGGCAAGGAAAGAAACCTAGGTGTGCCCAATCCCAGATGACCAAGCATCGCAGAGCAGGAGGCCTAGGATTAGTTAATTTTCAGGATTATCACACAGCATGCATACTTACACAAACAAAAGAATGGTTTACACCTTCTCCCCATCGTACGATATGGGGGAACATTGAAGCTTCTATACCCCAAGGCATTCGTCTATCGTCTTGGCTATTAGCCAACACACTCGGAGCAAAAATAACACCGTCCCTACCACCCCCTATGGTCGCTACCTCCAAAGCATGGTCCCGCCTCCTACAGATCCCCACATCCCAACTGACTCACTCAACAATACCTATCCCTATAGAAGCCCTACAGAGATTGATGTACTCAACATCATTCTCACCCTGGATGGACAGGGGATTATCCCACATATCTGACCTTTATCACAATAACGTACCCAAAACATTTCCCACTTTACAGGAAGAATACAGGCTACCGAACGCAGACATTTTCTTGTACATTCGTACCCTTCACTGCCTCCATTTTCTTCAGAGACAGACTTGCACCCTACCTCAAATGGCCTGGATTTACCTCAATTCACCCAATACACATATGAAAGGTATATCGATGTTCTATAATCTACTGCAATCTAAATCCACAATGTCCTCCTCCACTGCATTTATCAGATGGGAGAAGGATCTATCCCAATCCTTCTCTTTAGAACAATGGGATAAGGCGGCCCAGTCCACCTACAAGACTACCTGCTGCTCCACTCTCTGGGAACAAGCCTACAAACTAACCTATCGTTGGTATTTGACCCCTGACAAGTTATCTAAATTTCATTCAGCAACAGATAACTCCTGCTGGTATTTAGATAAAGGGATGGTGGCGCTGTTCAGGGTGATGTGTGGCGAGCAGGTTAGAATAATTAAATATAAAAATAGATACCAAAAAATGTTGGAAATAAATGTGTATTAGACTAAAAAGCGTATAAAGGTGAAAAAGATAAAAAGCAACTGCTTTCACAAAACAATGAAATGACTGTGCAATACCTCATGTGCAAAGTTATGTATAACAATATTAAATGGCAAGCAAGAATACATAAATAGAAAGTGACTCTGTGCTCTAATATTATAAATGATGCATAAGTGTAAGTGGTATGCACCATGCGATAATTAGTGTCCTCCTGATAAAAGTGCACAACAAATCCCAAACAATGAAAAAATGATAAAAAAATTGAAAAAAATATTTTTATATGGATAAGTGAAAAGGTGAATGGACCATAGGATGAAATACCAAAGGGAATTGGCAATTGTCCCAAATGTAACAAAAATAAGAAAAAATATATAAAATAAAGAAAAAAATATGTGATCAGTGATCAAAGTGGTGAAGTCCTGGGCTGTCCTTTGAATCTCAGCAAACTTATAACAACAAATGGCGTGTAGAAAAACAGATGATGGTGACTTTCCTAGTGCTCCCCTCCTTTCGTCGAGTGACCCCCAATGTGGAAACACTCACCAGAGTGCCTAACCCCTGCAGGGGTAATAGGCGTATGATATCCTGGGTATGTGGTAAGGATCCTCCTCTGTGTGAACGGTCTCCACTCCAAAGTCTCCTCTGTGGGGATATTCCTCCTTTGTCACTCTCCAGGAATGGGGGTAAAAAAAAACCAATTGGGTCCGTGTGAAGTAGAAATAAAAAACACTGATAGTGTAATATTGCTAAAAAATCTTAGGAATTTTTATTTATATTAGCAAATAGCGTATACCCAATGGGGTTAAAAGTACATATAAACATGCAGTAAGTTAAAAAATCTATCTGTAAATAAAACAGCAGAGTGCACAGCTGGAGGGCAGAGCGATGTAACACCGCAAAGCCCTCCGACGACGTCCTATTGACGAAACGTATGTCAGGTGATACCTTTGGTACGCAACACGTCACTTCCCCCCTTTGTCCGCGGCTTCCGGTTTCGGAATCACCGCCGGTGGAACGCACGCCAGTCCAGGGCTTTGCGGTGTTACATCGCTCTGCCCTCCAGCTGTGCACTCTGCTGTTTTATTTATAGATAGATTTTTTAACTTACTGCATGTTTATATGTACTTTTAACCCCATTGGGTATACGCTATTTGCTAATATAAATAAAAATTCCTAAGATTTTTTAGCAATATTACACTATCAGTGTTTTTTATTTCTACTTCACACGGACCCTATTGTTTTTTTTTTACCCCCATTCCTGGAGAGTGACACAGGAGGAATATCCCCACAGAGGAGACTTTGGAGTGGAGACCGTTCACACAGAGGTGGATCCTTACCACATACCCAGGATATCATACGCCTATTACCCCTGCAGGGGTTAGGCACTCTGGTGAGTGTTTCCACATTGGGGGTCACTCGACGAAAGGAGGGGAGCACTAGGAAAGTCACCATCATCTGTTTTTCTACACGCCATTTGTTGTTATAAGTTTGCTGAGATTCAAAGGACAGCCCAGGACTTCACCACTTTGATCACCGAACACATATTTTTCTTTTCCTTATTTTATATATTTTTTCTTATTTTTGTTACATTTGGGACAATTGCCAATTTCCTTTGGTATTTCATCCTATGATCCATTCACCTTTTCACTTATCCACATAAAAATATTTTTTTCAATTTTTTTATCATTTTTTCATTGTTTGGGATTTGTTGTGCACTTTTATCAGGAGGACACTAATTATCGCATGGTGCATACCACTTACACTTATGCATCATTTATAATATTAGAGCACAGAGTCACTTTCTATTTATGTATTCTTGCTTGCCATTTAATATTGTTATACATAACTTTGCACATGAGGTATTGCACAGTCATTTCATTGTTTTGTGAAAGCAGTTGCTTTTTATCTTTTTCACCTTTATACGCTTTTTAGTCTAATACACATTTATTTCCAACATTTTTTGGTATCTATTTTTATATTTAATTATTCTAACCTGCTCGCCCCACATCACCCTGAACAGCGCCACCATCCCTTTATCTAAATACCATTTCTTTACTACACCCCTTTGTGTAGTACCTCTTTGGGAGGCTGCAGTTCCAATCCTGAGCGCGGATTCCACATTATCTTTTAGATAACTCCTGCTGGAGACAGTGTGGACACATAGGCAACCTCCTCCACACATTTTGGGAATGCCCCAAACTGGCTTCCTTTTGGAAATCAGTGTTCCACCTCCTGTCTGAAGTCACGAAACTCACAATTGAGGTGGACCCAGCCTTAGCATTACTCTCTTTGACTATTGACCGCTTTTCCAACCCCTCCAAAATTATCATAGTTCACATCCTCTTGGCAGCTAGACTCACAATCACTAGAAAATGGAAAGACCCAAATCCACCTACCATATCCGAGGTTGTCCGAACCACTCACGAACATTGTATGTACGAAACGACTCTAGCACTACGTCAGAAAAATAAGATGGTAACTCGCCAAAAATGGCAGCAATGGTTTGACTGGGTTGACTCACCAGAATTAGTTAAGGTATTCTCTTCTTAGACTCTGTTTGCTTAAATGTAAGATATTAGCCCATATAGGTGATCTGGGAGTGTCACCTCATGGGTACAGTCGTGAACCCTACAGGGGGTACCCGTGTGGTGAGGCTAACTGGTCACATGAAACACATAAGATCAAAACCTCCCGCAAGGCATCGGTACGTGTTAGGTATAGCTATCTCCAAGTTCCTAGATATAACTGAATCGTTATTCTATGTTTGCTATATTACATAGGTCTCATCTATGAGACGTTTTCTGTTTTTCTATTAATCTCTATCATTGACATATGTTTATGCTGACTTGTGATTATCTCTCAAACGTCATGTGACAATTCTATTGTATACTTCAAAATATACCAATAAAAATCTATTTTGAAAAAAAATAAAAATAAAATAGACCCTCTGATTCACTGACTATGAATCCCTTGAGCTCCTCCAAGGTTTGCAGTGGTATCCCCTCAAGGGACACCCATGCTTCCCTGCTGGGTCCCTAGTTTGGCATTCCAGATACTTCTCAAGCTTCACCCCTGCTAACCGGCGAGGTCCCTGGCTTGAAGTACAATGATGCTCTGCAAGCGTCTCCTCAGGTTAGGTCCCTGACTTGATCACCACCTGAAGTTTCCCGATTCTCCACCGTGCCCATTTGAGAATGTGGTTTCCGGTACTTGCTTCAGTTACTCACTGTGGTCCCTGGTAAAGGTGGTTGGTCCCTTTTGTGGTGACAGCTTCCCTTCTACCTCCGACCACTGACAGGTTATTCGGCCGACAGAACTGTCACTTTTGGTTGGACTGCAAGCCGCAGTCCCAACCCTTCGATGCCCTCTTACTTCTGGATAGGCCCTCACACAGCCTGGCAGCCAGATGCCCCCTGGGATATGCCCAATCTCCGGCCTAGCAGCCGGGGCGTACGACACATCGACGCAGACAGCCATCCAGGTGGCACAGAACATAGATCACCTGAATATATAGGTTCTCCCAGCAGGCCAAGGGATTCAAGAAAACCCCTGCCCATTGGCCGAGATACTCCCATACACTCATAACCTGACCTTGGGTTGCCCTTCTCATATCTAGTACCACTAAGTTATACTATGTGAAACAATCAGCGCAATCCAAAATAATTAATTAAACTAATAAATGCAAGCTGAACACAAAAAAGGCAAACCACAGACTCCTTCACAGTGAAATATAAAAAGGAAAAAATGTGCAGCGCAAAAAAACATATAAATAAAATAATTAACACAAAAAGCTCATATCCAAAGAATACGAAGTGATGTGGATGAGAACACCCAGTGACTGTAAATCATAAATCAAAATTTTCAGTGATCAATCCTCCACCATATGGATAAGGTACTCTTACCAGGTGTAGTCTCAAGGACTTCGTCAGCGGTGGGTGGACAAACTCCACCCACCGCTGACGAAGTCCTTCAGACGTAACGTGCGTACGGGGGAGGAGCTATCGTGTCACCCGCGTTCATCACTGCTAACAGCGGCTTTACATCATGTTCTGCTCTATGTAAAAGTCTGCGGTTTGTTTGTATTGGCAAAACTTTTTATCTGCGCTTTAAGTGTATCTGTTACATCTTTGATCCCCAGAGGCTTGCATGCCTCATAGTAAGAACACATTGCGCGGCTCTCATGTGAGCAATTTTTATTTTTATTTTATATTTTAATAAAAGAAGCATACAGTGTGCACTTAGATTGCATCCCTACTTTTTTATTCTGGGGAATACATCTGTATGACTACATGCTGTTTTGAAGCCTGCATCTTCAACCTAAGGATAGCTTGGATTCCTTCTTGGTCAGCAGCCTGAGATCATATCCTGGATCGGTTGGATCGGTGCCACAGCTTTATCCCTGATTGGGTCCATGCCTATTCATATACTACACCTGGTAAGAGTACCTTATCCATATGGTGGAGGATTGATCACTGAAAATTTTGATTTATGATTTACAGTCACTGGGTGTTCTCATCCACATCACTTCGTATTCTTTGGATATGAACTTTTTGTGTTAATTATTTTATTTATATGTTTTTTTTGCGCTGCACATTTTTTCCTTTTTATATAGTACCACTAAGTACCTGGCCACCTAGTGGTAGAAGAGACAAGTGCAACAAGGCTTGGGGGAAATCAATAGATCTCTATCAATCAACCAGAATAAGTACTCCTGGCAAGTACATTTGTGAGGAGCTCCCTGCCTAAGCTACAGGGTAAAACATCCTCCCCCGGCCCAAAAAACTAAGTCTCAGAGTTTGCATAAAAAGTTATTTTTCACCCCTTAAGCCTGAGAGCGAATGTCCGGGCAAAAACTGGGATGGGTGGGGAGACAGGAAAGGGTTAACAGTATAACAGTAGAATAACATGTGTGGCATTCCACATGAATAAACATTGGTATCACATGAAAATAATCACGTATGACATTCAAGTATCAAAAATAGTTATGTACATTTTTAAAGCAAGTAAGCAATAATGCTATCACCTAACTATCTATCTAATATATACAGTCGTAACAATATATAGAGGCAGCGCCGGACTGGCCTACCAGGATACCGGGAAATTTCCCGGTAGGCCGTCTGCTCTCAGTGCCCTGGGGCCGCTTTTGTCGCTTGCCGCTTGGCTGGCAGTGTCACTCTGTCAGCACAGCAAAATAAACAGTAGAGGCGGCCGCCGCACTTTGCAATGCAGGCAGCCTGTGTGTGCGGCGTGCCTGTATCTCCTCGTCTGAATCGGCGCCGCCCCCACTGATATGCCTGTCTGAGTGAGGGGAGGAGCATGAGAACGCTGATCTCAACTTGCATTCGGCCCGTGCGGCGCCAGCACGGCAGCGCAGCTGATTTCTTTTTTCATTCGGCCCGCCCACTAGCCTGCACGAGGAGAATAGAAGAAGTGGACGGCCGCTCATGGATCAGAAGAATTAAGGTACCTTTCTTTCTTTCTTTCTTTCTTTCTTTTTTCTTTCTTTCTTTCTTTCTCTCTCTCTCTCTTACATAAAAAAAAGAGTGCACTTCTTTGCAGAGCATTGCAGAGCCGCAAACTGAAAAAATAAAAAATAAAACATCAATTGCAGCCACTGTTCCCTCAAACGCATGCCACTGTGCCCATCAAACGCAGCGACTGTGCCCATCAAACGCAGCCACTATGCCCATCAAACGCAGCCACTGTGCCCTCAAACGCATGCCACTGTGCCCATAAATTGCCACCACTGTGCTCATCAAACGCAGCCACTGTGCCCTCAAACACAGCCACTGTGCCCTCCAACGCAGCCACTGTGCCCTCAAATTGCCACCACTGTGCCCTCAAATTGCCACCACTGTGCCCATAAAATGCAGCCACTGTGCCCATAAATTGCCACCACTGTGCCCATAAATTGCCATCACTGTGCCCATCAAACGCAGCCACTGTGCCCATCAAACGCAGCCACTGTTCCCTCAAACGCAGCCACTGTGCCCTCAAATTGCCACCACTGTGCCCATCAAACGCAGCCACTGTGCCCATAAATTGCCACCACTGTGCCCATCAAACGCAGCCACTGTGCCCATCAAACGCAGCCACTGTGCCCATCAAATGCAGCCACTGTGCCCTCAAATTGCCACCACTGTGCCCATTAAACGCAGCCATTGTGCCCTCAAACGCAGCCACTGTGCCCTCAAATGCATGCCACTGTGCCCATAAAATGCCACCACTGTGCCCATCAAATGCAGCCAGTGTGCCTATAAATTGCCACCACTGTGCCCATAAATTGCCACCACTGTGCCCATCAAACGCAGCCACTGTGCCCATCAAACACAGCCACTGTGCCCTCAAACGCAGCCACTGTGCCCTCAAACGCAGCCACTGTGCCAATTAAACGCAGCCACTGTGCCCTCAAACGCAGCCATTGTGCCCTCAAACGCATGCCACTGTGCCCATAAATTGTCACCACTGTGCCCATCAAACACAGCCATTGTGCCATCAAACTCAGCCACTGTGCCCATAAATTGACACCACTGTGCCCATTAAACGCAGCCACTGTGCCCATCAAACGCAACCACTGTGCCATCAAACGCAGCCACTGTGCCATCAAACGCAGCCACTGTGCCCATTAAACGCAGCCATTGTGCCCATCAAACGCAGCCACTGTGCCATCAAACGCAGCCACTGTACCCATAATGGCCACCACTGTGCCCTCAAACGCAGCCACTGTGCCCTTAAACGCAGCCACTGTACCCATAAATTGCCACCACTGTACCCATCAAATGCAGCCACTGTGCCCATCAAACGCAGCCACTGTGCCCATCAAACACAGCCACTGTGCCCGACAAACGTAGCCGCTGTACCATCAAACGCAGCCACTGTACCTATAAATTGCCACCACTGTGCCCATTAAACGCAGCCACTGTGCCATCAAGCGCAGCCACTGCCATCAAACGCAGCCTCTGTAACCATCAATTGCCCCCTGTTTGCCCCATCAATTGCCACCAATTTGCCCCATCAAATGCTCCCAGTGTCCCCCCCGCCCGGCACTTACCTGTCTCGGGTCAGCGCATTCCTCCACGCTCACTCCAAGTCCTCAATGTCTTCTCCCATTCTCTTCTGCTATGATTGGACGCCCGATCAGGCATCCAATCACAGCGCCTGTTGCTTCAGCCAATCAGGAGACAGGTAACCAGACCCAGTGCACCTGATTGGGTGAGAGGCGGGTCAGTGTTAGGGAAGTGTTATTTGATTCCCTAACACAGCACTGTGTAAGAAACGAACGCACAGCAGTGTGCCCACTGTTTACCAATTTTGAAGCCTATTAGAGCCCACGGCTCTAATCAGGCACTTCCAAAAACACCCCCTGTAATTCAGATGCCCGGCGCCTGGCAAGGGACCGGACACCTGAATAGGGGGCGGCAGCGGCGACAATAGATAGATTCATGCAATGCATGAATCTATTGGAGATTGACGGGTGCAGGAGAGAGGGGGCAGCGCTCCTGCACCCTCTATAGATGCACCGCCACTGCCCGGTTGTATTTCCCCTGGGTGGGGAAATACCACCATGTTTTACATTTACATGTGTGCCCTATAAAAAGGAGGTGGGCATTAAGGGACAGAGTCAAAAACTCCTACATTTTGATACACCATACATGTGTAAAGGGCAATGGTGTACAGGCAATTTTTTTTTTTCTGTGCATTACTGGGCACTTTCGCCCCGTTCCTTCCCAGGCCAATTTTCAGCTTTCAAAATAGAGCTTTCTTTGGTGGTATTTATTCATGATTCCGTTTTTTACTTTTTGTCATATAAGCGAAAAAAAAGCGGAATTTTGGAAATATATATCACCATACAATAAGTGGACTGTTCTTGATGATTGCTCCACTTTTAACTGTAATTTTCTTTTATATATATATAAATATATATAAGCCCTATGTGCTTTTATGTGTGTCTTATCTCTATATAATGCACTCTTCAAATGTGCTTTAAAATGTATGGTTTTCCCTTTTATGAACAAGAAAATAATGACGTTATGCTGTTGCGCTGATATAATAATGCTATGGGGCTGGTATGAAATTTTTTCCAGGGCTGATTTTCATTTCCGGCCCTGTATAGAGGGTTAGTGTTGTCATCCGGCTAGATCCTGGTCTCTCCTTAGCCAAGGACGAAGCACCGACATAGCAACACCTGAAAGAGAGAAATCAAACAATGCAAATGCATCCTACCCTATAAGAATATAGTGCAATAGGTAGACTGTGATTTAAACTGATCCTCAGCCGAGGGCAGCATGAAATGTAAAAATATCCTATACATGTCTACATTATTTCCATCTTGAAAGCAGGCTCCATTCCCATTGAGAATGCCACCCTCTTTCCTAACCAGCATAGAACTATAAAACTTCAGCAATGCTTTAACCACTTGCTCATGCCGATATACGTCAGCAGAATAGCACGGGTGCGCAAAACCACATACCCGTACGTCACGCAGTGATCGGCTGCTAGCAGGTGCAGTAGCATGCCCGCGGGTCCCGCGGACTCGATGTTTGCCAGTGGCATGGAGAGGCAGAATGGAGAGATGCCTATGTAAACAAGGAATTTCCCTGTTCTGCCTAGCAACATGACAGGATCTACTGCTCGGGAGCAGTGATCACTGTCATGTTCTAGTGAGCCCATCCCCCTCTACAGTTAGAACACACTGAGGGAACACACTTGATCGCCCCCTAGTGTTCAACCCCTTCCCTGCCACAGTAATCATTGCATTTTTCTAGCACTGATCTATTGGTCTAAACCAGGGGTCTCCAAACTTTTTACTTCGAGGGCCACATTCTATATTTTACACACATTCGCGGGCCGGAAAAATCATTTATAAATAAATAAATACACAGTAGAAGAATAGAATAGAATTTTACTTACTGCTGACAGCAGGACTGGATGGTGCTCCTGTATTCTTTGCTGGCACCTAAACGCTGGAGCATCATGCAGCGGGGCTAAACTTCCAGTGTGCATGAGGCTTTACATCCGTGTCCCCATCAGTCTCCCCATACATCCGTGTCCCCATCAGTCTCTCCATACATCCGTGTCCCCATCAGTCTCCCCATACATCCGTGTCCCCATCAGTCTCCCCATACATCCGTGTCCCCATCAGTCTCCCCATACATCCGTGTCCCCATCAGTCTCCCCATACATCTATGTCCCCATCACTCATCAGGGTATCCCCACAAATTGGTGTTCCCATTAGAACCTCCCCACACATTTTTCTGTCCCCATCATTCATCCGAGTCTCCCTGCACATTTGTGTCCCCATCACAGCCCACCCCTGCCTGCATATTTGTGTCCCCATTAGAGCCATCAGCCCCCTACAATTTTGTGTCCCCATCAGCCCCCCCTCCTTACATGTTAATGTCACCATAAGAGCCACCAGCCCCCTCCCACATTTGTGTCGCCATCAGAATCATCAGCCCCCCCCCACATTTGTGTCCCCATCAGAATCATCAGCCCCCCCACATTTGTGTCCCCATCAGAGACATCAGCCCCCCCACGTGTGTCCCCATCCGAGTCATCAGCCCCCCCCCACATTTGTGTCCCCATCAGAATCATCAGCCCCCCCCCCACATTTGTGTCCCCATCAGAATCATCAGCCCCCCCACATTTGTGTCCCCATCCGAGTCATCAGCCCCCCCCACATTTGTGTCCCCATCAGAGTCATAAGCCCCCCCCCCCACACATGTGTGTCCCCATCAGAATCATCAGCCCCCCCCCCACATTTGTGTCCCCATCAGAGTCATCAGCCCCCCCACGTGTGTCCCCATCAGAGTCATCAGCCCCCTCCCCCACATTTGTGTCCCCATCAGAGTCATAAGCCCCCCCCCCACATTTGTGTCCCCATCAGAGTCATCAGCCCCCTCCCCCACATTTGTGTCCCCATCAGAGTCATCAGCCCCCTCCCCCACATTTGTGTCCCCATCAGAGTCATCAGCCCCCTCTCCCACATTTGTGTCCCCATCAGAGTCATCAGCCCACCCCCACATGTGTCCCCATCAGAGTCATCAGCCCCCCCCACATGTGTCCCCACCAGAATCATCAGCTCCCCCCCCCACATTTGTGTCCCCATCAGAATCATCAGCCCCCCCACATTTGTGTCCCCATCAGAGACATCAGCCCCCCCAGGTGTGTCCCCATCCGAGTCATCAGCCCCCCCCACATTTGTGTCCCCATCAGAGTCATAAGCCCCCCCCCCCCCCACATGTGTGTCCCCATCAGAGTCATCAGCCCCCCCCCCCACATGTGTCCCCATCAGAATCATCAGCCCCCCCCCCCACATTTGTGTCCCCATCAGAATCATCAGCCCCCCCCCCACATTTGTGTCCCCATCAGAATCATCAGCCCCCCGCCCCCACATTTGTGTCCCCATCAGAGTCATCAGCCCCTCCACGTGTGTCCCCATCAGAGTCATCAGCCCCCCCCCACATTTTGTCCCCATCAGAGCCATTCAACTCACCACCCCCACACAAGTGTACCCATCTCACATCAGTCTCCCTCCTTGCATGTGTACATTACCAGCACGTCTCAGACGTTACACTGGCTGTGCAGACCTGCTGCACCTCCTGACTCCCGCCCCGCTGGTATTACACACTCGTTAACAGCAAGGCGGGAGGCGGGAGCAGGGAGGTGGCCACAGGTCTGCACTAAAACACCTCATTGGCTGCTAGGATGCCCGTGGTCCCAGCAGCCAACACAGTGAAACGCCGGAAGGGATTGCGGGATCTGCGCTGCATATTGCCGGGGGAGAATATGCAGCGCAGGTTCCTCAACTAACAGGTGGACTAAGGACTCCAGCTGCGGGCCGGAAGAAATGGCCTGGCGGGCCGGATGTGGCCCGCGGGCCGTACTTTGGAGACCCCTGGTCTAAACTAAGGAAGAAATTTGTTTTTTTTACATATTTTTTTGGGCTATTTATTATAGCAAAAAAAAAAGCAATATTTTTTACAATTGTCGCTCTTTTTTGTTTATAGCGCAAAAAATAAAAACAGCAGTGGTGATCAAATACCACCAAAATAAAGCTCTATTTGTGGGGGAATTTTTTTTTTATAACAGCTTACCTGTAAAATCCTTTTCCTGGAGTACATCATGGGACACAGAGCCTAACTTAATGGGTTATAGGCCACCTTCAGGTGATGGACACTTGTATACCCAATACAGGAAGTTCACCCCCCTATATAACCCCTCCTCCTTCCAGGAGTACCTCAGTTTTTGTAGCAAAGCAATATATCTAAACCCCAAAAAGAGGGGCGGGACCACTGTGTCCCATGATGTACTCCAAGAAAAGGATTTTACAGGTAAGCTGTTATAAAAAATCCTATTTTCTTTATTGTACATCATGGGACACAGAGCCTAAGTAATACGTTAATGGGATGTCCCATAGCAATGCTATTTGAGGGGTGGGAGAGACAACCCGTAGGGCACCCCCATAGTTGAGGACTTATGCTGCTGCCTGCAGCACACTGCGCCCAAAGGCGATATATTTACCTCCTTACATCCACCTGAGAAAATTTTGTGAATGTATGTACTGAACTGTACTGAAGACCAAGTTGCGGCCTTGCAGATCTGAGCCATGGAGGCCTGGTGACGCACTGCCCATGAAGCACTAGACGACCTTGTAGAGTGCGCTTTGACTTGAAAAGGAGGAATCTTTCCCCTTAAATCATAATTCTGAATTATAACTTGCCGAATCCACTTAGCGACAGTGGATTTCGATGCTGCCTGTCCTTTCTTAGGACCCTCTGGCAGAAAAAATAAGACATTAGTCTTTCGAATCTGAGCAGTTGTCTTTAAATAGATTTTCACTGCTCTCACTACATCAAGACAATGTAGTGACTTTTCTTCCCTGGAACATGGTTTTGGAAAAAACGATGGCAGGACAATATCTTGGTTCAGGTGAAAACCTGAAACCACTTTTGGCAAAAAGTCTGGACGAGGACGTAACACCACTCCGCCCTCATGAATAATCAAGTATGGCTCTTAACAAGAAAGAGCAGCCAATTCTGAAACCCTCCTTGCTGAGGATATAGCTACCAAGAACACCAGCTTCCTTGTCAGAAGGACTAAGGGAATATGCTGTCTCAGTTTAAATGGCTGTTTTTGTAACACTGACAAAACTAAGTTCAAGGGCTCAAAGGTGATTTAACTGGCAGATTAATCCACATCACCCCTTGCATAAAACCCCGGACTAAAGAATGCGTAGCAAGCGGTCTTTGAAATAAGATCAATAAGGCTGAGACTTGGCCCTTAATAGTACTCAAGGCCAACTTCATCTCTACCCCTAATTGTAGAAAGGCAAGAATTCTGCCTATGATCTATCTCCGAGGGTGCCAACCCTTTGAATTCACACCAGGAAACATAAGCCCTCCAGACGCTGTAATAAATAGTTCTCCTTGCATTAATTAAAGTGGATGTAAACCCAAAAATATTTTTTTTTATGTCATAATGTAGAGAATAAGGAAATAATGGGATAATCCTGCGCCAACACAAAGCGTAATAACTAGTGTACTGCAGCGCACACTGAGGGAAATGTCTGAACCCAGAAAAAATATATAAAAGAAGGTAGTGGCGCGCAATAAATTAAACTAAAATAAAATAAACTGAAGGACAATATAGGAATAATAACAGATCAAACAATGGCTATAAATATAGCAAAATCTAGATAAATAACTGAGTAAGGTGCATCAAATATAAAGTGCATCCAAAATAAAGTGCATCAAAATGTGAAAGCATCAAAACATAAGTAATCAATGGTAAAAAAATATCTTGAGTGATTAATATATCATGAGGTGATATAGCAGAAAAAAAATCGTGCAGTAAAAAACATCAAATCTTTGAAATAAATCCGTGCAAAATGCATAGATCAGTGAGAACTGATCCCACAGGGACACCAACGCATCTGTTCCGCATGCGAGTGGATCCCTTGTCCTGGACACAAAGTTGTGAAACTTCATGTTGAATCTGGACGCTAGAAGATCTACGTCTGGAGTCCCCCATCTTTGGCAAACAGCACGAAAAAATTACGGGGTGAAGAGACCTTTCCCCCTGGGAATAACTCAACTAGTCCGCCTGCCAATTCTCTACTCCCGGAATGAAGACTGCTGATAGGCACGGAACATTCCTTTCTGCCCAAGTTGGAATATGGTTCACCTCTCTCTGCGCTGAGACACTATTGGTGCCCCCTTGGTGATTGATATAGGCCACAGCTGTGCCATTGTCGGATTGGATCCTGACAGGAAAATCCCTTAACCTGGAAGTCCAGGCCTTCAGAGCCAGATGCACTGCCCGAATCTCTAGGATGTTGATGGGCAAGGCTCTTTCAGTTCTTGACCACTGTCCCTGGACAGTCATCTTCTCTAGTACTGCTCCCCAGCCTGAAAAGCTGGCATCTGTCGTTACCACTTTCCAGATAACTGGTCCGAAGGATTTTCCTTCCAGCAGATTCTGGGTTAGTAACCACCAACTGAGGCTTTGGGATACTTTTGGGGACAGCCGCATTGGCAAGTTCAAAACTTGGATCGTTTAGTTCCAAGCAGACAGGATACTGTTTTGCAACAGTCTCGAATGGAACTTGGCATATGGGACTGCTTCGAACGAAGCCACCATCTTTCCTAACAACCTCATGCAAAGGCGAATGGAGGGATCTCCTTTCGACCTGACCATCCTCACCAGCTCTCTTATGGAGTTGATTTTTGCCAGAGGCAAGAACACCTTTTTCTGGGCTGTGTCTATGATCAGGCCCAAATACTCCAGATTTTTTAGTGGTTTTAAGGAAGACTTCTCTAGGTTGGGAATCCAACCCAGACTTTCCAGGTAACTGGTAGTAATGCTTACACTTTGCTCCAAGCGAGCCACCGACTGTTCTATTAGCAGTAGACCATCTAGGTATGTCAAGACTGTTATGCCCTGTGCCCCTAACCTGGCTAGAGATGGGGGCCAGCACTTTTGTGAACACCCGGGGTGCTGTAGCTAGCCTGAAGGGCAAGGCTATAAATTGAAAGTGCTGCTGTTTTACTTTGAATCGCAGAAACATTTGGTGAGCGGGAAATATAGGGACATGCAGATATGCATCCCTGATGTCGATGGACGCCAGAAGTTCTCTTCCTTGTAGGATAGAAACTACTGACCTGATCCACTCAATACGAAAGGAGCGGATCTTCAGGAACTGATTTAGATTCTTTAGATCTAGAATGGGTCTGACATCTCCATTTTGGTTTTGGTACCATAAAAAGGTTTGAATAAAAGCCCAAACCTTGCTCTTCTGTGGGGATCTGTATGATCACCCCCTAAGCCAACAATCGGTCTAATGCTTGAAACAGAGATTGCCTTTTCCCTGGATCTTTGGGAATGTTTGATCTCAGAAAACGAGACGGTGGAAACTCCTGAAATTCTAGTTTGTATCCTAGAGACACTGTGGAGATGACCCATCTGTCCTGAATTTCCTCTTGCCAGACTTCTGAGTATTGCAGAAGTCTTCCCCCCACTCTGGCGAGGGGGGGGGGGGTGCCTCTTCATGATGAGGCTTTAGCATCCTGCTTTGCATATTTCCGGCCCCAGGTCTTCTTTTGTGCCTTGGCCTGACCCTGAGGTTTTCCTCTAGAGTCTGATGGCGGAGGCTGTTGCCACTGCCTAGAGGCGGATGCTCCTGGCACAGGAGAAAAAGTCTGTTTTAAATGAAGGACGTTTATACTTTCTTTTGACTGGCAAAAGAGTACTCTTCCCACTAGGAATCGTTTGGATGTATTTATCCAAATCATCCACAAATAGTCGCTCCCCATGAAAAGGGAAACTAGTCAGAAGTCTTTTGCAGGGTGCTTCGGCTGACCAATTTTTTAACCAAAAGGGTCCTACGCATGTGTACCAGCACAAGCGCAAGGCGGGACACTTGGTGAATAGAGTCTTTCATAGCGTCTATGGCAAAACATAATGCTTTTGGTAGTTCAGCCAACTCATGGACCTCCTTAAGGGCCTCTCTGAACTGGTCCTTTAGGGACTGACAGATGCCTGTTGAAGCGACTGCCGGCTGAGTAACGGCCCCTGCCGAGGAAAAAGAGAATTTTAACAGAATTCCAACTTTTTATCTGTTGGATCTTTAAGCATTTGCGCATTGTCTACTGGAAATCGCAGCGTCAACTGCTGGTACATTCCATCTTTTGGTGAATTTCTCCTCCATGGGATAGAGAACTGAGAATCTCTTTGGAGGGAGAAAATGCTTATCCGGGTGATCCCATTCAGCATAAATGAGCTTTACTAGTAATGCATGGACCGGAAACGCATGAAAAGGCTGTAAAAGAACCCAAGGAAGAAACCGAACTTTCAGTTGACTCTGTTAGGGGTAGCATTAAAGTGGAACGAACCATCTCCGTAAGAGTTTATACCAGCAATCTCTCAGATTGCGAGGTTGAAAAAGGTTCATCCACTGTTGTTTCCTCTGCAGAGAAATAATCATCTTGTTTTTCCTCGTGATCGTCTGAGGGTAATACCTCATCCTGTACCCACTGTTCCCTTGGTAAAGGGTTTGAGGTGGGGGATCTAGCACGCTTCCTATCTATTTGGATGGAGGATGCGATTAAAGCCGCTAATCTTCCTTCTAGGCCCTGCAGGACAGAGGAAAATGCATCTGCAGTCACTTATACAGGGGCTGAAGTGTGAGAAGCAGTTGCACCACCAATTGGTTCCAATGACTCACCCTGGCTTGCCATATCTGGTATCTCCGGAGAGGATGACAGTGTGGAGGCTGAAGTGGTTAATCAGTAACAGTCCTGACGTATGTGTATGAGTGCATTATTTGAAGAAATAGGCCATCATTAACTTTTCACAGCCTATTCTAACTAGCTACATGCTCAGTGTCCATGACAGGTTACTGTTCATTACCTTTACTTCAAATGGACTACATTTCCCAGCAGTTCCTCTTTTTCTTCCAAAGGCAACTCTGGGCAAAAGGGCATGGCTGCATCTCAGGCAACAAGCAGCCAAGTTCCAAGGTCCCCTTGCAAAGACATTCCACAGTCAGTCCACATGACAGCAGAAGACAGAGATTCTTCTTCATCATTTGCAAACACAGTCTGCGGAAAGTCACAGCACTCCGCTTGAGTGCTTTTGTCACATACCGCTTCTTCCAGTCTGAATATAGATATTAGATATTAGCCGCAGGTCACTGTTAGCTTGCTATCCTCGAGGTGCCATCCATTGCCAGGCAGACACAATAGAACAATGGAATACAACCACACCCCAAACGACCGAGAAAAGAATACACAACAAAACGAGACTATATATATTATATACCCACACACGTCGGCTGTGTTTTTGATTACATGATACACAAGTCCCTTGAAGTGGAGGAACAGCTGAATAATCTCAGAGATCAACCACCTATCAGCACAGATTTTGAAAATGGGGAAATAAAAAAAATACTGTATTAGCCGATATTTTTAACTAAGTGTGAAAACATCGGAAGCATTCTCCAATGCATAGGCCAGGGACACCGGGGACAATGGTAGCTGGTATCTGTCCTAACTTTTCCTTTGCTGCATACGAGACATCTTGTTTGGCGTCTTCGGCCTGCTTCAGATGGTGGAATGTTGCCCGGGAAGTGGCGCTCATGAAGTCAGGTAACAACATCAGAGCGAAAACTTTCTAGGTCTAGCTTTGCTGGTAGATGAGGGACATGACTATTTCTTCAATGAATTTTAGCAAAAGGGTGGGTCTTTCTGTGGATTTGGTGTAGGTGATATAAGCACTGTAAATCGCCAAATGAATAAGATAAATCACAACTTCCTTATACCAGAAACAGGACCTCCTTGTTGCCGAATAGGGCTGAAGCATTTGATCATTGAAACCCCCCCCATGTCTTCCGGGAATCTCGACTGAGGTGTCATTATCGATGGTGGACAGCATGCATACATTCCTCTACTTCAAGGCCAGCACTTTGTTGATTCTCAGCCTTGAAAATTCCCCCTTCAGTTATTTGTTCACTAAAGCTTGTGGGAAGCTCTTCCTGTTCTTTCTGGAGGTTCTGCAGGCCATATTTTGCATAGTGTAAGTGTCGGAAAAGGGGCAGGCTGGTATAAAAGTTATCCAGGTATGCAGTATGTGATAACCTTTTTGCAGAAGTGGGTATGCCAGGTCCCGTAGGATTTTTCCAGTTGTGCTAATGTAGGTTGGGCACTCAGGGGGCTGAAACTGTGAATCTTTTATAGTTAGTCAGGTTGAAAAAAGACACAAGTCCATCTAGTTCAACCAATAAAAAAGAAAAAGAAATCATACAATACCATATACACAATCCAATACTCACAGTTGTTCCAAAAGGAAGGTGAAAAACCCCAGCAAAGCATGATCCAATTTGCTACAGCAGGGGAAAAAAATTCCTTCCTGACCCCCTGAGGGGCAATCGGATATTTCCTGGATCAACTTTACCAATAAATGTTAGTACCCAGTTATATTATGTACATTTAGGAAAGAATCTCATCCTATATATATACGAAACGCGTACAGATTGGCTCTTTCACATAGCTTGTAAAATTTGACTCCATATTTGGCCCTTTTGCTAGGAATTTATTGTTTTATTCCTAGCCAGCCTGCAAAGTGTAATGAATAAAGCAATCGGCGCACACCACAAAAAGAAACAAAAACAAAATGCAAGCTGAACACCATAAGGTAAATCACAAATCCTTAGTAATAATGTGTAAAAAGAAGATAAGTGCAGCGCAAAAAAATATATATATAAAAAGTTTGTAAAGTGATGTTGATGAGAACACACAGTGACTGTAGAATCTTGATTAGTATCACAGTGACAGATCCTCCACCATACGGAAAGGGTACTCTTACCAGATGTGTAGGACCATATAATGGTCAAAAACGCATGAACCCACTACTGGGGTGAAGGTGAGACACTGATCCAACCAAAGGGTAACCAGGGGATGTATGATGACCAAGGCACCGGAGGTTTCTTTGCAGGGTGAAGATGTAACTCCAATCTGGATATTCCACCAAGGAAATGTTCATGCAGACACAATGTCAAGGAAAAAAGGGGAAGCGATCTCAGTGCAGACTGTTATGATCGTATTTATTTAAAAAAATGTAAAACTGGATGGACAGTATGAACAGTGAAAAACTGAGCATAAATGAGGCGTGCAAGCCTCTCAACTTAGCAGCACAAAGTTGCACAGCAACAAACAATTTAAAAATAGCGGTATCCTTTTATCCAATATAAATAAAAAGGCAGAAATTACTGATTTATTTATCTTATATAAAGTAGTTAAGATCGAAGTCGACGTTCATCCCTCCTGGGATTAATACCTGCATCTCATGAATCCAAAAGGATTTGCGTCGACTTAACTGCCGTATAAAATCGCCCCCTCTACAGTGTTGAGTAACCCTTTCAAGTCCCCAAAATTTTAGACATTTAGGGTCTCTATTATGAAAAAGCCTAAAATGCTTGGAGACATTATGTGTTTTTAGGCCTTTTTTGACATTGTTCACATGCTCTCCAATGCGAATACTGAGGGGTCTGGAGGTCCTCCCCACGTATTGTATACCACAATCCCATTCAAGAACATATACTACACCAATGGTGTTACAGGTAATCAAACTTTTGATTGGATATGTAATGCCAGTGGTGAAAGCAGAAAAATCTTTCCTCCTCTTGACATTATGCTTACATTGTCTGCAGGGAGGACAGCGATCACAAGCATAAAAGCCAGTCAGAAAAGAGAAAATCTTATTCTCTTTCAAGATGGAGGGATCTACAACACTAGGGGCTAAGACATCCCTTAAAGTTGGTGCCTTTTTGTAGATAAATCTGGGACGTGGAGGCAGGGGCGGACTGACAACTCATGGGGCCCCCGGGCAATAGAAGATCATGGGGCCCCCTTGGTCCCCACACTAAAGCCACACCTGCACAGGGAGACACGGGGGGAGGGAGAGCACACACAAAGGGGGACACTCGGGAGGGAGAGCACAATGGGGGACACTGTGGGGGGGGAGAGCACACAGGGGTACACTAGGGGGGGAGAACACATGGGGACACTGGAGGGAGAGCACAAACACACACAGGGGGACACTGGAGGGAGAGCACACACACACAGGGGGACACTGGAGGGAGAGCACACACACACACAGGGGGTCACTGGAGGGAGAGCACACACACAGGGGGACACTCACAAAGGGGGACACTGGAGGGAGAGCGCACACACAGGGGGACACTGGAGGGAGAGCGCACACACAGGGGGACACTGGAGGAGAGCACACACACACAGGGGGACACTGGAGGGAGAGCACACACACAGGAGGACACTGGAGGGAGAGCACACACACACAGGGGGACACTGGAGGGAGAGCACACACACACAGGGGGACACTGGAGGGAGAGCACACACACAGGAGGACACTGGAGGGAGAGCACACACACACAGGGGGACACTGGAGGGAGAGCACACACACACAGGGGGACACTGGAGGGAGAGCACACACACAGGAGGACACTGGAGGGAGAGCACACACACAGGAGGACACTGGAGGGAGAGCACACACACAGGAGGACACTCACAAAGGGGGACACTGGAGGGAGAGCACACACACAGGGGGACACTCACACAGGGGGACACTGGAGGGAGAGCGCACACAATGGGGGACACTGGAGGGAGAGCACACACACAGGGGGACACTGGAGGGAGAGCACACACACACAGGGGGGACACTGGAGGGAAAGCACACACACAGGAGGACACTCACAAAGGGGGACACTGGAGGGAGAGCGCACACACAGGGAGACACTGGAGGGAGAGCGCACACACAGGGAGACACTGGAGGGAGAGCGCACACACAGGGGGGGACACTGGAGGGAGAGCGCACACACAGGGGGGGACACTGGAGGGAGAGCGCACACACAGGGGGGGACACTGGAGGGAGAGCGCACACACAGGGGGGGACACTGGAGGGAGAGCACACACACAGGAGGACACTCACAAAGGGGGACACTCACAAAGGGGGACACGCAAAGGGGGACACTGGAGGGAGAGCACACACACAGAGGGACACTGGAGGGAGAGCACACACACAGGGGGACACTGGAGGGAGAGCACACACACAGGGGGACACTGGAGGGAGAGCACACACACACAGGGGGACACTGGAGGGAGAGCACACACACACAGGAGGACACTCACAAAGGGGGGCACTGGAGGGAGAGCACACACACAGGGGGACACACACACACAGGGGGACACTGGAGGAAGAGCGCACACACAGGGGGACACTGGAGGGAGAGCGCACACAGGGGGACACTGGAGGGAGAGCACACACACAGGGGGACACTGGATGGAGAGCGCACACACAGGGGGGGACACTGGAGGGAGAGCACACACACAGGAGGACACTCACAAAGGGGGACACTCACAAAGGGGAACACACACAGGGGACACTCACAAAGGGGGACACTCACAGGAGGACACTCACAAAGGGGGAGACACACAGGTGGACACTCACAAAGGGGGACACTGGAGGGAGAGCACACACACAGGGGGACACTGGAGGTAGAGCGCACACACAGGGGGACACTCACAAAGGGGGACACTGGAGGGAGAGCGCACACACAGGGGGACACTGGAGGGAGGGCGCACACACAGGGGGACACTGGAGGGAGAGCGCACACCCCGGGGGGGGACACTGGAGGGAGAGCGCACACACAGGGGGACACTGGAGGTAGAGCGCACACACAGGGGGGGGGGGGGACACTGGAGGGAGAGCGCACACACAGGGGGGGCACTGGAGGGAGAGCGCACACACAGGGGGGGGCACTGGAGGGAGAGCGCACACATGGGGGGACACTGGAGGGAGAGCGCACACACAGGAGGGGTCACTGGAGGGAGAGCGCACACACAGGGGGGGACACTGGAGGGAGAGCGCACACACAGGGGGGGACACTGGAGGGAGAGCGCACACACAGGGGGGGACACTGGAGGGAGAGCGCACACACGGGGGGGGGGTCACTGGAGGGAGAGCACACACAGGCACACACAGGGGGACACTGGAGGGAGAGCACACACACAGGAGGACACTCACAAAGGGGGACACTGGAGGGAGAGCGCACACACAGGGAGACACTGGAGGGAGAGCGCACACACAGGGGGGGACACTAGAGGGAGAGCGCACACACAGGGGGGGACACTGGAGGGAGAGCACACACACAGGAGGACACTCACAAAGGGGGACACTCACAAAGGGGGACATGCAAAGGGGGACACTGGAGGGAGAGCACACACACAGGGGGACACTGGAGGGAGAGCACACACACAGGGGGACACTGGAGGGAGAGCACACACACACAGGGGGACACTGGAGGGAGAGCACACACACAGGAGGACACTCACAAAGGGGGACACTGGAGGAAGAGCGCACACACAGGGGGACACTGGAGGGAGAGCGCACACACAGGGGGACACTGGAGGGAGAGCGCACACACAGGGGGACACTGGAGGGAGAGCACACACACAGGGGGACACTGGATGGAGAGCGCACACACAGGGGGGGGGACACTGGAGGGAGAGCACACACACACAGGGAGACACTGGAGGGAGAGCACACACACAGGAGGACACTCACAAAGGGGGACACTCACAAAGGGGAACACACACAGGAGGACACTGACAAAGGGGGAGACACACAGGTGGACACTCACAAAGGGGGACACTGGAGGGAGAGCACACACACAGGGGGACACTGGAGGTAGAGCGCACACACAGGGGGACACTCACAAAGGGGGACACTGGAGGGAGAGCGCACACACACAGGGGGACACTGGAGGGAGGGCGCACACACAGGGGGACACTGGAGGAAGAGCGCACACACAGGGGGGGGGGACACTGGAGGGAGAGCGCACACACAGGGGGACACTGGAGGTAGAGCGCACACACAGGGGGGGACACTGGAGGGAGAGCGCACACACAGGGGGGGGCACTGGAGGGAGAGCGCACACACAGGGGGGGGGCACTGGAGGGAGAGCGCACACACAGGGGGGGACACTGGAGGGAGAGCGCACACACAGGAGGGGTCACTGGAGGGAGAGCGCACACACAGGGGGGGACACTGGAGGGAGAGCGCACACACAGGGGGGGACACTGGAGGGAGAGCGCACACACGGGGGGGGTCACTGGAGGGAGAGCGCACACACAGGGGGGGGGACACTGGAGGGAGAGCGCACACACAGGGGGGGACACTGGAGGGAGAGCGCACACACGGGGGGGTCACTGGAGGGAGAACGCACACACAGGGGGGGGACACTGGAGGGAGAGCGCACACACAGGGGGGGGACACTGGAGGGAGAGCGCACACACGGGGGCGGGGGACACTGGAGAGAGAGCGCACACACAGGGGGACACTGGAGGGAGAGCGCACACACAGGGGGACACTGGAGGGAGAGCGCACACACAGGGGGACACAGGAGGGAGAGCACACACACAGGGGGGGACACTGGAGGGAGAGCACACACACACGGGGGGGGGGACACTGGAGGGAGAGTGCACACACAGGGGGGGGGGAGGCACTGGAGGGAGAGCACACACACGGGGACACTGGAGGGAGAGCACACACACAGGAGGACACTCACAAAGGGGGACACACACAGGAGGACACTCACAAAGGGGGACACAGGAGGGAGAGCGCACAAACAGGGGGACACAGTGGGGTGGGGGGACCCAGGGCCCATGCATCTGTACCCCCCCCATCAGTTGTGGCGGCCCTGGTGTCTTAACCTAACTTTACTCACAGTCACCGATGAAGCTGCTGTATTACATGCCGCGATGCCGGTAATAATACTGCTAATGGCGCGGCGCGCGCTGCTCCCCGCCGGCTCCTCCACTCTTCTTGTCTGTCCCAGGTGACGTCACGACGCATACAGTACAAGCACCTGGGACAGACGGGAGAGAAGGAGGGGCTGGCGGGGAGCAGCGCGCACTGTGCCGTGCCATTAGCAGAATTTTTTATCGGCTTTGCGGCATGTAATGCAGCCGCTTCAAGTGGCCTCTCATGTGGCCAAGTCCCCGAGTCACTAACGTGTCAGTCCGCCCCTGCATGGAGGTAATACCATTCTTAAAATTCTATCTTTCTTAAGAATATCCCAGTGTTTCATTACTATCTTCTCAAATTTTTTATGCTGGATGTTGTAGTCGAGAATTATTCTGAACTCACACCCAACTTTGTGTTTTTTTATGCTGAGAGTCTAACACCAAAGTAGTTCGATCCATATCCCCAATGTTATGGATCTCGCTGGTGATAGTGTTCTTTTGATACCCTTTCTGAAAAAATCGCTCAGCCAATATATCCGAATGGGCGAAAAAAATCAGCTTTAAGGGTACAGTTCTGTCTAGTTTTTACTTTTAATAACTGCCTATTGGTGTCCCCATTAGCAAAGCTGTGGTTATGTGTCATGAGAGAATGTCTGGTGCTTGGACTTCCAGCAACGGCATCTCTCGCACAAATCACGCTGTGGGCATATCACCTGGGCTGCTATATTTACCACGCGAGGTGACCAGACAGCTTCACCCACCGCTGACGAAGTCCTTTGGATGTAACGTGCATACGGGGGAGGAGTTATTGCACATGCCAGTCACCCGCGCTCCATCGTATTGTACACAGCGGCACCATACCGCTGTTTTTAAATTGTTTGTTGCTGTGCAACTTTGTGCTGCTAAGTTGAGAGGCTTGCACGCCTCATTTATGCTCAGGTTTTCACTGTTCATACTGGCCATCCAGTTTTAAATTTTTTTAAATAAATACGATCATAACAGTCTGCACTGAGATCGCTTCCCCTTTTTTTCTTGACATTGTGTCTCCATGAACATTTCCTTGGTGGAATATCCAGATTGGAGTTACATCTTCACCCTGCAAAGAAACCTCCGGTGCCTTGGTCATCATACATCCCCTGGTTACCCTTTGGTTGGATCGGTGTCTCACCTTCACCCCAGTAGTGGGTTCATGCGTTTTTGACCATTATATGGTCCTACACATCTGGTAAGAGTACCCTTTTCATATGGTGGAGGATCTGTCACTGTGATACTAATCAAGATTCTACAGTCACTGGGTGTTCTCATCCACATCACTTTACAAATTTATTTTATATATGAACTTTTTATATATATATTTTTTTGCGCTGCACTTAGCCTGTAAAGTGTACCAGGGACTCATCCACACATATATTTTGACCAGGGACATAAAGTTCAGCAAATCTTTGGAATTTTTTTTTTTATACGTGGGCGAATTTTTATATAATTTGTCATAGTTGGGATGATCCCGGGAAGGATACTGAGTGTTGTCACTAAAGCGAAGGAAGCGCATGATCATCACATAGCGGGACCTGGGCATTACTGAAGAATTGCTGAAGAATAAATGGGCATGTGGTGGATGGAGTGGGTGGACCAGTAGGCATGTCCTTCATTTTTTTTTGTAAGCCCCATGTTAAGGTGAAAGGGAGAATGCCTGCTGATCCCTAGTTGGAAGGCAGCCATGTTGGGTTGGCAAGAGCATCTGGGAGGTACAGTATGTAGTGGACCAGACTCTTGGGGGACGTGACACTCCAGTGCTGGTATTTGGAGGATTTGACACTCCATTGCTGGTACTTGGGGTGATACTCCAGTGCTGGTACTGGGCATTTCATCCTGGGGTTTACTGCTGGCGGCTGCCTGGTTTTCAGAGCACCGTATCCTTTAAATAGGGACCCTTTCTTCCCATGATTCAGTCGCCAATCCACTGCTTTCGATCAGTTAAAACTCTGAATTGGAATCTGACTGTGAGAACTCACCACTGCTCTCATCAGTCATGCAACCACAGGTGCACTGCTGACGGTCAATGATGTGCGGCAGGTGCACTGCTGACGGTCACTGATGTGCGGCAGGTGCACTGCTGACAGCCACTGATGTGCGGCAGGTGCACTGCTGACAGTCACTGATGTGCGGCAGGTGCACTGCTGACAGTCACTGATGTGCGGCAGGTGCACTGCTGACAGTCACTGATGTGCGGTAGGTGCACTGCTGACAGTCACTGATGTGCGGTAGGTGCACTGCTGACAGTCACTGATGTGCGGCAGGTGCACTGCTGACAGTCACTGATGGGTGGCAGGTGCACTGCTGACAGTCACTGATGGGTGATTGATGGGTGACAGGTGCACTGGGGGGGGGGTGACAGTAACACTGCTGGGCACTGATGAGGACTAACACTGCTGATGGTGGGGCGATGTGACCAGTTCTCTATTTTTTGTGCTTGTGCAGTACACTGACAGGCACAGATCAGTAACTCACTGATCCTGCCTCTTCTCTCCTCACATTGGAAACGGTTTCCAGTTACAGGTCTATGTTTACATTTTTGATGGGCTGTGAATGGATCACAGCCGATCATGTAGTAAACAGTCGCGGTATTTGGCCGTTTACCACTGTCGGTGACAAGCTGTGTCTTAGGGACACGCCGGCACCGACATCTCCACTCTGCGTGCTCCTGATTACGTGCATATGCCTTCTGAATGGGCCGAGGTCACATGACGTCGGCCCAGAAGAAGAGCCGTCCTGCTCCACCGTCATTTTACTATACGGCGGGCGGGAGGCGGTTAAATAGGTGGGTTTAGTTCTGGTTTAAATTTCTCTTGTACTGAAAGATTTATGTGCATGTTAGCAGTTATATCATTAAAATCACAATGATTTTAGTGTCCTGTAAAAGACACAGAACTGCCAAGAAGTAAAAATAATAAAAATTTAAAAAAACAGCAGCAAAGTGATTTTATTACTCTTGTAGTATAGGAAAAAAAAAAAAAAAAAACAGAGCCTCCCATGTGTGCTTCCCTTTTTTCTACCCCTCCTACTTTTCCTATACCTGTATTCCTTTCCTTTTTTTGCCATTTATATTATTCTATGAACTTTGCTAGTGAGATTTAGATGTACAGCACACATTATCAAAAACTTCTAATAAAAACCTTATGAGAAAAAACATTTTAGGCCCATGTTGGATGGGCATTTCTGATACTGGCAACACATAACCTGCTTCAGAATCATGTCAGGCAACTCTTTTTCCTCATTGGCATGGAGCACTGCAGAATTACACCTGCTAGCAATGAAACAGAGACAGAGTAGCATTTTGGGACGGGCTTTCTAGAAAAAAGGTAAGCATTTTTTTTAGCAATTTTGTTGCTGGCAAATTGTCAATAGTGACTACATTGCTTGCCTGACATGACCTTTACACTGCCATAGTTGAATAGCTTCAAAAGCATTTGGATGCAGCATCTAACATGACCTAGACCTGGGAGATGAACTTTATTCTCGTTAGACTAAACTTGACTAGACTTTGATAAACGGTGTATTATAATGCAAATAACGTGTAGATAACCATTATAAAGAATGTTTCATTTCTTATTTATTATTCATAGTGACATTATTAAGTTATATACAGTATATATATATATATTTTTTTAATTTATTTTTTGTTTTTGTTTTAATGGCTGAAAAAAATAATGTTAATACCCATCCATTAGTGAACAGACTTGCGTATACTATATTTCAGGATATAGTCATCATCTATCGTAAGATATGGAGAAGTTTTTCAAAGCTCAGAAAAGTCACTGCATTGACAGGAAAGCCTCTCAAGCTATTAACTGTGAGACCTTTCAACAGGACACGAAGCCCTTCCTGTTTAATACTTTGATAAATGCAGTCATATAGTCCCCGATACTGCACTTTATACACGCCATCCATCTGTAAGCGCGACTTTATAACATCCATTGGGTTTGCAGCTGCCCACCCCACAGTTCCTGCACAACCACCAGCAAAAAGCATTGTCCATGTACCTGAAGAGACAAAACAAAAAAGTGTGTCTTTACTTCCAGTGTATATTATGAACCATGAAAAACAGGCTCTGGTTAACTATGCTGCTACAACTGCCTGTACTTATTTTAATACCATTAGACAATAGTTTCCTAAACTATATATCTTAATTGTCAGGGCTTTTTTTCTCAGAAAATAGGTGCAGGAACTCAACCAGGACCCCCCAAAACCCCCTCCTCCCGACACACACACCCTCCAAAATGCATCAAATAGTGAGTATGGTCAAATTTCACTCACAGTGGTCGGGTCTTAAAGGGGCATTAAATACCAGGAGTGCAATTTGTACAGAGTGCAGAGTTTGGTGGGGTTACATACAGAGTGCAGAGTTCAGGGGTGCGCTACGTGCAGAGGTCAGGGGTGTGCTGCATACAGAGTGCAGAGTTCAGGGGTGCGCTACATGCAGAGGTCAGAGGTGTGCTGCATACAGAGTGCAGAGTTCAGGGGTGCGCTACATGCAGAGTTCAGGGGTGTTCTGCATACAGAGTGCAGAGTTCAGGGATGTGCTACACACAGAGTGCAAAGTTCAGCCTTCTTCCACAACTGCTTACCTCTGCATCCCCCATCCACATCTCACTTTCACCCCTCTTATACTCTAGTACCTCCCCTCACACTGTAGGTGGCTCCACCTCTCTCACTTGCTGGGAGATCCAGTGGGGGTGTCAGCATCCACACTGCACCCCAGGCACCCACATTTCCCTTGTCCCCATACTGCACTTGGAAAACACAGGAAGTCAGACCTCTGTGTTTACAAGTGATAGTGGTGAGCAGGGAGCAGGGGGCCTGAGCCAAAGGTGGTGGAACTGAGTTCCACCAAGTTCCAGCTGAAAAAAGGCCCTGTTTATTGTACAGTACATGACACAAGACATGTATTCAATGAGTTATATGCAGCTACCTACACATAATTGGTAACTGGGAAAACGTTCGCTACGGCCGCCTAAGGAGCGTACCTATACAACCCTGCCAACTCAATGAGGCTCCAGTTTTTTGAGAATGTCTTTAGGTAATGGACCTGTTCTCAGGAGAATTATTTTTCCTTTTAAACCATAGATTTTTTTTTCACCTGAAATTTTATCATCAACTGTTAATTGCCTTGTGCTACCAAGCAGTTTCCAGATTAGTTACTGTGTGGGGCTAGCCTGTAAAATTTTGCATTGAATCCTGCATTAGGAACTCTCCTTGGCATGAGGTGCAATATGTGAAATTAGCTGCAGTGTATCGTGGTCCTATGGTTCCCAGACTCTGAAGATCCCTTCGGGTTATGCCCAACCGACAGGTATAGGTCTGGAATAAGCCCAATAACACGATCTTCAAGGCATAACACATTACGCAGTTTAATGGGCAGAGCATTCACTTTATTGTAGTATCCCCTGCTATTTTGTTTATAACACTCCTCAGCATGAGCACTTTTAAATTTGGTGTTTTTACTCCCCCCTATCTGGACTTCAGAAGTATAAGCTGTGTCACGCTTTCCAGATGACGGTTTCCACCAACCTGATCCACCAAGAACCCATTCAGTATGTTAATGCATTCTCATGGCCACACAGCCACAGAAATTCAGTCAGCTTCTGGGTTATAGCGACTCCTTCTCTGGACACGCAAAACCCCATCCATTTCATACTCCTGAACTGGGAGTACCCCAATGGGGATAAACTCACTAGCAAGGGCAAATCACTAGTGCAAGGGAGCTGGGATAAAAAGGACAAATAGCATGCATTTTGCTGGATGTCTACAGGAAACACAAAACACAGCTCAAGGAGATAGCTGTTCCTTTGGAGCAATGTTCTATTATGACACATCTTGCTTTATATAATTATCTCCCTCTCAAACACACACAATGGCTGGTTCTTTGGTAAATTCTCAGCTCTTTAAGGAACCTTTGGTTCCCAGAGGGCAAAAACACTAAACTTTCTCTCTTCCCCTGACCCTGTTTGGGAAGCGGAAACCTCCTTTACTTAAGGGCCCTTTCACACTGATAAGTTTTTACTGCGTTTTTTCCTTGCAAGAAAAATGTTTCCCTTTAAATCCTATGGGACTTTTCACACACCTGTGTTACAGGTGCAGTGCATTTTGCAAAGTCCTGCATGCTGCATCCTAGGTGCAATTTTAACTACGTGCAGACTGCCTGCCATCTTTATACGTTGGCTGTTTGAATTGTCAGGGCTGGGCTCGGCCCTTCCTTCTCAGAGCTGGCCACTCAGCTGTCGGCTAATTGCCAGCTCCACAGTTACTCAGCTGTTGATATATATCCTGCTCATCACTCCTGCCTACTAAGGGCTCTTTCACATGGGGCGGATCCGTAATGATCCGCCCCGTGAAGATCCGCTCGCACAGCTGATCCCTGCTGAGCCGGCTGATGACAGGGCGGTCCCTGCACAGTGTGCAGGGACCGCCCTGTCAGTTCTCCGCTCTCCTCTATGGGGGAACGGATGAACACGGACTGTCTGTCCGTGTTCATCCGATCCACTCTGCAGACGGATGAAAAAATAGGGTTTCGCTCCGTCTGCAGAATCGGACAATTGCGGAGGCGGACAATAGCGGGTGTCAGCGGATGCTCATCCGCTGACACCCGCTACCCCATAGACATGCATGTATGTCCGTTTTTCATCAAAAACGGATGGATGAAAAACGGACATACGGTCCTGTGTGAAAGGGGCCTTAAGCTGTTCAGCCCAGTGGATCTCTGCCTTCGTCTTGGTCAACATCACAGAAACTCCTGCAATCCTGTTAAAGACTTGCTTTGCTGACATCCCTTCTGGCTCCAGATCCTGCTTGTTCCACTAAATTGATCCCTGACTTCTGGCTTGGCTGACTATTCGTTCTGGTTACTGAACTTTGGCTATGATTTGACAACGTTTGTTCTTTTTACTTTTATTATTAAACAAGTGTGATTTAACTGTACTTCTGTCTCGGCCTGATTTCATGGTTTCTGACAGGAATACCGTTGTTATGGCAGTAGCCAGCTGCCATAACCCCGGTATACTCTTCTTCAGCGGGTGGTCGGCTTTCAGATAAAAGTGGTATCAGTGGCGGATTCGCCGCAAGATCACTGTTATCGGTGGCGGGTATATATACACACGGTACTGTGCAAAAGTTTTAGGTAGGTGCAAAGAAATGCTGTAAAGTATGAATGCTTTCAAAAATATATATTTTAATTGTTTATTTGTATCCATTTTACAAAATCAATATTTGGCTACCATTGGCTTCAAACCAGCATCAATTCTTCTAGTTACACACACTGCTTGTGCACATGGGTTTTGATGGAATGAGGCAGATAGTTCTCCAATATGTTTGGGACAACCTAACCACAGATCTTCTGTCGATGTAGGCTGCCTCAAATCCTTCTGTCTTTTCTTGAAATATTTGAGGAAGCCTACATTAACAGAAGATTTGTGGTTAGGTCTTCAAGATATTTGGATCAAACTACCTGCTGAGTTCCTTCAAAAAATGTGTGCCTAGAAGAACTAATGCTGTTTTAAAGGCAAGGGATGATCACACCAAACACTGTATTGATTTGATTCGGATTTCTCTTCCATTCATTTGCTTTCCATTTTGTCAATAGATAAAAAATAAATTATTACCACTTCTATTTTTGAAAGCATTCTTAATTTAAAGCATTTTCCACTGCTGTCTAAAACTTTTGCACAGTAGTGTATATCACTCATTTACAGAATGCTTTTTTCGGGTCTGTGACTCAAAAGGTTTTGAAGCCTAACAGACAGGCTTTTTCAAAAGAGGGCCAGCAATGGCATTCCTCATTTTTAAAAGCTGTGGACAATAAACATACCCCCAGGGGTACACATTTGTTGCCAACTGATCAAACAAGGCACATGGCAGTTTGAAAGAAATAGGCAAACATAATAAAGTGAAGGCACAGACATCTAGACATACGTTATACAGCGCATGCTTAAAGCGATTCTGTCACTAATACATTTTTTTTAAAAAGTGTAAATTAAAGCAGCCTGTAAACATGTACTAATAATAATTTTCAGTCCATCCATCGGTGAATGGAAACGCTGCTGTCTTGCAAAGGTACGCTTGACAGTAGAATCTTCAGCATCCAACACTTTTGGGTGTGTCGGATGCATGTCTAACACTGGAGATGCAGCGCTGTATGTGATGCAACAGCTGACAGGCAAAACTATAGCATGTAGTGTGAAGACACAGGCATCCAACACAACAGAAAGCATAAATTGCTAAAGATTCCATTGGCGGGTGCCATTCCACAAGAGAGTAATGATTCCATTTACTGGCAGTGGGACTGGTTACTTTTGTACAATTAAAAGGCAGCCTTTATTTATAATCGTTATTATTTATTTTCTTTTTAACCGATATCGCTTCAAGGTGTAAACGCTATTGACACCACTGAGGTCAGCCTAAAAGGCCTCTACATATTGTTGCTATGTGTTATGAACGAGGGTTATTCAAAAACATTCCTTGTACAGGAATGATGTGCAGATTCTTTGTCTTCCTTGGCAATAACTTAGTTATGGCCAGCTTGTTGGCATTATCATATCAGACCTACAAAACACATTGGTGAATTGACCTACATTATGACTCTTCTTGGTGATTAAAAACATTCATACTTACTTGGCATTTCTCCATTGCTTGTCATCCATTTGCAAAGTACTTCATAAGTTAAGAAATAGATACCAACAGTAGGTACATCCCGCAGAACCAATGCAGTAGACCCTCTGTAGAGACCAGTAATGCCCTCCTCTCTGAATATGCTTTTAGCACAGTGTATTGGGCCACGATATTTAGCCTGAATGTTGCCTTCTGTTTTATGGCTCTTCAATGAATCAATCTGGTTCTGCAACCTTATTTTTATCAACTCAACTGGCGATGTAAAGTAGACCTAGATATGAAAGAGTCAAAACACCTGTTTAGTCATTACCTGATTTGCCACAATAATATAACTTTTGCAGAAAAAAATCTACAGTATCTGAGAAATTGCTTAGTTATGTTACTGTGCAATATAAGTCTCTCTCCTAAAAGTGTATGCCTCAGTCAATTTGAGAAGTGTTCCTAGCTTTTGATCTTGACAACTTGGTTTTTGTCTATCTGTGACAGACCTAACCGGGACAGGGGCTTTTGGAGAGGACTTTGAGAGCCACTGATTATGGCCCATGGAGAGAGCAGATCATTCTCCCAATGATGGAGAACAACGTAATGAACGCTGAGAGCAAGGCTTGGATTAATTCTCTGAATAAGGATAATAAAGCTTCCCTTCCGGAGTGGATGGAAAGGTGTAATATTAATCTTGTACAGGTTATTGGTCAGAGGGAATATGGTGACCCTCCTGCAGACTGAGTTGAAGAAACCCTCTACTTGGGACAGTAATATTTATCAACAATATTCCTCAAGAAAAATATGAAGATAAATTAATTCCATCCTTTCAGACTACTAGAACATTGTATGAGTTTGCTTCATAGGTTGTTGTAGACTTTTGTGGGGCAGTCTGAGGTGGGGTGGGATCACTGTTTTTTATGCTTGTCTCTATCATTGTGTGCCTCTTAGGGGTGAATTCCCATTGTTAATTGAGTAATTAAGTCAGTATTGTTTCTGTCTGTTGGCTACTTTAGCAAATTTTTGGAGGTTCCTACATGATGTGATTAGCCTTGTGTCAACTCTACCTCGTTATCTAAACCATTGTGTGATGTTTTGGGTAAATATTTTGTTTTATTGTTCATGTGGTGACTGACCTACTTTTGAAGTGTATAAAAACCTGTTTTACCTCAACATCTTATCTGCGTACGATGCTTGGGGTAAAAGGGCTGGTATTAGCTCTCGGTCTGCTGTAACAGTTTGGAGAGCAGGAGGCACTGTTTGGCAGAAGCACCTAAGCGGGTATGCCAAGCGTTCAATCACACTATCTAACAAAAATACTTCAGTTATGAGTGGATGGTAGGCATAATCTACTGGCTTCCTACACCTCCCAGGGACTCCAGTGGCAAGATTTCCCTGATGGAGTTCCAGGCATTGCACCTCAACCAACACTTCACCACTGGTTTTAATTTTTTATAATGAAAAACTTAAAAATTCATCAGGGAAATTATCCAATTTTTATGATTACACTTTTATTGGCCTAATTGAGCAATTATGCAATATAGAAATATTATACATTATGTCTATAAAGTCTTGGCACAAAGTTCCAGCTGTGGATTCATAGTAAAACTGTTGATCAGAAAATAAAAAATCTTGTTCAATTGCTATTGTTTATTCATTTCTATCCATTCAAGCTGCAGATCATCAGTGTCACCTTCTCTTTGGTATGCTGCTCCCAGCGAATCCATGACAGAGTAATACAGGGAAACACATTGCTAGGGATGAGCTTGATGTTTGGGTGTTCGTCTGTTCACAGAACAGCAAACATTATGGGGCGTTCGCGGAATGCCCCATAATGCACTGCAAGATCACAGTGCATTGCTGTATGATGATTGGCCAAAGCATGCACCTGACCTACATGCTTTGGCGAATCACAGCGCGCTCTGCTGAGAGAGACACAATTGGCCAAAGGCAGGGTGCCTTTGGCCAATCATGGCTCAGGGGGACTAAGTCCACACCCCACACTATATAAGGCTACTTACACTGCGGCCGTATGTAGTGTTGTTGGCGTGGACAGAGAGATAGCTTGAGTTAGATTAAGCAGGCAGGTTATTCAGTTAGTGGCAGTGTATTTGATATACAGTATCTCACAAAAGTGAGTACACCCCTCATACTTTTGTAAATATTTTATTATATCTTTTCATGAAACAACACTGAAGAAATGACACTTTGCTACAATGTAAAGTAGAGCTACAGCTTGTATAACAGTGTAAATTTGCTGTCCCCTCAAAATAACTCAACAAACAGCCATTAATGTCTAAACCACTGGCAACAAAAGGGAGTACCCCCCTAAGTGATAATGTCCAAATTGGGCCCAAAGTGTCAATATTTTGTAAATTTTTGCATTGATACAGGTCCCCTGAGGCAGGACCCGGGTCCCCAAACACTTTTTATGACAACAATGAGCATTTCTGATTTTTTGTGTTCGCGTCCTATAGACTTTAACGGTGCTCACACAAATTATTTGCCTGTTTGCATGTTCTGCTGCGAACCGAACCGAACCGAACCGGGGGGGGGGGGGGGGGGTGTTCAGCTCATCCCTACATATCACACATCAGTTTTTGTTTAGCATCCAAAAACAAATACTTTGTGCGTTAGAATCTGATAACATTATTGATGAAGGGTCATGTTACCTGAAAGAAAGTGGAAAACTGGAGCAGACAGAATCTGGAACAGCTGTGCATAGTAACCAATCAGCTTTTATCTTTAATTTGCTCTGATAAGTTTAGAAAATAAAAAGGTAAAAGCTGAAAAGTTGCCATGCACAGCTGCTCCAGATTCTGTCTGTTTCAGTCTTGGTAAATTCTCCTGACTGTTTTTGGATAGATCAATAAACTGATATTTCATGTCTTCTATTTATCTATATGCATTCCAATGAGACTGTATAAGGTGCATGCACTATTTTTTGTAAAGCAGCACACCACAAATGTGTTACTGTGCATTACTGTGCACTGCAATACACATCCATTGGCAAGGTGCTGTGGGATACCATTAAGAATGAATGACACCACAACGCACAGGCATGCAAAACACGTTACTGCTGCAGCTCAACGGTGTGAGCCCAGCCTAATGTTTCGGCTTTTCTACATCTGTAGGTCATCAGGTGCAGAGTTTCCACGGTATTTTGTCTTGTGATTAATATATATGCACTTGTTTTTTTTAAACTTACCTCCCAAGTTCTGAACTTGACAAAGAGGAACATTTTTTAAAGGTGAAGAATGTTGCGTGTGTAGTGCACTGCAGCCACAAGTGGGTATGACCTACTAAAACATGGTTGTGGCCATATGGGTGCACCCAGTCTACTTAAAGAACTTCTTCAGGAGTATATAATATACCAATGCCTTGTACACACAGTCGGACATTCCGACCAGAAAATCCGTCATATTTTTTCAGACGGATTATGTCCGAAACTGGTGTTGCATACAGACGGTCGGACAAAGTTGTCGGAAAATCCGATCGTTCGGAAAGTGGTCACATTTGTTGCGTACGACGGAACTACGTAGAGGCTAGTAGCCAATAGCTTTGGTCTCGTAATTTGATCTGAGCATGCGTGGCACTTTGTCTGTCGGAATTCTCTACAAACGATCGGAAAAAGTCAGATCGGATTTTAGATCCTGCTCTCAAATTTTTTTCGGCGGAAAAGACCACACGCGATCGGATTTTCCGACAACATAATCCAGACCCCCTACACAGATCCACCAGTACAGACCACCTCTCCTGCACAGAGCCCCTCTTCACTAGTACAGACCCCCCTCCCTCCCTACTAACACAAACCCTCCCTCTAGTAAAGACCCCTTCATTCCCTACCAGAACAGACCATCCCCCCATCCTCCAATACAGACCATCTACCTCCAGTACAGACCCTTTCCCCACTCCAGTACACCCCCCTCCCCCATTACCACAAATGTACCCACCAGGAAACACTCCTCTCCTTTCCACCAGTACAGACCCTTTCTCTCCTCACCAGTATAGACCCCTGCGACAGAACCCACTGTCACTATGTGTATTGGAGGGGGCTGTGGGCTGGTCTCCTACCCACAGACTATGGCCCAGCAGAGAACGGGAGATACTTTTTTCCACAAACAATGTACTTTTAGCTGATAAAGGCATATACAAGGTGGCGGTATGCCCAAAGCGTGGGGCTACGAGACTTGGGGACAAAATGGCCTTGGGATAATGTAATGATGTCCCTATATAAGTTGCATCCCTTCTCCCCATCCTCCTCCTCTTGTTATTGTGTTTAAGTAAGTTATGTCATGGCACGTAGACAAAAGGTGTGGAGACACATCCCAGCGGGGATGTGTAAGGAGGAGCTGCCTGCTGGTGATAATCCCTTTATTTGTTTCAACTGTAGTTTCTGTTTGAATGTACAAGTGTCGAGTTCCCATTGGTTCTTTCCTTGCCCCTACCCCCTCTATGACAAGGCTAAGAGGAGTGTCCCTAACTGTGTTTAAAAGTGTATGTTTTGTACTTAATAAACAGTTTATGCTCTGCATGTTTAACATCTTTGTGGTTTGCCTCGTGATTGGGGGTTAAGGGCTTGTTATGGTGAGTCGGCCGGTTGAGGGTGCGTTTAGGCCCCTTTCACACTGGGGCGGTTTTCAGGCGGTACAGCGCTAAAAATAGCGCCTGTATACCGCCTGAAAAAACCGGCCCCATTCACTCCAGTGTGAAAGGGAGCGGTGCGCTAGCAGGACCGCAACAAAAGTCCTGCTAGCAGCATCTTTGGAGCGGTGAAGGAGCGGTGTATTTACCGCTCCTATACCGCTCCTTCCCATTGAAATCAATGGGAAACCGTGGGGAAGCAGCGGCGCTTTGCGGAGGTTTTTAACCCTTTTGCGGCCGCTAGCGGGGGTTAAAACCACCCCGCTAGCGGCCGCATACCGCGGGAAAACGATGGTAAAGCAGCGCTATAGCGCTGCTTTACCGTCGCCGCCCCGCACCGCCCCAGTGTGAAAGGGGCCTTAGAGAACAGGAGACACAGTTCTGGTGGAGGTGCCCAGCTGGGGTATCCGGGATCCGTCACAACCCCTTCTCCCTTTTAAGCTCAAAAACTAGATGCAATGGAGATAATAGAGCCATTTATGTACAATGCTGATGGTGTATTTTAAGATATTAGCAGATTCCTTTTTAAAATATTATTAATTCAAATTAGATTTTATTGTATGATATTCTGTGCTATTTTCCCAGGTCTCTCTTTCTCTCTCTCTCATAATATATATATACAGTGGTGTGAAAAAGTGTTTGCCCCCTTCCTCATTTCCTGTTCCTTTGCATGTTTGTCACACTTAAGTGTTTCGGAACATCAAACCAATTTAAACAATAGTCAAGGACAACACAAGTAAACACAAAATGCAATTTGTAAATGAAGGTGTTTATTATTAAAGGTGAAAAAAAATCCAAACCATCATGGCCCTGTGTGAAAAAGTGATTGCCCCCCTTGTTAAAACATACTATAACTGTGGTTGTCCACACCTGAGTTCAATTTCTCTAGCCACACCCAGGCCTGATTATTGCCACACTGTTCACAATCAAGGCATCACTTAAATAGGAGCTGCTTGACACAGTAAGGTCCACCAGAAGATCCTTAAAAGCTACACATCATGCCGAGACCCAAAGAAATTCAGGAACAATTGAGAAAGAAAGTAATTGAGATCTATCAGTCTGGAAAGGGTTATAAAGCCATTTCCAAAGCTTTGGGAATCCAGCGAACCACAGTGAAAGCCATTATCCACAAATGGCGAAGACATGGAACAGTGGTGAACCTTCCCAGGAGTGGCCGGCCGCCCAAAATTACCCCAAGAGCGCAGCGACGACTCATCCAAGAGGTCACAAAAGACCCCACAACAACGTCCAAGGAACTGCAGGCCTCACTTGCCTCAGTTAAGGTCAGCGTTCATGCCTCCACCATCAGGAAAAGACTGGGCAAAAATGGCCTGCATGGCAGAGTTCCAAGGAGAAAACCACTGCTGAGCAAAAAGAACATCAAAGCTCGTCTCAATTTCTCCACAACACATCTTGATGATCCCCAAGACTTTTGGGACAACATTCTGTGGACCGATGAGACAAAAGTGGAACTCTTTGGAAGGTGTGTGTCCAAGTATATCTGGCGTAGAAGGAACACTGCATTTCAGAAAAAGAACATTATACCAACAGTAAAATATGGTGGTGGTAGTGTGATGGTCTGGGGCTGTTTTGCTGCTTCAGGACCTGGAAGACTTGCCGTGATAAAAGGAACTATGAATTCTGCTGTCTACCAAGAGATCCTGAAGGAGAATGTCCGACCATCTGTTCGTGTACTCAAGCTGAAACGAACTTGGGTTCTGCAGCAGGACAATGATCCTAAACACACCAGCAAGTCCACCACCGAAAGGCTGAAGAAAAACAAAATGAAGACTTTGGAGTGGCCTAGCCAAAGTCCTGACCTGAATCCTATTGAGATGTTGTGGTATGACCTTAAAAAGGCCGTTCATGCTCGAAAACCCTCTAATGTAACTGAATTAGGACAATTCTGCAAAGATGAGTGGCCAAAATTCCTCCAGGACGCTGTAAAAGCCTCATTGCGCGTTATCGCAAACACTTGGTTGCAGTTGTTGCTGCTAAGGGTGGCCCAACCAGTTATTAGGTTTAGGGGGCAATCACTTTTTCACACAGGGCCATGATGGTTTGGATTTTTTTTCACCTTTAATAATAAACACCTTCATTTACAAATTGCATTTTGTGTTTACTTGTGTTGTCCTTGACTATTGTTTAAATTGGTTTGATGTTCCGAAACACTTAAGTGTGACAAACATGCAAAGGAACAGGAAATGAGGAAGGGGGCAAACACTTTTTCACACCACTGTATATATATATATATATATATATATATATATATATATATATATATATATATAATATACACACACCTTTCTATGTAAAACGTATGACAATATCTAGTCTGGAAGAAAAGAAACCGGTAGTATGGTAATAGAACACAATAGAATGTTGCAGATGTTTAGAAGACTATCTTACCTTTATAATAGTAGTCTGCTCCCAGTTTGGATCCAGTAACTACCTAAAGATTTTTTACAAATAACATTTTGAGGGAGTTAGTTATGTCCTTTTGCCCCTCCAGTTCACAGTGCTTGGACCTGGCAATAGGTAGTTCGGGAAACAAGATCCAGGGATGGACTGGGTCAAAAATTTGGCCCTGGACTTCATCCAGACCGGCCCACTTTAATTTTGCAAACAAGCACAAAAACAAGTGAAGTAGGAGGGCTAACATCATGCAGGAACATTGCTACAGCCTCATTGGTTAGGTGGTATACAGAGCCAAGTTAGGTGATATACAGAGCCAGGTTAGGTGGTATATAATGCCAGGTTAGGTGGTATATAGTGCCAGGTTAGGTGGTATACAGTGCCAGGTTAGGTGGTATACAGTGCCAGGTTAGGTGGTATACAGAGCCAGGTTAGGTGGTATACAGTGCCATGTTAGGTGGTATACAGAGCCAGGTTAGGTGGTATATAGTGCCAGGTAGGGATGAGCTTCGAGTCGAACTCATGTTCGACCTGAACATTGCCTGTTCACCGAACAGCGAACAATTTGGGGTGTTCGCGGCAAATTTGAAAAGCCGCGGAACACCCTGTAAAAGTTTATGGAAGAAATCTAAAGTGATAATTTTAAAGGCTAATATGCAAGTTATTGTCCTAAAAAGTATTTGGGAACCTGGGTCCTGCCCCAGGGGACATGTATCAATGCAAAAAAAACTTTTAAAAACGGTCGTTTTTTCGGGAGCAGTGATTTTAATAATGCTTAAAGTTAAACAATAAAAGTGTAATATTCCTTTAAATTTCGTACCTGGGGGGGGGGGGGGGGGGTGTGTATATAGTATGCCTATAAAGGGGCGCATGTTTCCCATGCTTAGAACTGTCCCTGCACAAAGTGTCATTTCTGCAGGAAAAAAAATTATTTAAAAGCACTCGCGGCTATAATGAATTGTCGGCTCCCCGTAATACAGAGAACAGTCATTTAAAGTCATTGATAAAAAAAAAAAAAGCATGGGGTCCCCCCAAAATTCAATTACCAGGCCCTTTAGGTCTGGTATGGATATTAAGGGGAACTCTGGGTCAAATTTTTTAAAAAAATGGCGTGGAGATCCCCCCAAAACTCCATACCAGACCCTTTATCCGAGCACGCAACCTGGCGGCCGCAGGAAAAGAGGGGGGGTTGAGAGAGCGCCCCCCCCTCCTGAACCATACCAGGCCACATGCCCTCAACATTGGGAGGATGCTTTGGGGGTCTGTGACCCCTCAAAGCACCATGTCCCCATGTTGATGGGGACAAGGGCCTCATCCCCACAACCCTGGCCGGTGGTTGTGGGGGTCTGCAGGTGGGGGGCTTATCAGAATCTGGAAGCCCCCTTTAACAAGGGGCCCCCAGATCCCACCACCCCTGTTTGAAATGGTAAGGGGGTACAAAAGTACCCCTGCCATTTCACAAAGAAAGTGTAAAAAATTGTTAAAAAACACACTGACACCGTTGGGAAAAGTTCTTTATTAAAAAAAAAAAAAAAAAAAAAAAAGATTCCAGCGGTGGTAATCCACTCTTGCTATCCAGCAATGGCTGATCTCTTCTCCGGGGTCCAGCAATAGCTGATCTCTCCCGATTGTCCAACGCAGCGCATCCTGTCTCCTCTCTCCTGCGTTACATCAGAGGGGGGCGGGGTCACCCGTACATCACTGGGGAAGCCCGGCTTTCCCCTTGCATCAGAGGGGGGCGGGTTCAGGTGACGGGTGTCCCCGTCCTCCTCAGCTAAGAACTTATCAGGCTGTCGGGATTCCCACAGTGTCTCAGCGGAGACAGGATGCGCTGCGCTAGACCATCGGGAGAGATCAGCCATCGCTGGACCCCGGAGAAGAGATCAGCCATCGCTGGATAGCAAGAGTGTATTACCACCGCTGGAATATTTTTTTCATTTTTAATAAAGGACTTTTCCCAACGGTGTCAGTGTGTTTTTTAACAATTTTTTACACAATTTTACACAATTTCTTTGTGAAATGGTAGGGGTACTTCTGTACCCCCTTACCATTTCAAACGGGGGGGGGGGATCTGGGGGTCTCCTTGTTAAAGGGGGCTTCCAGATTCTGATAAACTCCCCGCCCACAGACCCCCACAACCATCGGCCAGGGTTGTGGGGATGAGGCCCTTGTCCCCATCAACATGGGGACATGGTGCTGTGAGGGGTCACAGACCCCCAAAGCATCCTCCCAATGTTGAGGGCATGTGGCCTGGTACAGTTCAGGAGGGGGGCGCTAACTCATCCCCCCTCTTTTCCTGCAGCCTGCCAGGTTGCGTGCTCGGATAAAGGGTCTGGTATGGATTTTTGGGGGGAACTCCGCGCCATATTTTTTTAAATTTGGCGTGGAGTTCCCCTTAAAATCCATACCAGGGTCTGGTATGGATATTTGGGGGGAACCCCACGTCATTTTTTTTTTATTTGACCAGGGGTTCCCCTTAATATCCATACCAGACCTGAAGGGCATGGTAATTGAATTTAGGGGGACCCCCATGCTTCTTTTTTTTTTATCAATGACTTGAAATGACTGTTGTCTATTACGGGGAGCCGACAATTCATTATAGCCGTGAGTGCTTTTAAATGAATTTTTTTCTGCAGAAATTATACTTTGTGCAGGGACAGTTGCAAGCACAGGAAACATGCACCCCTTTACAGGCACACTATACACACCCCCCAGGTACGAAATTTAAAGGAATAGTTTTTGTTGCATTGATACATGTCCCCTGGGGCAGGACCCAGGTGCCCAAACACTTTTTAGGACAATAACTTGCATATTAGCCTTTAAAATTAGCCCTTTTGATTTTGAACGTTCAAGTCCCATAGACTTTAATAGGGTTCTAAAGTTCAAGCGAAGTTTAGGTCTGTTCGTGGTTCTGGTGTTCAGCTCATCCCTAGTGCCAGGTTAGGTGGTATACAGAGCCAGGTTAGGTGGTATACAGAGCCAGGTTAGGTGGTATACAGAGCTAGGTTAGGTGGTATACAGAGCCAGGTTAGGTGATATACAGAGCCAGAGTAAATACATGACAATGTGAACAGATAAGAGAATACTGGCCCTGTTCCCCTCTTCCTCCATCACCTGCACTAAAAGTATGAACACATGGCTGTCCCTGCTGCTGCAGAACCTCCTTCTCCCCCTCCCTGAAGTAAACATAAAGAAAAAAACTGACATGGGAGTTAGCATGCTGAGGACTGATTTTGGCTTCTTCTTCCTGGAACACTGAAGTCAAAATGTGGCGGGTGGGAGGGGAAGAGGGAGGGGCTGCAGCATGGACAAAGCATTATTGGCTAACGCTGAGATGAGATGCAAATATCTCCCCTCCCCCTCCCTTTGATGGTCGGGAACGGGACACTGAAATACCATCATCCAGCCCTGCATCTAAAGCCCCATACACACGGTCGGATTTTCCGATGGATTCTGTCCTATCGGACAATGTTGTCGGAAATTCCGACCGTGTGTAGGCACCATCGGACAGTTTCCATCGGATTGTCCGACGGACAAAGTTCTATCTCCTGCTCTATAAATATTCCGACAACAAAGTCCGATCATACCAATTCCGATCGTGTGTAGCGAATTCCGACGGACAAAGTGCCACGCATGCTCAGATCACATTACAAGACCAAAGCTATTGGCTACTAGCCTCTACGTAGTTCCGTCGTAGGCAACAAACGTCACCACGTTCAGGATGATTTTCCGACAACTTTGTCCTGCCGTGTGTATGCAACACCAGTGTCGGACTAAATCCGTCGGACCAGATCCGATGGATTTGGTGGTCGGATTTTCCGACCTTGTGTATGGGGCTTAAGTGTTGTGTGCCCTCCTCCACACATTACAGGTTGGAAATGTATTTTGTACAGGGGCAGGTTTAGAGGTGGAAGCGCTGCTGCTTGAGCTGGCTTCTGCCTTCATGTCATTATGACACACAGAAGACCCGGACTGCAGAGGGAGAGACAGACAGAGCAAACCGGCCCACTGAGCCATAGGCCCGCCGGGAAACTCCCGGTAGTCCCGATGGCCAGTACATGCCTGCCAAGATCTGTGTTTTAGGATAGAAGAAGGAGCATGTATGTTTGCACCATACTGGAAAATGCTTTGGGGGCAGGTAAACAGACACTGTAAATGTAATTATAAGGTGCACTGGCAATGCTACTTTGCTGCGCATCATTATCCTGTAAGTTTACAATCTCTACAAAGATGTCTAACATTTCAAAAATATAGATTCATCCTAAATATTAATTTAATATTCAATAATGAAATATACAAAATCTGAGAAAAAAAAAATCTACAAACTGAGCACCATAAATAATACCATAGATGATACAATTTTTAGATGAATGTTTACTTTTAAAATATCTATAAACTTACCTGGACTAGGCCTGAGAAGCACCCAGCCACAAACACTTGATGATTTGCTGGTGGATTCTTCCAGTCTTTACTTGTTGTGTTGGTTAAATAGTATAGGGCATTACTATATGATCCAAATAGAATTGCATTGCTAACTGCCACACTGCCCACTGGAAAACTCATACCTTTAAAAAAACCTAAAACCTAAATGCAAACAGAAATTTACTATAATAAATGTTATAATCACATCCTAAAAAAAAACTTTTCCTCATTGAGTTCCTTCCCCTCCCTTTTTTACACAACCATATACAATTTTTTTTTTTTTTTTTTTTTTTTTGCACTTATTTATCTCTCTTTTTTTTTTTTGCTGCATTCTCCCTACCACTTCCTTACTGCTCGCCTATGGGTAAGTTGACATCCATACAGGCATGGAATCCCACAATACATCAGCAGCCTGCAGATTTGCAGCCTTCAGGAATGTATGCTGTGGATATCCCAGGAAGCTGCAGGCAAACCCTAAATATCTGGTGTGAATTGTTCTTCTAGCTCCTAATAAGTTTTCTGAACAACATTTTTAAACTACATTTATTCTACAAAATGCTAGTCCCCACTGGGAATATTAAGCCACACTTCCTGTCACCAGAGACACAACACAGATGGAAAGGGCTTGGATAGTGATAATAAATGGGGGATTTTAACTACAGGAAATTGACTGGAGTAATGGCACTGCTGGGACAGTTAAAAGGGCAAAAATGTATAAAACCTATTACAAGACAATTTTATGGTCCAGTTTGAGGCCCCGACTAGGAATGACACTCTGCTGGACCTGGTAATCTCAAACCATGCAGAGCTTATTACCAATATTCATATAAAAGAGCATCTGGGTAGCAGTAACCATAACATGATTTAATTTAATGTTAGCTGTAATCAACAAACACATATGATAAGATAAAAACACAACTTTAACCACTTCCCGCCCGGCCTATAGCAGATTGACGGCCGGGAAGTGGTTCTGTTATCCTGACTGGGCTTCATATGATGTCCAGCAAGATAACATGCCGGGGCGCGCATCGATCGCGACTGCGGCGTGTCAGTCTAAAACGCTGCATCTCCGATCGTGAAAAGAAGCCTCTGTCAGAGGCCTCTTACCACGTGATCAGCTGTGACCAATCAGAGCTGTTCATCGCGTGAACCAGGAAGTGCCAGTAAACATCATTCCTCGGTATGCGCTGACAGGGAGAGCCGGCCGGCGTCTCTCCCTGTCAGAGGGGGGGGGGGTCTGTGCTCATAATCAGCACATTGATTATCAGCACCTGCTCAAATGTACCAATCACCTGCCAATCAGTGCCCAGCAGTGCACCAACATTAAAGTGTGCCAGTGCCCACCACAGTGCCAATCACTGCCCAGCAGTAACACCTGTCAGTACTTATCAGTACCAAATCATCAGTGCCGCCTGTCAGTGCCCATCAGTGCCACCTGTCAGTGCCCATCAGTGCCACATATTAGTGCTGCCTATCAGTGCCCATCAATTCTACATATCAGTGCCACTTTATCAGTGCCAACTCATCAGTGCCAACTCATCAGTGCCTATCAGTGAAGGGGAAAACAAAATTTTATGAAAGAAACTAAAGAAAAATAATATTTTTTTCAAAAATGTTGGTCTTTTTTAGTTTGTTTAGCAAAAAATAAAAACCGCAGAGGTGATCAAATACCACCAAAAGAAAGCTCTATAAGTGGGAAGAAAATTATAAAAATTTTGTTTAGGTACAGTGTTGCATGACCGCGCAATTCAAAGTGTGACAGCGCTTAAAGCTGAAAATTGTCCTGGGCAGGAAGGGGCATAAGTGCCTGGTATTGAAGTGGTTAAGAGCAAATTTTCCAAGGATGAGGGCTGCTCTCAAGGAAAAATAAAACCTATGTGGTTCACAGCCAAAGTTAAAATGGCTATAAATAATAAAAAAAGAGCTTTAAAAAGGTACACTATCATTGTTTAAATGTTACGAGATATATATTAGAATATGTAAAAAGGAAATCAAGGATGCAAAAATTATAAACGAACGATAGATTGCAAATGATAGTAGGACAAACCCCCAAAAATGATTCAACTATATTAATAGTAAAGATTAGGTCTGAGCATGTAGGCCCTTTACAAAATAATCTAGAGTGGGTGACTGGGGACAAAGACAAGGTAAATGTATTAAATACTTTCTTCAGCTCTGTGTATACAAAGGAGCATGTTCATAATGGGGGTGGTATTAACACAGACCAAAATGATCCACAATGGCTCAAAAGTACTCCATACTGCTACTACTTGACCTCTCTGCAGCCTTTGATACTGTTGGCTCCTTCTCAATAAACTACACTCCCTTGGCCTCCAAGATTCTGCTCTATCCTGGTTCTCTGCCTATCTATCACAGCGCTCCTTCAGTGTTACCTACAACTCTGTCTCCTCCTCTCCGTTGCCCCTTTCTGTGGGGGTCCCCCAAGGCTCTGTTCTTGGACCCCTCCTCTTCTCCATCTACACCTCCTCCCTTGGTCACTTGATAACCACCCACGGCTTCCAATACCACTTATACGCCGATGACACACAAATCTATCTGTCTACTCCTCACCTCACTCCTTCAGTCTCCTCTCGCATTACTAACTGACATCTCAGCATGGATGTCGCACCACTTCCTTAAATTAAATCTCTCTAAAACTGAGCTATTAATATTCCCCCCCCGCCCGTGCCCCCTCCATGACTTTTCCATCAAAATCAACAATGCAACCATCAGTCCCTCCCCTCACGCCAGGGTACTAGGTGTAATCCTAGACTCGGACTTGTCATTTCAGCCTCAAGTCCAGTCGCTGTCAAAAGTTTGTAGACTTCACCTCCGTAACATCTCTAAAATTCGCCCCTTTTTAACAAATGACACCACCAAGCTCCTCATTCACTCCCTTGTTATCTCTTGCCTTGACTATTGCAACTCCCTTCTCATTGGCCTGCCTCTCCATAGGCTCTACCCTCTTCAGTCTATCATGAATGCTGCTGCCAGACTTATCCACCTTACCAACCGTTCAGTGTCTGCCAACCCTCTCCTCCAATCCCTACACTGGCTCCCAATCACCCAGCAAATTGAATTCAAAATACTAACCACAACTTACAAAGCCATCCACAGCTCTGCCCCGAGCTACATCACCAATCTTGTCTCCAAACATATCCCAAACCGCCCTCTCCGCTCTTCTCAAGGTCTCCTCCTGTCAAGCTCTCTTGTTTCCTCCTCCTATGCTCGTCTCCAGGATTTCTCCAGAGCCTCTCCCATCCTCTGGAACTCGCTACCTCAACCTGTCCGGCTATCCCCTACTCTAGCTACCTTCAGGCGATCCCTGAAAACTCATCTCTTCAGGGAAGCCTATCATGTCTCCAACTAATCTTCTACCACTTCCATCAGCTCATTCCCCACAGTTACAACCTTTTGTATCACCTCCCCCACCCTATTAGATTGTAAGCTCTTCTGAGCAGGGCCCCCTTAATCCTCTTGTATTTTATTGTATTATAACTGTATTGTCTCCCTTTTTATATTGTAAATAAAGCACCTGGACTAGATGGCATCCACGCACAGATCCTAAAAGTATTGAGCTCTTTTCATTTCAAGGCCGTTGTTTCTAATTTTTAGGGACTCATTAATAACTTAAATGGTACCACTGGATTGGCGCGGGCCCAATGTGGTGCCCATATTCAAAAAGGGATCAAAGTCTTTACCAAGTAACTATGACCTGTTAGTTAAACTTATATAGTCGGGAAGATACTGGAGAGTTTAATAAAAGATCACAGACGAGTTCTTGTTGGAAATTTTTTTTTTAAGCAGCAGACATCATGGATTCATGAAAGACAGAAGTTGTCAAACAAACCTGATTTATTTTTATGAGGAGAAGTAAAACCTTGGGCAGAGGGGTGACTGTGGACATGGTATACCTGGACTTTGCAAAAGCGTTTGACACAGTTCCCCACACACGGCTCATGTGTAAGTGGATAGAAAACTGGCTAAAACACAGAATTCAGAGAGTAGTGGTCTATTTCACCGGCTCCTTGTCCACATTCACTCCTTCCGTAGCCCCACCATCATGCACGGAGGAGTCCCCCGAACTATTCAACCACAGTGTCTGCTACATGCTTCTGGAGGATGTGCAGTGATTGGAAGGCTCCGATGTTGGTTCCCAGGTTGAGGAAGGCATTAAACGGCATTAAACGTGAGCCTAGAGAGAGGGGGTGACCAAGAAGGACAAGAAACTGGCAGTCATGTTCCCCCAGCTGCAGCATACTGCCAAGTTTGCTCCAGTGACGAGGATGGAGGGGATGATGAGGTCACCGACTCTACTTGGGTGCCTGATGGAAGAGAGGAGGAGGAGAAGGAGGCAGCACAACTCCAACTAGGCAGGATGTCCTCTAGGTGGCAGCTTAAGGGCAGCCACCCTACTGCATCACACCGCAGAGCTCCGCACGTGCAGGGCGCTGCTGACTCCCCGCTGATTTTGAAAAGTTCCTTGGTGTGTGCCTTTTTTGACGTGTGTGCAGCAGATCGCACCGTTGCTGTTTGCAACCTATGTCTGAAGTGGATCAAGCATGGCCAGAACAGCAGCTGCTTGGGTACCACATGCTTGACCAGACATATGACGACCTCCCATAGCAGTCCGTTGGCAACAGCACCTGAAAGATCTACATCAAAGAAAAAGGCAGACTTATCCTTGCTCCTCATCTAGGATCTCCAACCACACTATACCTCCAGTTCTCTCAAAAACCTGCACTGAGAGGAATGAAGGTATAGCAATAGGTGTCCCAAGTACTTGCTATCAGTACACTTCCATCTGATTTTAGCAGTCAAATTTCCCTACCCAAGTAGCTAAACCGTAAAAAGAAAGTCGGTCCCAGCCATCCACATGCTCAGCGTCTGAATGCTAGCTTGGCCAAATTTCTAGCACCGCAACTGCTGCCTTTTCAGCTGGTAGACTCTGCCCACTTTCGTGAATTTGTGCAATGTGCTGTACCTCAGTGGCAGGTTCCAAAACGCCATTTCTTTTCATGGAAGGCCATTCTGGCTCTCTACCGGCATGTGGAAGGCAATGTTTTGGCGGTCAGCAGTAAGGTGCATATAACCACTGACTCATGGTCGAGCAGGCATGGGCAGGGACGTTACCTTTACTTCACGGCGCACTGGGTAACTCTGCTGGCAGCTGAGAAGGATGCAGGACAGGGTTCAGTATTGTTGGAGTTTGTTCCACTACCATGCCTCCAAAATGCTAATGGCAATTCTGCCACAGCTCTCTCCTCCACCACCTCCTCTTCTTCTTCCTCTATGGCCTCTTCTGCAGATTTGTCCTGTGGAACTCAACGTTGGCAATGCTGCAGCACTGCCCATGCAGCAGAGGGCCATCAATGAGTACCTGTGTGAGTATGGCACCAGGACAGGGTCAGGGGAGCTTGCCTTCTTTTTGCTACGCCAGTGGCTACTGATCAAGGATGCATGCACTGTCCTGTCACCATTTTAGGAGGCCACAAGGATGGTGAGCAGCGACAATGCATGCCTCAGTGATACTGTGGAATAATGGACAGGGCACTTGAGGCAGAACAGCGGGAGGAAGAGGAGGACTTCCCTACCTCTGAAGGCCCCCTTTATCCAGATTGTTTGGCGGGCCCGCAGGAATACTCACAGGAAGAGGAGGAGGATTGTGTCAGCATGGACGTGGAGGATAACACTGAGCAGCAGTCTTCAAGGGATAGTTTTGAGTCACCAGAAACCCGAGTTGTACTTGGCTGGGAGGAGGTTGTTACGGATCATGTGATCCTTAGTGACCCAGAGGACTCAGAATCGAATGCCTCTGCAAACTTATGCTGCATGGCCTCCCTGATTCTGCAAAGCCTGCAAAAGGACCCTATGATTCATGGTATCAAGGAGAGGGATCATTACTGGCTGGCAACCCTTCTTGATCCACGTTACAAGGGTAAGGTTGCAGAACTCATCCTGCCTTCGCAGAGGGAGCAGAGGATGAAACATCTTCAGGAGGCCTAGAAAGGTTTGTGCAATGCATTTCCAGACCATGGGAGGTTACAATTTCCTGGTGCTGGACAACGTGTTGCTGAGGCTTTGTTCAGTCAGAGGAAGATCGCTGGAGAAGGTGGCCAGCTGACCAATGCCTTTAGACAATTTTTCAGTCCTCAGCGCCAAGGTCTAATCGGTTCAAGCAACCACCGCAAGCGTCTGCATTACATGGTGCAGGAATATCGAGGGGCAAGAGCAGACTTGGAGACCTTTCCAACGGACCATCCACTAGGTTACTGGGTCTTGAGGATGGACCACTGGCCAGAGCTTGCTCAATATGCAATTTAGCTACTGGCCTGTCCTGAATCCAGCGTTCTTTCTGAACGCACATTCAGTGCGCCTGTCCACAGACTCAGTTTATAGGCTCACATTCATAAAAATTAATCAGTCTTGGATCAGCAGCAGCTATCAAGCACCTGATGCTGCTGTAACTGATAGATTTTTTTATGGGTGTGGGATCCCTTGAAGACTGCCTATGCTAAGTGACTATCCTATTGTTCCTCAATCTTGATAATGCTAGCTTCCAACAATATTTTTGGTTTAGGGCACCACCACCACTGCCTAAGGCCCAATTTTTCTGCCCCTGTTTAACAGCAGGGCCCGTTCCTGCGCCCACCAAGAGTAACTGTGAAGGGTTACAGTGTTGTGGCACCACCACCACCATTACCCAAGGCCCAATTTTTCTGCCCCTGTTTAACAGGGGAGTGTAATTAAAATTTTAGATTTCAGATATATTTCACATATTTTATACTCTGTTCAAAGTATATAGTGTCTGGGGGGCCCCACACAGCATTTTTTTTTTTTAATATGGGTGCAGGGTTCCCATTAATATCCATACCAAACCCAAAGAGCCTGGTAATAGGCTGGGGGGGGGGGGACCCATGCGTTTTTTCTCAACGATTTTCATCTATATTGCCAGGACCCGACAATACATTACAGCCGCAAGCAGTTTTAAATGACTTTTTTTTCCCTTTAGAAATGTAATTTTGCTGTGGCATTGTTCTAAACATGGGGAAACTGTGCCACTTTACAGGCATACTTTAGACACCACCCAGGCACGATATTTAAAGGAATATTTTATTTTTATTTCACTTTAAGCATTCTTAAAATCACTGCTCCCGAAAAAAACGGCCATTTTTAAAACTTGTTTTTGCATTGATACATGTCCCCTGAGGCAGGACCCGGGTCCCCAAACACTTATGGCAATTACTTACATATAAGCCTTTAAAATGAGCACTTTGGATTTTTCATGTTCGTGTCCATAAGACTTTAACTATGTTCATTTGTTCGAACAAACTTTTTGCATGTTCGCATGTTCTGCTGTGAACCGAACCAGGGGGTGTTCAGCTCATCCCTAGTCTGGGATTAAAAGTAACATTTCTGTCTTTGCAGATGACACAGTGCAGTAGAATAATGTCCTTACAGGATGTCTCCAATTTACAAGCCTACCTCAATGCACTGTCTAATTGGGCAACTAAGTGGCAAATGAGGTTTAATGTTGATAAATGTAAACTTATGCACTTGGGGGCTAAGAATATGCATGCATCATACATACTAGCGGGAGTACAACTGGGGGAATCAATGGTGGAGAAGAATCTGGGGGTTTTGGTAGATCATAAGCTCAATAAAAGCATACACTGCCAAGCTGCGGTTTCCTTTCTTGTATTAAGAGAGGTATGGACTCCAGATGTCCTCTTTTATATCTCCAAAGTCCTTTTTTGTATTAAGAGAGGTATGGCTGGAGAGAAAGTATCAAATATTTGGGGATCAGATTAGCAGAAACAACAAAAAAAACATATTTTATAAATTTCCTTCCTCTATTAGACGAAACAAGAATAGAACTACGTAAAATGTCTCTACGACCGCTCTCTTGGATCGGCCGTATAAACGCATTAAAAATGATTGTCACTCCAAAGATTAACTATAAACTTCAGATGCTTCCCTTAGCCATCCCCACTACGTTTTTCAAATCCTTAAATCAAATAATTTCAAGATTCATCTGGGCTAATAAGAAGCCGCGTATCGCCGCCAGCATACTTAGCCGGGAGAAGAAGCATGGGGGGTTAGCAGTCCCCGACTTTGAAAAATATTTCCGAGCGATCTCATTATCACGGGCGATTGATTGGGTTGGTGGAGGTAAAGATAAAAGATGGATTAAACTAGAGCACACAGTAAGTAGTAGAGATTTAGGCCACGACATTTGGAACCCACCCAGGTTTAGGAAACTTGATAAAAAAACACATGAGATAACTAGGGTCACATTGGGTATCTGGGATAGTTTGTATAAAAAAAAGAAACTGAAATTTAATTCCACTTTAATCTATATAAAAAACAACACAATGTTCGAACCAGGAAGAAGCGAAGTCGGGGGGAATTGGATTAAGTCAGAAAGCGCACAATTGAGGGATATAACTAAAATGGGTGAAATATGCACATTTCAGGAGTTAAGTATGCTAAACAGAAATGATTTCAATTGACGCATGGAGGTACGCCCAGTTAAAACACTTTGTGGAAAGTCTCCCCCGCCCGTTGCGCGGGGAGGATAAGTACACCCAGTTGGAAAAACTGTGTATCCCGGGGGACACGAGGCATAGTGTCTCCCAAATTTATACATTTTTAATAAATGAAGATGGATTGGACGTACCTCCATACGTCAAAAAATGGGAAGAAGAATTGGGGTCACAGTGTGGTAAAAATAGGTTGGAGAAAATATTAAAAACAATTCACAGTACGGTATTTCCCATTAAATTAGTGGAAAATAATTTCAAATGTCTGTCAAGATGGTATATTACCCCCGACAAACTGAGCAAAATCCAGTGTTGGAGAGGGTGCAAAGCAAGGGGTACGCTGGCACATATACTATGGGACTCCAGAGAGAGAGATATCCTTTTGCCCCTGTAAAAATCATTAGTAAGACCTTATCTGGAATATGCAGTTCAGTTTTTGGCACCAGTTCCCAAAAAGGATATCGGGGAACTGGAGAAAGTGCAGAGAAGGGAAACCAAACTTATAAGAGGCATGGAGGAGTCCAGCTATGAGGAAAGATTAGAGGAACTGAATCTATTCCCTCTTGAAGAGAGAAGGTTAAGGGGGGATATGATCAACATATGCAAATACATAAGTGGTCCATATCGTGAATTTGGTGTTGAGTTATTCACTTTAAGTTCATCACAGAGGACAAGGGGGCACTCTATGTCTGGAGGAATACAGAAAGTTTTCATCACAGGAAGAGCTGTGAAAATGTGGGATAGACTCCCTCCAGAGGTGGTTATGGCAAGCTCAGTCGATTGCTTTAAAAAAGTCCTGGATTCTTTGCTAAATGTACACAATATAACTGGGTACTAACAATTACCGTATAGGTAAAGTTGATCCAGGGAAAATCTGATTGCCTCTCAGGGGATCAGGAAAGATTTTTTTCCCCTGCTGTTGCAAATTCGATCATGCTTTGCTGGGGTTTTTGGCTTTTCTCTGGATCAACTCTGGGTAGAGGTTTGTGTATATGGGATTGTATTTTTTTTTTGGTTGAACTTGATGGACTTGTGTCTTTTTTCAGCCTGACTAACTATGGAACTATGTAACAGGAAGTGGAAATCTCCCAAAAATAAGGGGTAAAACCTTGTTTGCCTTCACCAGTCACCAGAACAGAATCCCTTTTGGAAGTAATTTTTTAAAAATTGTGGATATCCCCTCACTTTATCTACCGTTAACAATTGACCCTAGGACAACAAGTGAGGTCAAATCTCCAAAACGAGAACACAGCGGGCAATAAAAATCTGACATAAGCTCTAACCCTTTCCCACTCTAACTAGAAAAAAAAATGCGTTGTACTTTAATTCCAGTTTAACTTTTTCTTAAGAAGATACTGGGAATTGAAAGCAGTGCAGGTATTTGACAACCCTTAGGCCTCATTCACACAAGCGTACAGATATGTATGGCCGTGCAAAGGGCCTTCTTCAGCTGCCCAAGATGCTCATGTGTTCTATAAAGGGGCATGCAGGAAGTCTGTTTAAATTAAATAATGGGTGAAAATGTAACGCTGAAAAAATGAATAAATAAATAAATTAAATAAACGTGAGAATATTAATGGAAAAAGTCCAGACGAAGTAAAGTTGCCCCAGTTGAAGTCCCTCTAGGACAAAATGCGTAGGGCGTGGTTTTCTCCGCTCCTCATATTGCCCCCATTTTTTATTGTGATCACATTTTATTGTATATTGTTTTTTATTGAAATAAAAACCCACCATTTTTTACCTGCACTATTGGAAGTGCTGTCCTTCCTTTTTTTGCATACGTATGTCCCATTCTTCTGCTTGATTGCTCCACCCCGGCTTCCTTGGTCTGTGTGCTGTTGTCATCAACAGGAGTTTGTTCGAGAGTCCCTCGGCTTCTGAAGGCTGCTGATGATTCCTTGGAACATCCTGGTCAAACCGCTGATTGCAGTATCCATGCCTGTTTGACCTGGTGCCGCTGGCATTCTGGTCCCTGGGATCTGGTAAGAGTAACCATTGCTACCACTCTTGGATATTACACATCTATGGATGTCATATTGTTCCAGTTGTCATCATAGTTCCAGTTTGGGAAGAATCCCCATTATTTGGACTGACTTCTTTGGAACTTTTTCACTGTCCTCACATTTATTTCGTCTGGACTTATTCCATTAATATTCTCACGTTTATTTAATTTAGATTATTTATGAATTTTTTCAGCGCTTCATTTTCACCCATTGTTCTTATGAACATTTGTCACATTTGTGTGTAGCTGCTTTTTTCTTTTTCACAGAGTAGCGTAATATTTTTCACATATCACTCTGTTTAAATTAATGACAGTTGTACGGACCTCCATGTGCATCCCAGAGTGTACATCTGCGCAGGTATGATGCACGAATCAGAAAATTCTGCGTCCTGATCCGTGCATTGGACCCGCATGTATGCACATTCCAGGATGCAGGTGTAGCTGACTGCCTTTCATTTATTTCAACAGACTGCATGCATGCCCATGCACAGAACACATGTGCACCCCAGGCCACTGAAGACAACCTTCACATGGTTGTACAGATTGGTACTCCTATGTAAATAAAGCCTAAATTGTATAATTTAATATTTATAAATACTGAGCCAATACTGGCCTTGTAAATACAGCCAATATACGTTTAGATACAAAATACATTCTGATGGTAAGCAAGCTGCTAACTATTTCTAAAATTCAGCTCTCCATGAACTGGATAAACTGGTAATGAAAGTATTGTTATGTGTATTTATCTTATGCCAATTGTGGTCCAAGAATGTAATGTAATGTAAATGGTCCAAGAATGTAATTTGAATAAAAAATACATCTTCCCAAACATTATAGTCTATATACCCAACCCTGTGACCCACATCAAATATTGCTTTATACAATCACATCACATCATATTCTTCTTTACAGATTAGAAAAGTTCTAAGATTTACAAAAGTATAATTCTCACCGTTTCTTTCTGGTAAGTTTTCACTATGCAATCTATAATTCCAAGGTACCTGGACTGGGTCTGTATACGTACCTAAAACATGAAAAAGTGACAATGTCTTTAGTATCAGCATTTAAATATAAACGTGCACAGATACAGTATCTCACAAAAGTGAGTACACCCCTCACATTTTGTAAATATTTTATTCTATCTTTTCATGTGACAACACAAGAAATGACACTTTGCTACAATGTAAAGTAGTGAGTGTATAGCTTGTATAACAGTGTAAATTTGCTGTCCCCTCAAAATAACTCACACAGCCATTCATGTTTAAACCAGTGGCAACAAAAGTGAGCACACCCCTAAGTGAAAATGTTGAAATTGGACCCAAAGTGTCAATATTTAGTGTGGCCAACATTATTTTCCAGCACTGCCTTAACCCTCTTGGGTATGGAGTTCACCAGAGCTTCACAGGATGCCACTGGAGTCCTATTCTACTCCTCCATGATGACATCTGGGGGATGTTGGAGACCTTGTGCTCCTCCACCTTCCGTTTGAGGATGCCCCACTGATGCTTAATAGGGTTTAGGTCTGGAGACATGTTTGGCCAGTCCATCACCTTTACCCTCAGCTTCTTTAGCAAGGCAGTGGTTGTCTTGGAGGTGTGTTTGGGGTCGTTATCATGTTGTAATACTGCCCTGCGGCCCAGTCTCCAAAGGGAGGGGATCATGCTCTGCTTCAGTATGTCACAGTACATGTTGGCATTCATGGTTCCCTCAATGAACTGTAGCTACCTAGTGCCGGTAGCACTCATGTAGCCCCAAACTATGACACTCCCACCACCATGCTTGACTGTAGGCAAGACACACTTGTCTTTGTACTCCTCACCTGGTTGTCGTCACACACGCTTGACACCATCTAAACCAAATAAGTTTATCTTGGTCTCATCAGACCATAGGACATGGTTCCAGTAATCCATGTCCTTAGTCTGCTTGTTTTCAGCAAACTGTTTGCGGGCTTTCTTGTGCTACATCTTTAGGAGAGGCTTTCTTCTGGAATGACAGCCATGCAGACCAATTTGATGCAGTGTGCGGCGTATGGTCTGAGCATGGACAGAGTGACCCCCCCCCCATTCAACCTCTGCAGCAATGCATGCAGCACTTATGTGTCTATTTCCCAAAGAGAACCTCTGAATATGACGTTGAGCATGTGCACTCAACTTCTTTGGTCGACCATGGTGAGGCCTGTTCTGAGATTAACCTGTCCCGTTAAACTGCTGTATGGCCTTTGCCACCATGCTGCAGCTCAGTTTCAGGGTCTTGGTAATCTTCTTATAGCCTAGGCCAGTGATGGCGAACCTTGGCACCCCAGATGTTTTGGAACTACATTTCCCATGCTACTCATGCACTCTGCAGTGTAGTGGAGCATCATGGGAAATGTAGTTCGAAAACATCTGGGGTGCCAAGGTTCGCCATCACTGGCCTAGGCCATCTTTATGTAGAGCAACAATTCTTTTTTTTCGGATCCTCAGAGAGTTATTTGCCATTAGGTGCAATGTTGAACTTCCAGTGACCAGTATGAGAGAGTGAGAGCCTTCACACCTGAGACCTTGTAACACTAACGAGTCACATGACACCGGGGTGGGAAAATGGCTAATTGGGCCCAATTTGGAAACTTTTACTTTTGTTGCCAGTGGTTTAGACATTAAAGTGGATGTAAACCCACTCTCATCCTTTCTAAACTACTGCAATATTGGTTATCTAGAAGGATATACATGCCTCCTGCATGTATACTTATCTGTCAAATGTCTCCCCTCTGTCTGCTATGAGACCCGAAAAACTGCAGATTTTGTGGGTGGGTCCGTTTTCCAGGGCTCAGTGGGTGGAGTCGTGATGTCAGTAGACTCCTCGCCCACCTGTACACTCCCCTGATCAACATGCCTTTTTGTCCTGTGTATTTTATTACACTGAACTTCTGCTATGATCACTAACATCCAGTCAAAACCCAGAAAAGTCCCCATATGACTTCAGGTGTGGAACAGCCAATCCTTGCAGAGCTGCTGAAGAAAGGAGTGGGGGTGGAAATTAAAAAATAATGCATGGACTAGGCTAGTTTACGAGACATGTAAATCACCTGTCAATCACAGCAAGGGGAAGAATGGAGTTTTCACAGTTTGTCCGTTTTATTTCACTGAAAAAAGATCTGGATTAACTCTCTGTGGCAAGGCTTGGCACAGCTGATCTGAAATCCCATACTATATATTGTGCCAGACAAAAAAATAAAAATTTCGGGTTTACATCCACTTTAATGGCTGTGTGTTCAGTTATTTTGAGGTGGCAGCAAATATACATGGTTATACAAGCTGTACACTCACTACTTTACATTGAAGCAAAGTGTAATTTCTTCAGTGTTGTCACATGAAAAGATATAATAAAATATTTACAAAAATGTGAGGGGTGTACTAACTTTTGTGAGATACTGTATTTTGTTTTATTAGTCAAAAGTGAAAGCTTATGTATGAGATGTGACTTAATTTTGCTCATCATCAGACTTCGGATTTTCACCTTAACTGTATCTATTGGATGTCCAACAACCAGCCCAAGAGCTCCTAAAAAGAAAGAGACTAGATGTAGTTAATGCAGAAGAGGTAGGTTATTTATCTATTTATTTTCCTACGAAGCTTAAACATATGAATAATTTATAAAATACTGACTTTTTTACCATTAAAAGACTATCTGTATCAAAAAATATTCTCTATTCAATATTTTGCCACCTAGCTGCATAAATTACCATTTAGAAAGGGTGGAGAGGGGGGGGGGGGGGGGTCAGGTCTTTCAAACTTAAAGGCATCATTATTTACACTTTTATGTTGGGGAAGGTATGGTAAAAACATTTGACAGCAGAGTGGGGCCATAAGGCTTTGCAATGCAGCGCAGAAAAAATTATCCCCATTCAACTGAAGAGAATGCAATGCACGCAGTTGTGGTGCAGTAGCAGGGCTCAAGTCCTGCGGGAACGCATGGGAACGGAGTTCCTGTACTATTAGTACAGCAAGCTCCTCCCAAGCGCCCTAGTTTTTTTTCATTCAGCCTGTTGGGTTGAACTAAAAAAAACTTACTGCGTGAGCCAGGCTTTAGATCTCATTCATATTCTAAATGCCCACGGAATGGCAAATATACCATGAATACCTACAGCCAGGATCCCAGATGTTCCAATTTTTGTCAGCTGCTTAGCCTGTTCCCTGAGTGATGGGCTGAAAAGAGCCACTGCTGTTAAATGTATCTGCACATCCAGTGGTCCCCATGTCTAGGCTCAGGGGGACAAAGCAAAACACATTGGGGTGTGGCCTGGTGGGATTCCGGGCTGAGGTAGTCTCTCCCATAGCAGCTAGTGTGTGTTGGAGCCCTGCAGAGTTTGCATAATGTATCCCTACCTGCAGGTCACCACTGGATGTGCAGATAATTCAGTGATTTATTTAAACCTTAAACTGTGGCCTAACAAATTTTATGAAATGCTTTAAGAGATGGAAAAAATAAATATTGTGCACTGCCTACCACAGGATGGTGTCCTTTGCACCTGGTCAATATGGTTGGCTTTTATTCAGTTTTAATGTAGTAAACCCAGCTTTTAAACTTTTACCTACAAGTAAGCCTATAATAACACTTACCTGGAGGTACAGTGAATATCTCCTAAACATGTGGTCTTTAGGACATATTCACATGGAAAGCATCCGGTGATGTCACCAGTGCATGCACTCTGAAGGGACGGTATACCACTTGGTTGTACTTCTCCTAGGGAGGAGTGCAGTTCGTTCTGCACTTTTGTGACCCATTTTTAGCCAACAGCCAGCTATAGCCCATTGTCCGCTGACATCACTCAGCAGGTCCAGGCTGTGGAAAGATCCTAACTTTAAAGTTAGGATTCACCCAGATGCCTGGACCAGTAGCTCGCTCAGGCTTTCAGTGAGCCGCAAAGACCCTGAGCCAGCCGCTCTTGCCCCCTTCACAGCCTGGCATTCCAGTGAGCTTGGGGGGGGTGGTCAGAGCCAGGGACTGACAGTCACCTCGCTTTGCTCACTGAAGCCACAGAACTGAGTGATCGGTGGTCTTTAATCGCTCTGTTGCTGGTCTTAGAAGCAGCTGGGAACAGATGCAACATTGGATCGTTGCTCCATCCACCTAGGTAAGTATAATAAAAAAAAAAAAAAACCTCTTAAAGGAAAAAAAAAAACCCTCTGCCTCCAAAGAACCCTCCATCCCCAAGCAAATATTCTCACTGTAAAATATCTCCCTCCCTCAAATATCCCCCCAAAAATGAAACCCCCTTCTCTAAATGAAGACACCCTCTCCCCCAGCAAAGATTCCTAATTATGAAGAAAATCTCCTTTCATCCAATCAAACTCCCTCGCAGAAGCAGATCCCTGCCATTAACCACCTTCTGTAAACTTCCCCATTCTCCAAAAGCAAACCCACCCCCCTTTCCTTAACCCAACAGTAAAAGAAACTCCCCCAGGCTGGAATTCTCACTTCCTCCTTCCCAAAACCGAAAATTGATGCCTCCCCACTTACCAGACCTCAGATTCAGCACGACACAGAAGTAGGAAAACTTCTGCAGCCCCAGTCTCCTTCGGCTGTGTCATATGATACTTCGAGGAAGAGTCTAAAGCCCCATACACACGGTCAGACTTTTTCATGGATTCTGTCCGATCGGACAATGTTGTTGAAAAATCAGACCGTGTGTATGCACCATCGGACAGTGTTCGTCGGTTTGTCCGACGGACAAAGTCTTATCTCCTGCTGGAAATATTTGCCGTCAACCCGGTCCGATCAAACCAAATCCGATCGTGTGTACGGTTGTCCGACCGGACAAAGTGCTACGCATGCTCAGATCACTTTACAAGACCAAAGCTATTGGCTACTAGCCTCTACGTAGTCCCGTCGAAGGCAACAAACGTCACCACGTTCAGAATGATCGGATTTTCCGACAACTTTGTCCGACCGTGTGTACGCAAAACCAACATCGGACAAAGTACGACGGACATGATCCGACGGACCTGGTCCGCGGCTTGTCCGACCGTGTGTATGGGGCTTAAGTGTTCCCTCAACCGTGCACTGCCAATTGCTGGCATCTGAGACCTTGCAGTAATTTAATGCTTTTCAGGGGGACAATTTATTAAACTGAGGGGATAGGGCACTGCAGGGGGGGCTGGCTGCTGCACTCCGAAACTCTGATTGCTTCTACTATGCTAAGGCTAAACAGCAGGGACACTGTCTGGGCATTTTACCAGGATGCTCTGGGAGGGGGGGGGGGGTGAACACCCCTGACCCCCCTTATCTATGCCCCTGTGTAAGCCCAAGTTACCAGTCTGATGAGGCCATTATAGTCACAATATGGCAAGATTCTGGCTGTGTATGGGGGAAACGAACTCGTCCATCTCCTTTTGTGATCAATGTAGATTAGCTCTACATCCCTGCAAGTGAACCTGACACCACTGTTAACTTGCCTTACAAGACACAATCTCCAAGGATGACATCCTCAACCTGGGCTCACTATCTAGTGAATGACTGACCTGAAACAAGTGTGTAGTCCGTGAAATCTGGAAAGACCTAACTCCCACTCTGCAAAATATAGGGCTGTTATCCTGAACACTGACCTAGAACAGGCTTGTAAATTTGAAAAACAAAATCACAATGCAAGTTCACAATCTGCTATACTCGTTTATTTACTACAATGCTTTCTTTGCTTTCACATGTATGCAACCCTATGTCAGTTGGTATTGTACTGCCAAAATGGGGTACGACCAGTTGGCACAGCTTTAGTTAGGGAAATGTTAGAGCACATTTAGTTAGCAATTTGTAGCAGAGATCTGTAGCAGCCACAAATCTCTGATTCTTTTCTTTAGTGAATTGTAGTTGGCTTGAAGTTCCTCTAAGTGGGCCCCCCAACCCCAAGCACTTGCATCCCTTGTTACCCTGAGGGGTTGGAGTTGGGCCCAAAGGTGGCCCCCTCGCAACCTCTGAGGATCGAGCCACCACTGCAGAGACTTCTTCACCCTTCCTGGAAAGGGAACCCTGTTGTCCAGCTTTCCTCTTTTCCCATCCCATGAGTATAGTAGGAATTGCTGGAGAGTCCTGGAATGGAGCTGAGCCAATGGGACAACAGGGATACAGGATGTTATCAACCCGTGTACTCTCATGACCCTTCTGTAAAAGACCTCTTCTAAATCTAGAAGGGATGCTACTGCTGCAATGAGGCCCTTTAACTTTCCCTGGGGCAAAATAAGCTTCTGTGCTGTTGAATCCACCAGGAATCCTAGATAGACCTTGGTCTGGGCAGGAACCAGCGAGGACTTTTCCTGGCTGATAATCCACCCCAGGGACTCCAAGGTAATCACTACTTTGGCCAGATCAGAGAGAAGTAGATCTCGACTCTGGTTGTAAACCAGAATGTCGTTGAGATAGGGGATCGGCGTTACCCCTTGGAGATGGAGGAATGCAATCCCCTATGCCAGGATCTTTGTAAACACTCTCGGACTGGCTGCCAGTCCAAAGGGTAGGGCAGAGAACTGCCAGTGCTGCACTCCCTGCTCCGAGGGGATCATGAACCTTAGAAAGGCATCCTTCAAGTCTATTGTTACCATAAATACATCCTTCAGAAGGTGCTTTGAGAGTTTAGATGCTTTCCATGCGGAACCTTTTGTACAGCAGGAAACTGTTTAACCTTCTTAGATTTATTATGAGGCGGTACTTTCCCGAGGGCTTTGGGACTACAAAGATGTGGGAATAAAATCCCTGTCCACACTGTTCTGCTGGGACTGGCACTATGACCCCCTGCTCCACCAGCTGTTTGACACTGTGTAAAAGACCCACTGCTTTCTGAGGGTCCCTGGGTAAGTGGGTTATAGACATGTGCACAATAGAATAATTTGTTTTGTTTAGTTTAGTTTCTGTTCGTTTCTGTTGATTCGTATTTTCGGAAGTTATTTTTTCGCTGATTCGTATTTCCGTAAATCTAATTTTCGTTGATTCGAAATTCGTATTTTCGGAGATTTAATTACATTCGTACTTTCGTGAGATTGACTGCCTCATTTATTCGTATTTTCGTATTTATGATACGTAACGATTCGTAATTTCGTAAGACGTGGATTTTCGTATTCGGACTCGTTCATATTTTCGGAAGAGTTATTTTTTCGTTGATTCGTATTTCCGTGAATCTAATTTTCGTTGATTCGAAATTCGTATTTTCGGAGATTTAATTACATTCGTACTTTCGTGAGATTGACTGCCTCATTTATTCATAATTTCGTAACATTTTTTTCGTAGATTCGTAATCGGAGCATAATTCATAATTTTACGTAATGTGTATGCTATTTATATGTTTAAGAAACAAAGAATTTCTCTCTCACAAGTCAGAACTTAACTCAAAAATCCACCAAAACAGTGCCTCTGACCCAACCACACCCTATCTGGACTCTGGATGGAATATTTCAGAATCAGAACTAACATTCGTTCTTTCGAATTCTCGATCATCAGAATTTTAGTTATTTCGTATTTTTTCGTTGTTTTGATTTCCGTTTTCCGAATATTCGTAATTTAGATTTTTCGTTCATTTTGATTTTCGTTATTTTGAATCTTTGTTCGGTATTTTCGTTGTTTCTGTTTTAGTTTTTTGGATTTTATTCTTTCGTAGTTTAGTTGTTTCTAATTTAATTTCGTATTTTCGTTGTTTTCCATATTCGTTCTTTTTGATAGTTCGTTTTTCGTTAGAATTTTTAGTAAACCATTTGTTCATTCGTATGCTTACGAATTAACAAATCTAACAATTTTTTTTTTTTTAAATATCTTTATTTATCCAAATTTTCTTTTACAACAATTTTACATTAATCATTACATACAAAACACATTTTAAAATTTCTTAAAGGTTATATTTTACTTTATATTTTAAAATATTTGTTCGGTATTTTGTTGTTGTTTTAACGGAAAACAAATTCGTAACTAAACGAATTGCACATGTCTAGTGGGTTAAAATGAAACTTGGGGGAGGTGAGGAGAGTAACTCCAATCTGTAGCCCTCGCTTACTATCTGAAGGATCTCTCTCCTTTCCCTCTGAGAGAGAAAGTGGGAAAGTCTTCCCCCCACCCTTACATGACTTGGAATCCTTGTCGGCAGACTTCTGGCTGGGAAAGAGAAGACCTTCCTTCTGCTTGCCTTTACCGACCCCCCCCCCCCCCCCCCGCACGCCTGGTAACGGTACCTTCCTTTTTATCTCTGACCCAGTTTTTAGCCTGGGGGCCTCAAAAAAATATTTTTTAGGTTTTATGGGAAATGTCTTGCCTTTCTCTGTAGACCTAGAAAGGGCCTTATCCAACCCAGTGCCGAAGAGCAGGGAACCCTTAAATGGAAGACCACACCGCCGAGTCTTATAAATGTTGTCCCCATCCCAGGTCTTGACCCACAAAGCTCTCCTTGCGGAATTCAAAAGGGCCCCGGTTTTGGCGGTTGTACGCACTGTTTCAACTGCTGCATCTGCAATGTAGGCTACTGCCTTACCAATCACCTCTAAAGAGTCCAAGACCTGTTTGGACTTAGGAGGTTCGCGACACATGATCCATTACTTTGGTGACCCACATGTCTGCGTTCCTAGCCACACAAGCCAATGCTAAGGCAGGACTCGTAGCCGCTGCATTGGCTTCCCAGGTCCTGCGCAAGAGGGTTTCGGCTCGTCGATCCATTTGGTCCCTGATGTTGCCCACATCCTCAAATGAGAGTTCGGATTGCTTGGACACATGAGCCAGGTAAGCATCTAATCTAGGTGCCTTAAGGAATCTCTCTTCCTCTTCCTCCTTGAAGGGGCACCTACACTTCCACGTTTTAAACTTCAAAAGCTTTCTTTCAGGCTCCTTCCACTCCCTCAGAATGATATCCTTAAGGGCCTGGTGGATCGGGGGAACTTTGGATTGGGGCTTAACCAAGCCTCTATACATCCTATCTTGTGCGGACACCTGTGCTGCAGGTTCCTGAATCTCTTCTGATGCATACACTGCCCTAAGAAGGCCCTCCATATCATTGGCGGCAAAGATATATCTGCCTGACCTGGAATCCTCCTTTTACTCCTCCTGACTATCCTCAATTACCTCATCAGAACCACTCTGATCGGGGGATTAAACCTCCTCCTCAGAATCCTGAGAGGAGAGAGATCTCAGGGGTTCCGGACGCCTATGTCTGCTACCCTCTGCTCTGTTAGAGGAGGAGCCCTCCTGGGAGGAAGAACCCTCTCTGCTAGTGTGGGGTTCAGGTTGAGGGTTGATTGGAAAGCTTTCAAGGGTTGTCAGCATCTCTGAATGAATGGAGAGAAAGTCTTTCATAACCTGAGAGATTTCTTTTCCCACTAGCTTGTGGATACACTAGTAACAAAAAGGTTTAGAGTGATCCTGTGGTAATTTATCATTACAATATCCGCATCTTTTAGAGCAGGAAGGGGCTTTAGGATGGCTGGCGACCACCTAGGCCCTACTGTCCTCGCCTATAAGAGACACATATGCAAGTTAGAAAGCAATGCCCTTGCTATGTCCCACAGGAGTAAGAGTCGGGTCCCCCTCCACTCATTACTCCTGCCAGCTAGGTCAACTCACCCCTTGTGGTCTGGGACTGGTGCTGATGATCAGGTAAGAGCAGGATGTGGACACCTGCTCCACCGTCGGTCAAACCTCCACTCCCAGATCAGAACGCCGCCGCCATTTTGCTGAAGCCCCGGACTGAAAGTGACCCGGGAGGCGTGGCGATGTAATTTCCTTCGCTAGGGAGGAAGCAGTGTCATTCTCTTCTTCAGTCCTCTCAGCCCAGCCGAATGACACCATCCCTCACTGCTAGCCGCCCGCGCAACCCTCTGGAGTGCAAGAAGTTGGGGGTATGCCGCACCTAGCGCCCCAAGGGAGACCCGACCGCCAGCTCCCCCCGCTGAATGGACGCCCGCCAGGTAAGGGGGGAGGAACAGGAAAATGGTCCCTGAAGTTCTGGGTACCCCACTGTACCCAGGGTCCTTCAGCAAGGGAGACCCGACCGCCAGCTCCCCCATGTCGCTGAATGGACGCCCGTCAGGTAAGGGGGGAGGAACAGGAAAATGGTCCCTGAAGTTCTGGGTACCCCACTGTACCCTTGTTGGGGGGGGGTGGGGTTCCCCGACCAGGAGACTAGTTGCACTGAGTTATGCCTATAAGGCAACATGTTTTATCTTTCATTGTGCTCTTACTTCTGTTTCTGCTTCTTTGCTATCTCCCCTCCCCATGTCTTTCACATCCGCTGTAAAATGGGAGGACTCCCCCCCCCCATGCCCTGGTACGGACGCGCTGCTGATACCCTCTCCCCCTGGGCCGAGACCTCTGGCTCATCCTCTGAACCCTCACCATGGCTGATTTAAAGGTCTATCCTACAATGTCCGAGGCCTGGGCTCACCGGCGAAACGCAGTAAGTTGTGGCTTGAGATGAAACGTATGGGAGCACACTTTGTTTTTCTTGCATCTCCCCTCCCCAGAAACCCATTTTTTTCATGCATGACTCGGTCCCCCCGTCTGCCCACGCACCATAAGTTGTGGCTTGAGTCATGGTCCCCCGTCTACCCACGCACCTCTATAAGTCATGGTACCTTAGCAAATCTCCTCGCCCTAAATCTGGGGGGTGGCTATAGCTGTACATAAACACTGTCCCTTTATCATGGAGGACCAACTGCTAGATCCGGCAGGTAGATATGTATTTGTTAAGGGCACCATCTATAATCAGAAATACATCTATAATCAGAAATACACGACTTGTCAAACGATAGATACGTGTACGCCCTAACAGAACCCATCATTTGGTCGACTGCTGGAGGATTCTCCACCCAAGTGACAGGGACTATAGCTACTTCTCGCCCACCCACGGTGTTTACACACGTATAGACTTCCTGCTGCTAGATCAATACTCCCTAGACTCTCTAACAAAAGCCTCCATAGGCTCCATTACTATTTCTGACCATGCGCCTGTCTCCATTTCCCTGCGTCCACAGTTTATGGAGGCGCGGACATGGAACTGGCGCCTGAGCGTCAAGAACTGAGGAGCACAGGGAGGGGTGGGGTTTTTAACCTCTTTGTTGATTGTGTTTCCTGTCATCTCTCAGGGTGCCGTCCTGGAAGACAACTTGAGAAAAATATCTTGTGTGACAAGGCTATTATAAGAAGTCCAATCACACGGCAGGTGTTAGCAAGGCTACATACAGTAACTCATGGCATGTGTTAAATTGAGTTATACAGCCTGAGTGTGAAACTGCAAGGATAAAGATATGAGAGTGGCACAATATATTTGTATGGGTGATGTTGTAGATCCCCACCTTCCTGTACCAATTTGACATAGATGTCCACTTATCCTCAGTTCACAGTGCTGCCTTGCCATTTTTATCTCTGCAGTTTTTTACTTTTGGCTACATAACTCCCTTTAAAGAAAATGTGTAGTACTGTACTATTGTATGTATTTTATTATGTTCAGAAAAATACAAAATTAACTATAAAAATAGATTTTAATTTTACTAATCAGGTAAATATGACATATTACATATGAATATATTGTATTTAAAATTTTCAACAGTTCTAGACTCATATAAAACACCTGTTTAATAGTCATGTAATGCTTTAACTTTCATGACCAGAGATTCTGATGCCCAGGCTTTTAAAGAGAACTTTGATTAGTACTATTTGCACTGCTCAGAGAAGCTGAGAATGGGCAAAGTACACATTCATTTTTCTATTTGTCTGAGATACAATTTAAACATAAGGCTGCTTTCACACTGAGGAAATTTTCAATCGCTTTTGCATTAAAAAAGCACCTGAAAAGCTCAATAAAATTGCTTTCCTTTAAAATCAACGAACGTGTTCACACTGGGGTGGTGCGCCTCCCTTGCGGTGAAAAAACCCTGCTTACAGAATCTTTGGAGCATGCTTGGGGAGCTAACAAAAACACACCCTCCAATTGAAAGCAATAGAAAACGTGGTGCGGTTTTCGAGTCGCATGTCCTTTTAAAAATCACACCACAAACACTGTGAAATCGCATATGCGTTTTGCCACGTTTTTTACAGAGATCAGTGTGAAAGTGCCCTAAATGTTTTAATCCATTGCTGGAAAAGACAAATAAAGTATAGAATAAACATATATGTGTAGCGCTGGCTCCTGACGAGCAGGCGCTATTGTTTTTCAAAAATTAAGTTGACTGAAGCCACAGTTGGGCTTCAGGATAATTTCTCTAAATTTCTATTTTTAGTACCAGTCCAGTTGGGTTGCACTGGGTTTTCCTTGACCGTAGGTGTCGCTGTCACCGCCGGCAAGAGTAGAAACGCAGTTTAGCTGGATGCATTGAATGCCACTCATCTCTCAGAGCCAGCCCAGTGGGGGTGTTTTCCTGCTCTGAATTCTGGGGGGTGGTATTTAAGGTACCGACCGCATGTTGGCGGGGAGTTATTTTTGGTCTGTTTGGTTCTGGTGGTCCTCCTGACCCAGCCCCATGGCTCTCCTGGCCTGGGGTGCGGAACTATGCATCCTGTCTCGGGCTGGCTGGCCCGAGGCGACCCAACTGAAGGGATAGGCCCGAGCGAATTTCGGAGCCTACATATCCAGGGCTGGTCCGGTGCCGTCTCATCTGAAGGGAGAGGCCCAGCAACTGAAGAACCCCAGGGGAGGACTCTTTCAGGAGAAGACAGTGCGCAAGGCTGGTTTCTCTGAAGGAGCCTGGAGACATAGTTGAAGGACGCAACCTGGATCAACATTCATACGGTATCGCCGGATCGGCTGAGAGAAACTGGTACCGTATGTCAGTTCTTTAAATTCATCTAAATCCCTCAGGAACGCAACAAGTGTAACTTACAAGTCTGTGGCAGAGACTTTACTGAGCATCCCTAGGCCTAGTGAGAGAAGTCTGTCCGGGGATTGTTGATACAGTTTGTGGAACAGTTTTATCTTATGGATTCTGCTAATATCTTCACCCTGCAATTGAAGTACCTGAACTCACCCCTAACCCTCTACCCTTTATCTAAAGACTTTGCTCTCTTTTCTAAATAAATAATCCAAAAAAGGATTCAGTGTCAGTTTCAACATTCTTTGGGCCACTTTCCACGGGATCCCCAAGACGGAGAAGCAAGCAGGTCAGGTAACGGTAAGCCCAAATCAAACCAGCAGCTCCTTCAGGGGTTAGTGCTACATATGCTAATATCTATCATGGGGTTGATTTATTAAAGCTGGAGCATGCAGAATCTGGTGTAGCTGTACATGGTATCAGCTGCTATATTCAGCTTGTTTAATTAAGCTTTGACAATAAAACCTGGAAGCTGATTGGTTTCTAAGCAGAGCGACACTAGATTTTGCACTCTCCAGTATTAGTAAATTTCCCCCACAGTGTCCATAATATAGGAAGCAAAGTATTATTTGCAAATGCGTTACAATCATCAATCCTTACTGCTGTATGTCTATACCAAATATGACAATAAACTAGTCTTGCAATAACACACAAGAGGGTAAAACAATACAGAAATAGAGATTCATGTGCATGGAGTATTGTATTCTAGGAAAATGGTGCAGTTTGTTGTTACACATGGTGACCATACCTTATCAAACATTACAGGGCAACCCCTAGCCTCATAAGTTAACTTTTATTAAGGTAGAGCATGGTTAACAGCATCTGCCAACTAAAAATGTTGGGAGGATCAGGAGATTTCCATTGGATAAAATGAGAATCACGATTTTTTTTGCTTAGAATAAAGATCAGGATTATCTCACAATTATCCACGCAACATCATCTTTCACATTATACGGAAAAATTGGGCTAACTTTACTGTTTTACCAGAAAGAGCAATCAGTGGAAAGTCACAATAAATTGATAAGAACAATTGTTTGCAAGCTGAACACTTATAAGGTAATAAAGTCTGAAGGTAAATCAAAAGATAAAAAGAAGTGCAGCGCAAAAAATTAAATCAAATTCTTGAAATCACTAGATAAACAATAAAAGTCCAGATATTCAGTGAGATGAACTATAAATCCCAGATAGCAGCAACAGCGTGTAGGAACAGGCTGTTTAGTTTCTTTTTAATTAATGTGTATTTTTTCCCAAAATATTGCGTTTGAAAAACTGCCTCGCAAATACAGTGTGACATAAAATATTGCAACAACCGCCATTTTATTCTATAGGGTCTCTGCTAAAAAATATAGAGTATCTCACAAAAGTAAGTACATCCCTCACATTTTTGTAAATATTTTATAATATCTTTTCACATGGCAACACTGAGGAAATGAAACTACAATGTAAAGTAGTAAGTGTACAGCTTGTATAACAGTGTAAATTTACTGTTCCCTCAAAATAACTCAACACACCATTAAAGTTAAACCGCTGGCAACAAAAGTGAGTATACCCCTAAGTGAAAATGTCCAAATTTGGCCCAATTAGCAATTTTCCCTCCCCGGTGTGACTCAGTGTTACAAGGTCTCAGGTGCGAACAGTGGCGACCCGTGGCGCCGCCCCCCGTTCATGCGCCCAGCCCCTTTCAGGACGCATGGACTCCAATGTCGGGGTGTTTTTTTTAAGCACCCAATTAGAGCCAGAGGCTCTAATAGGCTTCAAAATAGGGTGGGCTCGGGGCGCAGAGAGTGCGCCCTGATCCCACCCAATTGTGTGAAGATAGCAAATGAGGGGGGTCCTGTGCTGATTTGTATACCCTGATCTGTGAGGCTGAGCTTTATATACCCCGATCTGTTTACCCTGATATGTGAGGCTGAGCTTTATATACCCCCGATCTGTATACCCTGATCTGTGAGGCTGAGCTTTATATACCCTGATCTTTGAGGCTGAGCTTTATATATCCTGATCTGTATACCCTGATATGTGAGGCTGAGCTTTATATACCCTGATCTGTATACCCTGATCTGTGAGGCTGAGCTTTATATACCCTGATCTGTGATAATAAGCTGTATACCCTGATCTGTGAGGCTGAGCTTTATATACCCTGATCTGTGGACTTGGAAGCATTGCTTTATCCGTCCAATGACTCTCCCAAAATTATACCTACAACCAAGTCCTCGCTCAAAAAAAACTCCTCTTTATATCCCGCCCCCAGCTCCAATCATGGAGTGGCCCCCTTTCTAAAAATGGTTTCGCTTGAAATCAAATCCTTGGAACCTACTTCAGTCTTTACAGACAACCTTACCAAGGGTGAAAAAACAGCCCTACATAATCTTTCCAACAATCATGAAATCACTATTAAATCTAGTGATAAAGGTGGCAACATTGTCGTTATGGATAATGTAGATTATAATCAAATGTGTACAAAGATCCTAAGTAACCGTGAATGGTACCGCCCTGTTGGTTCCGATATTGTACAAGCCTTTAATAAACAATTCTATTCTTTTGTCGACATCGCTTTTGAAAATAAAATTATTTCCAAACAGACCTGGGATTTTGTTTGTGTTCCTTATCCAAAGATACCCACCCTATATGCAGTACCCAAAATTCACAAAAACGCATTAAAACCTCCGGGTAGGCCCATAATTTCGGGCAATGGTTCTATTACAGAAAATCTATCTCGTCTTGTAGATGAGCACATTAGACCATTTGTACTCATAATACCTTCCTATATTCGGGATACTATTCATCTCCTTCAGATTATTGAAGGAGTACAAGTACCCGAACAGGGCGTTCTAGTCAGCATTGATGTAGAAGCACTCTACAGTTCTATTCCACACTCCAGGAATATCATGTATTCGTAAAGGTGTTATCTCAGACCAGCCACACTGAGGCTCCCTTTAATGACTTTATCTTAATGGCTTTAGAATTCATTTTGACCCATAACATTTTTTCATTTGATGGCCGTTTTTTCCTCCAGGTACAGGGCGTAGCCATGGGCACTTGTTGTGCCCCTGGCTACGCAAACCTGTACCTGGGGGAATGGGAGCGATCAATTTTCAGCGATGAGGATCTCTCGATGTACCTGTGCCACATCACTATGTGGCACAGGTACATCAATGACATCTGCATCGTCTGGGACGGACCTGTATCTTTACTGGATGACTGTATCAGCACTGAACAAAAATTAGTTCAATCTTAAATTTACTATGTGTCATGACATTTCTAGGATTACTTTCCTAGATGTCGAAATTTTCAAAAACAACTTAAATATGCAATTTACAATGTAAATTGTTCAGGAAAGCCACTGCTGGCAATACTATTCTGCACTCATCCAGTTTTCATCCCAGGTCCCTAGTAAAAATTCTATCCCTTATGGACAATATTTACGTATTAAACGTAATTGCTCCAACTACGATGGTTTTAAACATGAGGCCAATAACCTAAAAAAACGGTTGCTTGACCGAGGAAATAGCCATAAAAATCTCAAGAAAGCATTCAATCGGGTGAACGCCAGTAATAGATGCAACTTACTAGCTCCAAAAAAGAAAAAACAAGACACTAATGTAGGTACTAGAATTATTACCACTTATACTAATGAACACGTCAAGATACACACCATTTGCAAAAAATACTGGCATCTGTTATCAGATCCCACTATAGGCCCCTTTGTACCACCCACTCCCTTGGTTACTTATAGACGAGCAAAATCCGTAGGTGATCTTTTAGTTCAAAGCAAATTTAAGGGCTCAGCTAGAGGAGATCCTTGCAAAACCACCGGGACTTATCCCTGTGGTTCTTGCACGTACTGTAAATACATGGACCCTGGAAAAACCATCTACCTGCCCAATGGTGTACGATACAGGCCCGGACACTACTCTAATTGTCAAACTACTGGAGTGGTTTACCTTATTCCATGTAGTTGCACCTGCTTCTATGTGGGGGAAAACCATCCAGAAGCTATGGCAGAGAATTTACCGGCATATAAAAGCCATGCAGACCAGTGATCCAGACACACCACTGGGCAGACATGTTGCTTTAACGCACAATGGAATCTTTCCCAGGGTCTCTGTAATAGTATTGGACTGGCTACATCCCAGTACACGAGGAGGGGGATTATGACAAATATCTGCTACAGTTTAAGCTCAAGTGGATATCAAATTTAGATGCTACTAGACCCCCAGGCCTCAATGAAGCTTTCAATCTGAAGCCTTTCCTACCAGGTTTCTCCACAGGTCTTTTGATAGGGATCTCTAATAAACTCTTATGTTTACGTTCCTGTTCTGGCTTTCCTATATATATCATGTCTTCTCTTTATGCACTCCTCCAATGTGATTTTATATACAACTCGTGCAATTATTCTATATTCATTTTTACTATTTGTATGTAAAATTAACTTGCTTGGTTGTTCTTCGTTTATGTCATTCCAGAAAATACAGGACTTCACTTTGATGCTCTACAGTCTGTATAGCATTTACAATATGGAAATTGTAAAGATGTATCCGATCGTCTCTTTTTTAATACATGCTGATGCCTCATATATCCGATTTACTCCATTGATATGGTTGTTCCAACGTATATTTCTAATATCACTTTTTTGTTTGGGCAGCTTGCAGTTCACGTATTCAATTTAATTTTATTCCATTTTCATCTCCCTTTACATATTTGTGGCTTGTCGGTTCATCCCGACACTGGGGGGCCTCCCCCATCTGTATCACAACAGTATGGGCTAGGCCATATCCCCTTTTCTGGGACAATATACAAGTGCACACTTTCCGGTCTGTACCATCTTCCGGTTTTTGTTGCACTGGCTTCCGCCAGTACTTGTGTCCCATGACGTGCCGGCGGCTCTGTTTGCGCCTGACGTCACTGGACTTTCGTCCGATGACGCCGGGTGCTACGTGAGCCGAAGGCCCGCCTAGATGCTTAGTGAGATCCATGCAGGGGAATTTAGGCTGCAGGTGTTTGGGCGGATCGTCATGTCCGGCGCCGCTCTAATCACCCATCCTAGCCGATCCGCTCACCTGTCTCTTATTAATCCCAGGAACTGACATATTAATTCCTTGCACTACTTCCACCCCTCAGTAATATATAACCAGGTGAGTTGCTGGCATTATTTGCACCGCATAGCCAGGATACAGGTCTCCCTCCCTGCTAGCTCCAAGTGATTACTGCACTTCAAAGGTAAATATAAATTTTAACTAGGGGCTCCGTACTTTTTGGAAGATGGAGATCTTGTTTGTATGTCCTTTCAATAGGACTACTATGTTGTGAGTCCGTTATCACTCACTTAACCCTGTCCCCTCATCTTTAGCCTATACTTAGGTCTTTTTACTTTTCATTATTGACAGGTTCCTGCTTCTGGTCTTTAGCGCCTGAGCGGTCCTTGTATGTACTGACTTGCCGCTTCTTTTCTGGGGGAGATGATATGCTGATTTTGCATGAACTTGATTTATGACCATTATGAAGTTATAGATCGGATTATTTTGTTGGATTGTTGATATGCTGAATGTCCTAGCATTCACTGTTTCCATGAATGGTAAAATTACAGCAAGTATTTGAGACCTGAGGGATCATCTATCCAAATGGTGCTTTACAACATTTTAAGCTATGTCCTGTAAGTATTATATCTGACAAAACAACTACTTTATCCATATAGCCATTTATTATCTCTATAGCACTATATATTTTTCAAATGTTTATGTTTTCTAAATTGTCTATATACATTATACTTATATATACATATATATTTTTTAGAACCATACCAACAGGCCAAATGCCAAACCCCTGAAGAAGAATATGGATACATCAATTTAGCCTTACCTGGCTTAACTTTTCCGAAACATGTTGGGTCTTCTGGTTAATTGCACTTCTATCTGACCCATGGTCTGATTTTTAGTGTGTTCCAACCATTCGTTTTGGCAGTTGGTTATATATTGTGTGTTCTTTTTTTCATGTATTTATTTTGTGTAGATGTGTACAAATTTATTTTTTATAACTATACTTACTATACTCTATTTACTATATAATAATTTTTTCTTGTCTTGACACTTTTCTCTGCCCACATTATCCCCGGGGGCCATTTGCATTCGTTTTCTAAACTTTCTCTGGGATGTGGTAGCTAGTGCCAGGCTCTTTGGTTTGTTTTTTCTGTTCTCTTCTAGTTTTTCTGATCTGTGAGACTGAGCTTTATATACCCTTATCTGTAAGGCTGAGCTTTATATACCGTGATCTGTATACCCTGAGCTTTATATACCCTGAGTTGTATACCCTGATATGTGAGGCTAAGCTGTATAACCTGATCTTTATATACCCTGATCTGTGAGGCTAAGCTGTATAACCCTGATCTGTGAGGCTGAGCTTTATATACCCTAATCTGTGAGGCTGAGCTTCATATACCCTGATCTGTGAGGCTAAGCTGTATACCCTGATCTGTAAGGCTAAGCTGTAAACCCTGATCTGTGAGGCTGAGCTATATAATCCTAACACTATGGGTGGAAGCAAGTGAAATACAGGGGACAGAGTGGTTGGATTCTATAAGTAGTGGGTCTTATGAGAAGTGGGAGCAGTCAAAAAGGAAGGGCGGAGTCTGGCGCCCCTCCATCCTAAAACTTCACCAGCCGTCACTGGGTGTGAAGAGGGAGCAGGTGTGTTTAATTTGGGGTTATCGCTCTCACTCTCTCATACTGGTTACTGGAAGTTCAACATGGCACCTCATGGCAAAGAACTCTCTAAAGATCTGAAAAAATTGAATTGTTGCTCTACATAAAGATGGCCTTGGCTATAAGAAGATTGCCAAGACCCTGAAACTGAGCTCCATGGTGGCCAAGACCATACAGCGGTTTAACAGGACAGGTTCCACTCAGAACAGGTCACAGAGAAATGTCTGTTGTCAAATTTTTCTACAAAAGTCCAAAGTACAAGCACGCATGTTCGGAAGCAAGGATGAGCTAGAAGTGGTCGGGCTTTTAAACTAGCGTTCATAATAGAATTGACATTTGTGACGTGGCAAATTATGAAATCTTGAAATGCAGTGCACATTCTCTTCTTTAATGGGATAATAATGAAGCTGCTTTGCTGGTGATACTGATGGAGTTCTGCCAAACGTATTTTAAATGGCTTTTATTTTCTAGTGATATCAAGAATAATATAATTATGCTTGTTTTTTTTGGGCAAGTTACCACAACACCATTATCCTGTAGTTTTTAAGATCAAAGACACAACTGTGTTGGTGTTCCTTGTCAATTTTACATTGGGAGTACGCAGTTACATTTAAAAAAATACAAACTTGTAATGCTGCAAACATTCTGCTTACATATGTTGTAAACCCTACCTCTTTTTTCAAAAAAAAAATACAAACTTGCATTTGAAGTAAAACACATAGCAAAGTATTATTCTCCACAATTTTTTTATCGTGCATTAAAAAAAGAAAACAAATAAAATTAGACATGCTATCTGCCAATAGAACATAACCAAACAGTGCATTCTATGCATCCAAAAATATAGAAAATATATCAAATCATTAGTCAACCAAAAAATAAAATAAAAGCCTCATGCATTGTCCTGCTTCTTAATATAGGGGGTCACCAATGCCAAGAGTTGGTAAAAGCAGGGCTCCGTCATCCGGAGATAATTCCAAAAATCATCCGGATTATTCTCCTGCAGCTCTCACAGCAAAGGCATATGACATAATTGGTCACGATTAATAAAGCAATAACTCCAAGGCCAATAATAAATAAAATGTTATCTCCTCCGATTCCGCAACATGTCTGGTTGACGAAAGGCCGTTCAGAAACAAACTAAAAAGCACGAAAGGAAAAGCGCAAATCAACACTCTCCAAACTTCTACTAACACAAAATTAGCAGAAGGAGCCTAAAGGGTGGCGCTAAAGAACTGAAAAACCACGTAGTACGTCACTACCTTCGTGTTTGTTGGCCGACAACTCCTTGTCGTTTGTATTCAAGACAAGTTCCTGGCCAATGCCCTTCAGACAAAAGTCTGTGGTTTTGTCTGCAGAAAATCCGATCGTGTGTACGAGGCTTAAGTTGGAGGGAAAAGAGCTACTCCATTTAAACCCAGTTGTGCTGCATGTCGGATTTGTAGAAAAAAAAGTCTGTTTAGAGCAACTGAAATTCATTTTGAAAAGCATTGAAATATTTAAAAGCTCCTACGCCAAATGTAACAGCATCAGCATCAGCATGCATAGGTTACTTTGACAATAATTCTAATAAATAATAAAGTTCACCTTTCAAAACATGTTACATGTTCCACCTGTATTTAGAGCGGAACACGTAACCTCTTCTCCCGGAACCCGCTGTCACAATTCAAAAACAGCATGGCTGTGTGGGTGGAGTCCTGCTTTGCTGTGTCATTCACAGTTTTCTAAGAATGCATAGACTATAACTACTGTCAGCCATCATGGCTAATCGCATTGATGAGCGCTCTCGTAGTTCATTCACATGCCCTGCAGCTTGTAAACATTGGAGGTGTGGGCTAAAGGCTGCAGGACTTGTCTGCTGAAGCATGACATTGCACTGATCACAAGTGAAATGTTTTACAGGCTTCTGCAGGAAAAATAATAACGTTAGTTTCACACCTTAGCGTTCCTGTGCCTGCATTTCCACAAAAAAAGGTACATGCATCCTTTCAAAAACGTTGCCGCAGATAGATCGCATGGTCTTTTTGCACTCGCAAACACGCTGCGTGCTGAGATGTGTGGGCTGCCATTCAGAATGAGCAGTGTGATTTGGCTGTGGGAACAGATGCGATTCCCGCACCCGCAGCCATGCGCATAGGTCTCAACCTAGTGTAAATGCACATTTTCTTTCTGCAAAGGTGAACCTATCCTTGACATATAAACTTTTAATTTGGTTTTGGTAAAACCCCTGGTCTTTTTATTATCATTATTATTACGCAAATAAATACACAAATATGCAAATTATTTTGTTGAGAATGTGTTCCTTTTTTCTTTTTTATTATTACTGGACATTTACAGTATAAAAGTGATTGCACAGCAAATGCCACGGTGGACTGCAGGTGAGAACCCTGATGGGTTCAACCATATTTGAGAGCATGCAACTGTGCAAAGTGTCTGCTACTGGCTTTCAAAGAGATGGTATTTCTAAACATGACCCCAGCACTGGCCACTGTGCTGGTATTCTTTATATACAGATTGTGTGCACAAAGGGGTGAAACACAAAACATTTTTTACCCACATACCATGGGGTATTAACTTATGGGCCTGCCATTTAAAAATGTTTTTACCCATTCTTTCTGAAATCTGGCAATCCAGGTCTAACATTGCACTATTGTAACCACCTGTCCAGGATTCACCCGGACAGTCCGGGTTTTGATTCTTGTGTCCGGGTTTCAGTCTGCCTGAAACCCGGACACATTATTTAGACCAGGCTGTGGCTCTCCAAGTAACTGAGAAACACAAATTGTCCTGTGCCACTAAAGTGTCTGGATTTGGCTTGAAGAAAAGGTGGCAACCCTACATTGCACTCAGTACATGCATACGTTTGCATTTGTTGACTTTTGTCCACTTCCTGTGCATGAAACATTTAGAGTATATGAAACTATTAGCTTACATGTGTTCCCTGAGCTGGGGGCCCTCTAGGAAGTATGTTCCATATTTGGGTTGGGAATCCTTAAAACCAGAGACTGGCAAAATACTTTGTGCATTGTGTTTACAATTCAAAATAAATGAGCTGCCCAACACAATACTCTTTATAAGACAAAAACGCATACGTTGAAGCACACGTGTTGCGGTGTGAAAGGGCCTGAAGTATTGAGACAGTATTTTCAGAAGTGATTAACTTTTTTGTCTACTTTTCCACATTGTTTTGTAAACTAAAAAACAGGCACTGAAATAGATCATATTTGCAGGTTAAAAAAACTACTCAGATTGAGCTGCACAGTTCAGTAAATTGCAAGTGCTTTCAATGACACACTGTCCTAATTCTGTAGGCATAAAGGTCATTTAACCACCTCAATACCATTTTTAAATTTTCAGTGCTGTCACACTGTCAATGCAGTTACTCAGTCATGCAAAACTGTACCCAAATGGAATTTGTATGATTTTTTTTGAGACAGAACTTTCATTTGACAGTATGTACAGTAATCACTACTGGTTTTTAATTTCTTGCTATATGAAAAGCGTATAACCAATTTTTTTTTTCTTAAAGAACACGTTTTGTTATACAATTTTGCATATTAATAATCTCTCTTCATAAATTTAAGCCAAAATGTATTCTGCTACACTTCTTTGTTAAAAAATAACCCAAATAAGTGTACAACATATATTATTTAGTCTGTGTGAAAGCTATAGAGTCTACAAAACTATTGTATGCACTGTATAGCTGAAAGTAGATTAATCCTGATGTACTAATCTAATTTCTTGCGGCCCTAAAATGCCAGGACAGTACAAATTCCCCCAAATTACACCTTTTTGGAAAGCAAAAATATAAACAGATATTTAGCAAGAATCATAGTGAGTTTTTGAAGTTGTAATTTTTTTTGTCTCAATTTATTGGAAAATTTAGAAAATTATAGCAGGACCATACTCGCCTTGGATCCAGTGATGCGGCATCCCGAAGCTCCTTGCCATCCGCTGACATCTTTGGGTGGCCAGGTCTCGATCGCTGACCGCTTTAATTTGGGGCGGGGTACAGGGGCGAACAGGCAGGTAATTTATTTTAATGCAGACAAAGCATGTCTTTTCTGTATTCAAAATCCTGCCCGTTGCTCATTTATTTTCTTTTAATATATATATATATTTTTTTTTTCACAAAGTTGTCATTATAACAAGTGTCCGGTAGACACCGCAGTCACAGATCGTGCAGCTGCACGAGCGGAAGACATATGGGTACAACCTCTTGGAACTAGAGAGCACCCACCGTTTATGTACATTAGCTGGGCGGAAAGTGGGTAAAGATGGTGTATGGTCAAGTTTTTTTTTTGTTCGTATACAATAGGAAAGGGTTAAAACCCCTGCCAGTTTCTTTTTTGCTCTCTGTGTGCCACTGGCGAAAAATCCCTTCACTTCCTGTCCCAGAGACGCAACAGGAAGTTAGAAGAAATTTCCTAAAGTGAGATAAATTCCCATCTTAGACAGGTGTCCCTATTGGAAGATTTCTCCATACCTGTTGTCCTGGGGACAACTCTAAAATGTTGGATGTCCCCTGCCTTTCTTATTCAGTAAAAATGGTCACCAGTACAAACAGAGGGATCAATCTTCCTAAAAGGAGACAAAGATAGCAATTCACAGACGATCTAATCCTTCCCCAATCTACATATTACCTTACCTTAAAGTAGAACTATAGGCAAAAATTGTATTTTTATTTTGGAGAGCTCATTTTTTTTTCACCATCTGTGTTCCATTTCAGAGATTTTCCTTCACGTCCTGTCCCATAGTCAAACAGGAAGTGAGAAGAAATCTCTGCAAATTAAAGTGATTGATCTTCAGCAGGTATTTTGTTTGACAAGCTCTGATCTGTAGTTTCTAGCCAGCTCAGTGCTAATCACCAGTGCTCAAAATGGGTAACTACAAGGAGGGCTACCTTGCTGCCTAATTAAACTGGTAAAAGGACTGTGTTGATTCGTGTCCTCATTTCCTCAAATGTTTTTTTTTTTCTCAACAGTGGCTCTTCTCTGTACTGAAAACCCACATCTACTGGTAAAGATGGGAGATTTAAAATAGATTCTTACACCCAAATATGAAGGACTCTCAAAATTCTAATGCATTATGGTTACTGGGTTGGGGGATTCTGGAAGATTCCTATGCTTTAGTACCCATGTTGCCTTTTATTAATGACTTCATTTGTTAGCTTAGCAATAACAGTTACAAGTACTTGTGGCAGGGTGCATTTTTAAGAGGTCCAACGTTCTGAATGTTTTCAAGGGATGTAGATAAGGAGGGAGAGAATGGGAGGAGTTAAAATTTCCCCCTCAGAGCACCCACAGAGCTGCAGACACCATTCCTGTCACCTGTCAAAACTCTAAAACAGGCAGTGGCAGTTCAGAGAGAGGGAGGCTCTCTTTAGCTCCTCCTTGGCTGTAGTCACCTAAAGCAGTTGAGGGAGGACTTCCTCTGATTGAGCTCACTCAGCCTGGTCTCGCAAGTCGGTTTCATGGATGGAGGAGAGCTTCAGTTGGGGAAAACTGTACTTCTGGAAAAAGCTACACTAGGATAAGGAAGGGGAGGGGGCTGTACTAAGGAGGGAAATCAGTACATCTGTCCTGGGGGGGTGAATCTATACTGGAGGTCTTTACTAGTGGGAGTGGGGGGATTTTGGCTTGGGGAGAAAGATTTTTTGTTTTACTCTGTCTATTGACCTGTGCGTTACCCACTGCCTGACCCCTGCATTCCGTGTGTTTGCATTCCTGACTTGGGATGAGCCAAACCCCCCCCCCCCCCGGTTTAGTTCGCATCCACAACATGTGAACAGACCGAACTTTCGAACACCGTTAAAGTCTATGGGACTCGGACGTGAGAAATAAAAAGGCTGATATGCAAGTTATTGTCCTAAAAAGGGTTTGGGGACCTGGGTCCTGCCCCAGGGGTATCAATGGAAAAAAAAGTTTTAAAAATGGAAGTTTTTTCAGGAGCAGCGATTTTCATGATGCTTAAAGTGAAACAATAAAAGTGAAATATTCCTTTAAATATCATACCTGGGGGGGGTGTCTATAGTATGCCTGTAAAGTGGCACGTGTTTCCCGTGTTTTATAACAGTCCCTGCACAAAATGAAATTTCTAAAGAAATAAAAGTAATTTAAAACTGATTGCGGCTGTAATGTTATGTCGGGTCCCGGCAATATGGGTAACCCCCAAGCCCATTACCAGGCCCTTTGGGTCTTGTATGGATATTAAGGGGAACCCTGCACCCAAATTAAAAAAAGAAAAGGCGTGGGGCCCCCAGGCCCTATATACTCTGAACAGCAGTATACAGGCGGTCCCAAGAAAGACAGGGACTGTAGGTTTGTTCTTAAGTTGAATCTGTTTGTAATTTGGAACAGGTACATTTTGTAAGTGTAGCTCCAGACAAAAAAAATCTATTTTTAAGCTTTTTGGAAAACATAGAGAAGGGTTAGCACCCCTGTAACATTTGTTTTGCTGTCTGTGCCACTATTCAGAAGATTTCACCTCGCTTTCTGTCCCAATGACAATTGGATTTAGAAAATTTGTTTTTTTTAGGGAAACGAGAACTGGTGATAAAGCATCAGTGGAGACACCTTTTTCCCATATTAACTCTTACAGGAGAGAATTTCCCTTCCTAGGGGTAGATTTCCTCTCATTTCTTGTTGTCTCCCTCCGTTTGTAAGTAGAAGTTGCTTGTAAGTCGGATGTTTAAAAGTAGGGGCCTGCCCTATATACACTGCAGAAATTTGGGCCTTAGGTGTTGGTGGTACCAGAACACTGTAAGCCCTCACAGTTACTTTTGGTGGGCGCTGGAATGGGCCCTGCTGTGAAATATATCAAGAATTGTAATTACATGCCCCTGTTGAACAGGGTCAGAAAAATTGGGCCTTTGGTGGTGGTGTGGTGGTGTTGCCACAACACTGTAAGCCCTCACAGTTATTCTTGGTGGGTGCAGGAATGGGCCCTGCTGTGAAATATTAGATCAAAAATTGTAATTACACGCCCCTGTTGAACACGGGCAGAAAAATTGGGCCTTAGGCACTGGTGGCGGTGCCACAACACTGCAATCCCTCACATGTACTCTAGTTGAGCACAGGAACAAGCCCTGCTGCAAAATATTACAGCAAAAATTGTAATTACACGCCCCTGTGGAACAGGGGCAGAAAAAAATGGGCTTTAGGCACTGGTGCTGGTGTCACAACACTACAACCCCTCACAGATACTCTAGTTGAGTGCCGGAACAAGCCCTGCTGCAAAATATTACAGTAAAAATTGTAATTACACGCCCCGTTTAAACAGGGGCACAAAAATTGGGCCTTAGTCACTGGTGGTGGTGCCCAGAACCAAAAATGTTCTTACAAGCTATCAACATGAACATTGAGGAGGAATAGGATAGTCACTCAGCATCAGCATAGGCAGTCTTGACAGGATCTCACATTCATAAAAAAATTATTCGGTTACATCAGCATCAGGTGCTTGATAGCTGGTGATCCAAGACTGATTCATTTTTATGAAGGTGAGCCGATCAACCGAGTCGGTGGACAGGCGCACTCTGTGATTGGTTACAAAGCCTCCAGCAGCACTGAATGTGCGTTAATGAAAGAATGCTGGATGCAGGACAGGCCAGTAGCTCAATTGCATACTGTGCAAGCTCTGACCAGTGATCCATCCTTAAGACCTAGTAACCTGGAGGATTTTTGATTAGAATGGTCTCCAAGTCTGATCTTGCCCCTAGGTATTTTTGCACCATGTAAATCAGACACTGGCGATGGTTGCTGGAAACGATCAGACCTTGGGGCTGTGGACTAAAAAATTGTCTGAACGCATCGGTCAGACGGCCATCTTCTCCACCGCTCCTTCTGTGACTGACCGAAGCCTCAGCAACACGTTCTCCAGGACAGGACCAGGAATTTGTAACCTCCCAGGCTCTGGAAACACGTTGCACAAACCTTTCTGCAAGGTCTCCCGAAGAAGTTTCAACCTCTGCTCCCTCTGCGATGGCTGAATAAGTTCTGCAACCTTACCCTTGTAACGTGGATCAAGGAGGGTTGCTAGCCATTAATGAGTCCTCTCGTTAATACCACAAATCCAAGGGTCCTTTCGCAGGCTTTGCAGGATCAGGGAGGCCATGTAGCGTAGGTTTGCTGAGGCATTCGGTCCAGAGTCCTCTGGGTCACTAAGGACGACCTGATCCGCAGCCACCTCCTCCCAGCCACGTACAAGTCCATGGGTTTCTGGGGACTTTAAACTATCCCTTGAAGACTGCTGCTGATGATGAGTGCTAGGCTCCACCTCCATGCTGACACAATCCTCCTCCTTCTCCTTTGTGATCGGCGGGCCCGCAGAAACACTGTCTGGATAAAGGGTGCCTTGAAAGGTAAGGAAGTCCTCCTCTTCCGCAAGTTCCCTGTCCATTATTCCACGCAGCGTGTGTTCCAACAGGTAGACAAGAGGGGCAGTATCACTGATGCATGCACTGTCACTGCTCACCATCCTCGTGGCCTCCTCAAATGGTGACAGGACAGTGCATGCATCATTGATCATGAGCCACTGGCGTGGCGAAAAAAAGCCAAGCTCCCCTGATCCTGTCCTGGTGCCATAGTCGCTCAGGTACTCATTGATGACCCTCCGCTGCGTGTGCAGCCGCTGCAGCATAGCCAATGTTGAGTTCCATCTGGTGGGAATGTCACAGATTAGGCAGCCCTTGGGCAGGTTGTATTCCTTTTGGAGGTCAGCCAGCCGAGCACTGGCATTATATGACCGGCGGAAATGCACAAAGACTTTCCTGGCCTGCCTCAGGAGATCCTGTAAGCCCGGGTACCTGCTCAAGAACCGCTGCACCACCAAATTAAGGATGTGAGCCAAACGGGGAACATGGGTGAAGTGTCCCTGTCGGGGCGGAGAGGAGGTTGGTGCCATTGTCGCAAACCACCATTTCTACCTGAAGCTGGCGTGGCGTCAACCAGTTGATGAGGAGCAAGGAGAGGTCCGGCTTGTTTTTTGGTGTGGGCATTTTAAGTACGCTTGCCAACGGACTGCATGGGAGTTTGACATATGACTGGTCAAGCATGTGGTGCCCAAGCACCTGCTGTTTTGGCCACGCTTGATAAACTTCAGACATATGTTGCAAACAGCAATGGTGTGATCTGCTGCACATGTCTCAAAAAAGGCCCACACCAAAGAACTTGCACATGCGGAGCTCTGCGGTGTGATGCAGTCGGTTGGCTGCCCTTAAGCTGGCCCCTGGAGGGCATCCTGCCTCGTTGGAGATGTGCCTCCTCCTCCTCTCTCCCATCAGGCACCCACGTAGAATCAGTGACCCCATCATCCCCTCCCTCCTTGTCACTGGAGCAAACCTGGCAGTATGCTGCAGCTGGGGGAACATGACTGCAAGTTTGTTGTCCTTCTTGGACACCCTCTCTCTCTGGGCTCACGTTACTGCCTTCCTCAATCTGTGTACCTGACCTGAGCCTTCAAAACGATGCGTGTCCTCCTGCAGCATGTACCCAACACTGTGGTCGAACAATTCGGGGGACTACTCAGGGCATGATGGTGGGGCTAGGGAAGGAGTGACTGATGACATTGAGCCGATGGAAGAGGCCGCTTTGGCAGCTGCATTGGCAGCCAACGTACTCTGAGCCTGGGTGACAGAGGATGAGGAGGATGAGGACGGCTTGGTCATCTTCTCTACCAACTCTTCTGCATGTTGTGGCTCAACACGTGCTGAGGATGCACCGTGTCCACAACCAGCAATGTTGGCTGTAGACACAGAGCCTGCTTTCCCTCTTTTAGTGGCCAGTGAGCATCTGCCTCTCCTTGTTGGCCTTCCAGACCTACTGTATTTGATGTATTTGTAATGTATTTGAATAGGTACACCAGGAATGGCCTGCAGTGAGATGTAGCTGCTCAAAGCTGGGATGTATATATATACTGAATATACTGCAGCGAACTGAATCAACTGCCTGCCTTTAGTATATTAGGAAGAGAACAGGAACGGTCTGCAGTGAGTTCTAGCTGCACAGGATACAGTACTCAATATACTGCAGCTAACTGAATCAACTGCCTGCCTGTAGTATATTAGAAAGAGAACAGGAACTGTCTGCAGTGAGATATAGCCTTTGGTCAATTATGGCTCTGTTTGCTTACCGCGCTGTGATTGGCCAAAGCATGCGGATCATAGTGCATGCTTAACCAATCATCAGCCAGCAAACCACTGCGATGACGCAGTGCATTATGGGCCGTGACGCGCTGCTCGAAATTTGGCACGAACGGCCCATAATGTTCGATCTTCGTTGAACGATCGAACAGCCGATGTTCGAGTCAAACTCATGTTCGACTCGAACTTGAAGCTCATCCCTATTCCTGACCCCTGCACTCTGTGTTCTGCACTCCTGATACCAGTTAGACTCCTGCTTGTGGCACAGTAATTACAGAATATTTTTGGATACAAGAACTGTGTCATATGTTGCCATGTACACAGTGTGTAGGCTCACATTTTAAGCCCCTCCCAATTTTGCCACAACCACAATCTGCCACAGTACACTGCACATGCTGAATAATTGTTTTCCTCTTGATGGCCAATACTGAACCCCCAGGAAGAAAAAATATCTATGCCCCTGAAATTTTCCACCAAATAAACACTTTGTCAATAGAGTCCAAAAGTATACCGGCGACATCTATCAGAATGGTTACTGTCATATTCAAATACAGTAATTATTTTAAAAAGATGAGAGGACTTATGGGAATATGTTATTTTTACATGACAGCTCCATTAAAAAAAACACAGCTTCTGCTGAACCAAAACACCTGGACACTATTTGAACCACTGAGTTTCATTGGTTATTGAGTCTGGCCAACCTAAAAAAGTGTCACAGAAGTGATTTTACAGGTAAGGCGATTTCAAGCAATGCTCCCTGGACATGTGTATGTAAAATGGCACTTACCAAGATGCCCTTTCTTATTTTGCTAAGAGACATTTCAACACATTTCTCAGGAAGTACTGTCTAAAGCCTTCCTACCTGTACAGTGTTCCACAGCACTGCAATAATCTCTGTAGTACAGAGCAATGTTTCCAATGAATACAAAGGCATTCTACTAATAAATACAAAGACCTTTGCTTTTGTACTTCTGCCCTAAAAACACATGCACACATTGACATGAACAATTGAGCAATATATGATTTACCTGAAATCCACCCAGCAATGAATTCAGTAAACGACATAGTAAGACCTCCAGGAAAATGTGAATTTCACCTATAAAAGAAAATCTACACCGCAGGCAAACATGTTGAACTTTGACTGTGTAACCTTTAACTAGTAAGTGGGCAGTTAGTACCGCTGCTTTTCAAGTAAATACATCAGAAAGTGGAATTGGCTAATAACTACAAAAACTACTGTATCGCTGTTTTAACAGCAGTAATATTAACCACAGACCTGTTTCACTAAGAGCTCTCTCTCTCTCTTTCTCTCTGTATATATATATATATATATATATATATATATATATCTATATAGATATATATATATATATATATATATATATCTAAAATCAGTATATATATCTATCAGTATATATATATATATATATTAGATATCTATCTATATACAGGGGGTCCCCGACTTACAAACGACTCCTACTTACAAACGGAGGGAGACAACAGGAAGTGAGAGGAAATACACCCCTAGAAAGGGAAATTCACTCCTGTGAGAGTTATTATGGGTAAAAGGTGTCTCCACTGATGCTTTATCACCAGTCCATGCTTCCCTAACAACCCAAAATTTTAAAAATCCAATTATCATTGGGACAGAAGGTGAGGTGAAATCTTCTGAACAGGGGCACAGACAGCAAAACAAATGTTACAGGGGTGATAACCCTTCTCTATGTTATCTAAAAAATAGATTTTTTGGCTGGAGCTACACTTAAAAAATGTACCTGTTCCGACTTACAAACAGATTCAACTTAAGAACAACCCTACAGTCCCTATCTTGTTTGTAACCCGGGGACCCCCTGTATATATTGGAAGGCCGGGTACCGGCCTGAAGTTATGGGAGGAGCCCGGAGGGTATTTAAGCAGCCCAAAAGCCGCCGGTCTTTGTCGGTTTCCTGTGCGTGATATCTGATACGTCAGACATCTAGGACCGACTCGTTCGAGACAAGCGCTGTTGGTGCCGGTTCGTGAGCTCCGTTTTCGTCTGTCCGTCTCCTCTTGTTGCAGTCCCGCGTTCCGTGTTCGTAAGTCGCATTGTCCCTTCGTGTCGCACTCGTGTCGCCGAGTCGCAGTTCGTACAAAGAGTCTGGTTCGGCTGTCGCAGGTAGGGCTTCGGTTCCCATGTTTTACGTTCTCATGCACTGCTTATCATGTCACTAAACTGTGGTGACACGTGCTGCTTGTCTCGAAACCTAAACACTTACTCGCACGTTTGGTTGTACACGATCGGGAGCCATCTAGCGGCACGCACATTCAGGGCCGCCCGCCACAAAACACTCCGACCGATGCCGCATCCGGCACTCAAGGGTTCCCTTACGCGGTCGTGCTACGCAGTCTTCGAATCGTTCAGACACGACTCACGCACGGGTGCCGTTCGCACTCACACGTATCGTTCATGTCCTGCCATGATTCGAATCGGTGGCGCCAGCGAGCGTGCCAAATCGCTATTCACATTCCGAAGCACTGTTGGCATACTAATTGTACGAATCACTTCGACCGTGTCGAAACATTTCACGGGTTAGCATGACAATCATTTCATCATTTCAAACATGGCTAACGTATCGGGCCATTCGGTCATGCTAAATCATTTCGCATCAGTTAAACAGGGCGTTCATGCCATCGCTTCGATCCTGGTCCGGTCGCATCCATACATGCTCCGATCGGGGCGATCCAGATGCACGACTACCCGGCCTCATTTCGATACATGCGCCAAGGGCGGAATCACATCACTGGTTGCGTACATTCCTGATTCTTGCCCCTGTCATGGTATATCATTTCTGTCACCTTACCACGCCCGGCATGAATGCAGTCACTTCCCCGCACTAATTCGTGTCGGCGTGCCCCAGGCCGGCCTCATTTCAATACATGCGCCAAGGGTGGAATCGCATCACTGGTTGCGTACATTCCTGATTCTTGCCCCTGTCATGGTATATAATTTCTGTCACCTTACCACGCCCGGCATGAATGCAGTCACTTCCCCGCACTAATTCGTGTCGGCGTGCCCTAGGCCCGGCCTCATTTCAATACATGCGCCAAGGGCGGAATCGCAGCACTGGTTTGCGTACATTCCTGATTCTTGCCCCTGTCATGGTATCGCATTTCTGTCACCTTACCACGCCCGGCATGAATGCAGTCACTACCTCGCACTAATTCGTGTCGGCGTGCCCTAGGCCCGGCCTCATTTCAATGCATGCGCCAGGGGCGGAGTCGCAAAAAAAAAAGAGACTTTGATTCTTGTCCTTGTCATGTTATATCATTTCTGTGTCACCTTACCACGCCCCGGCGTTAATTGGTCACCTGCCTGTACGAATTCGCGCCGGCGTGCCCTAGGCCGGCCGCATTTCTACAAAAAAAAAAAAGGGAGCTTGGAGTCGGACCCGGTGGCAGCTGGATGTCACAGTTCGGCCTCAGCAATACCCAGGCAGTTAGCCTCGTTTCACGGTTGCCTCGTTTCTGTACGTGCTCCAGAGTCCGGCTCACAGTCACCCCCATACGGTACGAACGGGCCGGGCCCTGTCACGGGAAGTTCGTTCAGTTAAGGCAACATGTCAAGTCAGTCATTCGTGTTGTCATCTGTCATTTGATCCCACAGCGGTCTCGACAGTCGACTTAAGTCACTATCGCCTGTTGTTAACATCTACGTTGGGTTCCGTCGCTCTGGACGGCAGCAGTTTTAGGCTCTTAAATAGGTACTTTCTCTCACACTCTCTCAGGTCAGTCGGATTCAGTAGGTCCACCTGCACCAGCTTGATCAGGGTTCCAGCAGGCCCAGCCTGCAGACACGTGACCAGTCTACTAAGTAACGGGTCTTGGCAGCCGCCATGTCATCAGTCGGCAGCGATGACCTCACCACCCCGCTATCTCCGGCGTCAGCCTCCGAGGCTGGCAGTGTCCAGTCCCTTAGGGCATGGACAATTCCCAGGCTGTCCGCCGAGCTGAGACGCAGAGGGATACCCTTCTCGTCCGCGGCCAGGAAGGCGGAGCTATTCAGGCTCCTCTTCCCACCACCGGCCGCAGCAAGCCCCAGCAGCCAGCAGGCGTCTCTGGAATCTATTTCAGCCGCCGTCGCTCAGCTACACACCCTCGTGTCTTCCCTGTCTTCCTCAATCGTTGAGGTCCAGGACAGGGTGTCTCGTCTAGAGACCAGCCCGGCTGCCACGGTTCCGGACCCTGCGGTGGTCCCAGCCATCAGTGCACCGGCCGCAGGTAGTGAGCTTGCCATGACTACCGTTCACCCTTCCCACCTGGTGCCACCCAGCGTAAGGAAGGACATTCTAGAGGGCAGAGACGTTAACCTGGCCTCACTCTTGATCTCGGTCCATGACTTGGCCGAGAACAAGGCCTACACCTGGGGGGACGTCTCGGTGGTTTTGAAAGCGAAGGATCCGAGGCTCAACAGAAAGCTCACGGTGCCCGAGTTCACGCTCGCTTTCGGCATGTTTAGGGACGTGCTGTGCTCAGCCTCCCCGGCAGACGGGAGGAACTGGACCTCTACCTCCATTTGATCGTAGACCTGGGCCACAAATACGGTGGCTCAGCGTTCTACGACTATCATAGGTCCTTCTCGGCCAAAGCCGCAGCCAGATTCTCACAGTTTCATTTGACAACGGACTGGAGCGTAGTGGACACGGAGTTGTTCTGCCGCCACTTCGCGGGTCTTCGCTCCCCGCTATGTGCTGTCTGTCAGTCAGCGTCCCACACCACGGTCTGGTGTGCCAACATAGCCTCTGTCCATCCGATAGCTAGCACGGCCTCTACCAGCACGAGCCAGGCTCAGCAGGCCCTGGCGCAAGGGCAAAAGGTGGACAAGTTGGGACGTCCGGTGCGGATGGTTGGGGGAGCCGCCATTTGCAACAATTTCAATTACGGCTCCTGCAATTTCAGCCAGTACCGGCTCTTGCACGTTTGCACCCTATGCCAGAGGGCGCACCCCAGGATCCTATGTGAGGTCAAACAGAAGAACCATGACTAAGCCGGGTCAATGCCCTTTTGGCTCGGGTTTACTTGACCTCACACCCCACTCCGTCACTCGCCAGCTACCTCATCCGGGGTTTCACTGATGGGTTTCATACCGGGCTCATCACCCTGCCCCACTCCACCCACGAATGTCCGAACCTACGCTCATCAGCAACAGATGAGCCAGCGATTGACGTCCTTCTGCAGACGGAGTTGGATCGGGACTTCATGATAGGCCCGTTCAGTCAGTCTCCCTTTAACATCTGGAGGGTTAGCCCTATCGGGCTTGTACAGGGAATATTTTCAAATAAAAACGTCTGGTGTATGATCTGTCAGCGCCTCATTCTTCCGTCGCTCCCAGTCTCAACTCGCTCGTCCCCTCATCAAGTGGAGGGAGCGATATTATTTCGCGACCAAATTGACCTTCGGGTCTAAGAGTAGTCCTTGGGCAGCCAGGGCAGATCTGGCCATGTGGGAACACTTTCTTAGTAATTGGAACGGTGTGTCCCTGTTCATCCCAGTCGTGTCCACGCAGTCACCTCAGGTGGTGACCGATGCGGCGGCATCCACAGGATGCGCCGCCATTTTTGGCCATTTGTGGTTCGCCGCCCCTTGGCCTCCTCAAGCACTAGCCACACCAGGCTTCACTACCACGTCAGCCCTCTTTGAGCTCTTCCCCATCGTAGCAGCCGCTCACCTATGGGGTCACCATTGGTCTGGACAGACTGTGGCTTTCACGACAGACAATCAAGCCACAGCCAAGATCATCAGCAAGGGCAGGCCTAAATCCAGGCCCGTCATGTCCTTCCTCCGCAGACTGGTCCAACTATCCCTACAGCATCAGTTCAATGTTTACTGCTCATTCATTCCAGGGAAGTTTAACTCAGCGCTTATTGTCATTCTCACCTAGCACTGTCACACAGCACGATACGCCAATACGTGGCCGGGGTGCCGCACTACTTGTCACTTCAAGACCCCGCGAGGCCTTCGGTGTTCTCCTGCCACGCAGTGAGGGCTCTACTACGTGGAGTGCAGAAACACCATCCGCCAGTCAGCCCGAAGCGGCTGCCTATCACGGCGGAGATCTTCAAGGGAATGTCTGACATCCTGGATAGGTCCCCTTTCGGTCTCCTCCTCAGCACCGTCCTGCAGGCTGCGATACACATGGCGTTTTATGGGTTTCTACGGCCCAGCGAGTTCACTCGCAGCCACCCAGCCGGTCCAGTCTTGCATAGAAGTAGTCTCTGCCGCCACCAGGATCACTACGTCCTTCACTTGGCGACATCCAAACTCAGCAGCGAGGTTCCGGAGTAGATGTTCACCTGTACAGGACTCACAACAACTGGTGCCCAGTTGCCGTGTTAAACCGCTTGACGGCACTGCTATCCGACCGCCCAGGGTCCAGTCCGCTTCTACCCTTTCCAATATAACCCCTCAACTCGTCGCAGTTCGTGGAACATGTCCGGGTCCTTCTCGGCAATCTTCACTTGGACCCCAGCCAGTACTCCGGGCATTCATTCCGAATTGGGGCGGCCACGACGGCCTCAAGACAGAGGGTTCCGGACCATGTGATCAAGGAACTGGGTCGGTGGAAATCGGCCTGCTTCTCTCGCTACATTCCTAACCCACAGTTAGAGATGGCTCAGGCCTTTGCTCGTCTTACTCAGTGACATTATCTTTAATAAATAATTATCCCCTACCTGAAGGTTTTTGCCCCCTTATTTTGGTGTACCATACGGTAGACCAAGGCACACTTTCAGGTCTATTTCATGTTGGTGAGTTTTGTGTTGTTCCTATATGTCATCTTTACTCATGTCGTCCGTAGGGCTCTAGACCATAAATTGGAAGGCCGGGTACCGGCCTGAAGTTATGGGAGGAGCCCGGAGGGTATTTAAGCAGCCCAAAGGCCGCCGGTCTTTGTCGGTTTCCTGTGCGTGATACCCACCCTCCCCTTTTAAAAGCCTCTTCCAAGTATTCTTACCCCAGACTGAATACTCATTCCACATTATTCCATAACTACTTCTTATCATTCTTTATCTAGGGTATGCCCCCTTATTTTGGTGTACCATACGGTAGACCAAGGCACACTTTCAGGTCTATTTCATGTTGGTGAGTTTTGTGTTGTTCCTATATGTCATCTTTACTCATGTTGTCCGTAGGGCTCTAGACCATAAATATATATTTATCTATCTATCTATATCTATTAGATATCTATATATATATCTATCTATCCATCCATCATATATATATATATATATAATTTCCCGGACCTCCGCATGGCAGCCCACTATGGGTCAGCTCCACCCCCTCTGACCCCTCCAGGACCACCTTTTTCCTAGCCCATAAAGGGCTATCTATTTAAGATATATATATCTGTATACCTTTCATAAATTATACGTATAAAAACGTCACGTAAGAGTGAACATACACGTATACCTCTGAGCGCAACATATATACTTTTTCCATAAAGGGCGGCTGTCTGCCCACACCAGTGTTCTTTTTTCGTCCTCGCTCCGGACGCCTTTTAAAGTTTATTTTTATTTTATATTTATTTTTATATTATTTATTTATTTTTTTCTCCATCCACCATCCATCCTGTCCAGGTTAAGCCTCTCCCGGATCAGAAGACACCCCCATATAGGCTGTAAATCTCCTGAGGAGTGTGGGTTCCCGTGGTGCTGGGATTGTATGGTACAGTATGAATGACTTTGTATTACTGGCAAAGGGCACTAGCAGTATAAATGACTGTATACACCTTCGTTAGGCAGGTGCTGGCACTCTCTCCTTCCCTGTTTTTGTGTGTTCATGCAGTGGTTTGTCTTGCTGGGACTTGTAGTTCACCACCTCCACATGTATTCCTTTCAGAAAGCTCAGAGTTGAGCAGGTGAGGTCAGAGGTAACTTCCTCCTGGATTGCTTAGCAAACACCAGAATGCTCACTACTGATTTGCAGCAGGCTCTGTCTTCTAGGCTAATCTCAGCCTCCAGCTGATCAATCTGCTACTCTGCTCTGGTAAGCCTGACTTCCAGGACTTTCATTACTTATTGCTGTGTTACTTGTCTGGAGTGTTTTTATTATCCTGTGCCTTTATAGATCTGGGGAGTTTTGCCTGCCTGCCTAGCTGCCTTAGCACTGAAGATTTGGATGGAGAAGTTTATTTTAATACATTTTTTTTTTTTTTTTTTTTAAGAGAGCACATCCTCTGTTTTACAGAGAGAAGGGCCCAATGTGAGCTAAACACCCACAAAGAGGTTCCTAATCAGCACTCCAGCCTCAAAGGAGTAAAAAGGAGACTGGACATGACAAATCACAGAGTCGCATGCAGCTGGATAGACGCCTGTTGTCACTGCATTCCAGATCTCCCTCGCCCTTACCTCACTTTAGTCGCTCAGACTGGAGCCAAGAGAGGTCAAGACATCAGAAAGCCTCTAGAAAGAGCAAATCCACAGAGAAGAAGATCCTCTTCTTTGGATAGGTCTTCATCGCCAGCCCAGGCAGAAGAAGGATCCTGTTGGGCCTGCTCAGCTGAGGTCATCAGAGGAAAGTGGGTATGTGCATCTTGCTTCAAGGAGGCGGCTCAGGACAATGCTGCGAATGCACGCCAGGTTAAATCCTACATTAAGGACACAGTCAAGGAAGGGTTAAACAGCCTTTCAAGGAATCCTGCTTATCCTGCTGTATCTTTAGCATCTGCAGATTCAGATCATGTGTTTTCAGTGCATTTTAACTCTGAAGTTGATAGCGATTCAGATCCATCTGAGGCTGTGATGGTCTCGGAATCGCATACGTTTGATTTTTGCACTGTGAAATAAAGGGGGGAAGGGAATTTTGGGACTTTGAGCGAAATTACGACCTGGTAGGGTCGTGTATTTCCATCCCTATCAAAGTGATATGCAAATGAGCACGCCGGCGAGAGCCAGCGGGCAACAAAGGAGGGGTTTTGGAGCTTTAAATGAAGCCCATGGTTTGCAACACAGCATTAGGTGGATTAGTAAGTTGTTTAATAATTCATATATAACAATGGTAACAAAGATATTCATGATATCGCTTGACAAAACACTTGGACTAGGTAGTGACACTGGGTACAGTAGTCAACATACTTATTGCCAGTGTCATGTGACAAGACAAGTAAATGAGTAATAACATTGATAAAAACTGTATTTGCTAGATAAATCCAGGGGACCACCACTGAATAAGTAAACAAATGTTGCACAGTAATGCCTGCATGATCTCTGTCCTAAAAGTTCCTGAAATAAGGAATAATCCATATATAAAAAATGAAGTATGTAGTTGGGGGTTCATTCAAGTAGCTTGACGCGTTTCGTGGTTCAGGACCACTCATCAGGAGCAGACACGCCATATTTCTAAAATTTTATAGATATGTATGTGTAAGTCAACATAGTAGAGATGAGTACAACGGGGACAATTAAATCCCCCCAGTATGATCTCGGTACTCACTAGGTATGTAATTGGAAGTAAAGGCTGGTGGAGATAGGCCATCCGGGAACAATGCAACCGGGAGCTGGGGCGGGCAACCCACCACGGCGACCAAGCACAGGCGTACACTGGGGAAACGCAGGAACACGAGGCACTCCAGAGAGATGAATGGCAAGTGGATGTAAAAATATGATGTTGGAGAGGGAGTGGAGAGATGTAAAAAAGAAAATGAAAAGGAGAAAGGAAGATTGGACCAAAAGTCCAAAAACATAGTGGAAGTGACCAAAGTAAGTTGACTGTAAGGTGAATGGGTGGTGGGTAATGAAGTGAAACATACGTGAGAGGTAGGGGTGAAATCACTCCCCATAACAAAGCAAACGTGGGAAAACAAAGTAAAATCAAGGTGGCTGGTGTAGTGCAAAACTACCTGATGTGACGTCACAGGGAATGTAGTGCAGTGAAGCAATCCATCTCCCACAATAGGGTGTCCCAAGTGCCGCATCCCCCCAGCATAACAAGGACGCCCGTAAAAAAATTTCCCACCGCAGGAAAGCCCACCCACGTCACACGCGCCAAGGCTAGGAGCGGGGGAGAAGCCCTGACCGGGCACCGGCAATGGTCTGAGCCACCCCCGCCCGTGAGTATGGAAACAGCAAACGCTGCGCACTGGTTCCCCCTTGGTGGAGGCTGTTAAAGATGCGATGAAGTGGCAGGAATAATTGTCACCTCCAAAGAGACAGTAGAGATACTACCTGTATTTAAAGAAATCGTTACCTTCCTTCCCATTCATTTCTGAAATGAAAGAAGTATTTGATGAGTTGGCGGGGCCTGAGAAGGGGCTCAATGTGCATAATAGAGTATCGAGGCTGTAACCCTTGGGACATTACCCCTAAGGTGGATGCTTCATTACGTAGATTCGCCTGCCCCATTCCGCTTCCGCTGGAGGATTCGGAATCCTTTAGGGATCCTATGAATAGCAGAATAAATGCAGACCTAAAAAAAAGTTGTATAGTTTGGCCGGAGCAGCCTGCAGGCCGGCGGTAGTGCTCACTTCTGTGGCAGCAGCACTTGGGGTGGATTTGCACCTGTGCGTTTTTATAAAAAAATTTTGGTGCTTTTTGCAGTTTTACGCTACCGTTTATTTACTGTGGTCTCCTATGGGACATGTTCTGTGGTGCCGGTCTGCGGAATACAGGGATGCATGGGTGTGAATCCAGCCTTAGACTGGGGGTAGCGGAGATGGTGGATGGATGTTCAGATGAAAGTCTGGGAAGTGGCAGTTCTTCTCTTTTGCAGTTTTCAAGACTGCTTTAGAGTTTGTGGCTGAAGTAGCTGTTGACCAGGTCAGGGAGCTGGTTCAAAAATGACAGCAAAGATATTGTCTCATTCCGTCACAGCCCGCAGAGCCTTATGGTTGAAGCATTGGTCAGCCGATAAGGCTTCTAAGCACAGTCATGTTCAGTTCTATCCGACAGGAAGCTACTCTTCCCTTCAGCAATTCAGCGGGGTTCCAGCGGCAGATCTAGCCTAATCCTGCAGAAGAGAAAAAGACAACAGCAGCCCTTTTGGTTTAACAAGAGATCCAAAGAAGGATTCAGAGGCCAGTGCTTACAGACAGTTTTTCAGACAGTGTAAGGGAGCCGGTTCAACCTTCCAGAAACCTTCCAAGCCCAGGGCCAACAAAGCTCCTAAGGCTTCAAATAAGTCCTTCTGAAGGTGTCTCCACTTAACCCTCTCAAGTGGGAAAAAGACTAGCCCAATTCGGGGGGGTTTGGGCAGACAAATTACAGGATGCCTGGATTGTACCCATCATTTGATCACGTTATCGTCTCAAGTTCAAAACAAGGCCTCCTCAGACCTTGTTCATAGAAACTGGGCTTCCTACAGATGTTTGTGAGGATATATAGGGGAGCTGTTGGCAGCAAGGGCCATCCTTCCGGTTCCAAGGCAAGAATTGGGGCAAAGAGTATGTTTCCCCTCTGTTTTTGGTCCCAGAGGCTTCAGGGGGTTTCGGAACAGTTTTTGACCTTAAAGTCCGGAATTCTTACATGAAGATACCACTATTCAAAATGGAGTCATTGGAAACGATCATTTCAGTTGTGGACTCAGGAGACTGGATGGTTTCCATCGATCTGGCGGGTGCGTATCTTCCATAGACGCATCTTACCATCGCTTTCTCAGGTTTTCCGTGGAAGGCTCTAATTTTCAATTTTAATGTCTCCCATTCGGTCTCTACACGACTGAGAATGTTCTCAAAGCTACTGTCTGCTGTCATCGCGACTCAGAGTCAAGGGAGTGCAAATATTCCATTATCTAGATGACATGCTACTTCTGGGTCCGTCAAATGAGCTCCTACTTCATGTGAATTTCACCTGTAAAACACTAGCTCGTTTCGGTTGGTTGTTCAACTTTCGGAAGAACCAGATGCTTCCGACCCAAATGTTGGAGTATTTAGGAGTACAATTCCACACGGATCAGGGTGGTGTTTCTCTTCCTCAGAGGAAGGTCCAGGAGATTCAGTCTTAGACAAAAGCAGTAATAGCCAGGCCTTCTATGATGGTGAAGGAATGCATGCAGTATCTGGGGGTTCTATCAGCCACAGTTCCAGTAGTCCCGTGAGTCAGGTGGCACAGAATGAGGTTTCAATGCAACTTTCTTCTTCAGTGGGATCGTCACTCCTTGTTCCAGAAAATCTGACAATTCCGATAATCTGGTCCCTGGTTTGGTGGTCAGTAGCTCGCAATCTTTCCCGCGGAGTTCCGTTGAAGGCCTCAGAACCAATAGTGGTGACGACCAATGCCAGTCTGGCAGGCTGCGGGCACACTGCCTGGGACAGCAGGTTCAAGGCCAATGGAACTTTTGTGGGGCGAAGAGTTCAAATTTCCTGGGATTGGATGCTGTCAGACGCGCTCTCTTAGCGTTCCAACCTATGTTGCGAGGTCGAGCTGTCCAGATTCTTTGAACAACTACGGTGGTTTATGTGTCTTATCAGGGGGCACAAGAAGTCGCCCTCTCCTTCAGGTGGCATGTCAATCTTCCTATGCGCAGAGAAGAATCTCGGCTCTCTTACTTCATCTTATCTTCCAGGGCCTGGGAATGTTTTAGCAGATCACTTGAGTCAAGGCTTTGAGGATCACAAAGAATGGGGCCTCTATCCATAGATCTTATGGCATTGGAGGAGAATTGTCAACTGCCTTGCTTCTTCTCCCGGACCTGGCATCCACAGGCTTTGGGTCCGAGTGCTCTGTCCAGGTCTTGGAACTTCCCTTTGCTGTATGTGTTCCTGCTGCTTCCATTGGCTCTCAAAATCCTGCTGAAGATTCAGCGAGAAAGGATCACAGCAATAGTAGTCTTACCTTACTGGCTCAGGGAGCAGTGGTTCCCTCTGGCTTGGAGGGTAAAGTTGGGCTCACCAATCCCACTGCCTCCTTGTCAAAATCTCCTTCTGCGGAGTGGGGCCTGACACCCGAACCGCAGGAGGATGAAGTTAATAACTTGGAAGTGAGAGGGAGGCTTTAACTGGCTTGGGTCTCTCGGGCAGTGTAGTGGAGACATTATTACAGGCTCGTAAGAGGTCCACAAATGTAACCTATTACCAGATCTGGAATACTACAGAAACCTTGGATCTCCTTCTGTATCTAACATTTTGGAGTTTCTGCAGAGTGGTCTTTAAGGGTTAGCTTATAATTCCCTGAAGAGTCAAATCCCCGCTTTGTCGGCTATGTCGTGTACAAGATATGCTCTACATCCGTTGGTGATCCGATTTTTAGGGGCAGCCATAGAAATTGGACGTCCATTGAAATCGTTTTTTTTCCAAAAGAGGACTTAACACTAGTCTTGGGAACATCGCTGGTTCCTCCGTTTGATCAAGCTTTCTCTTGTTCATTATTTCTTTTAACAGTTTTTTGTTTTTTACTAGCCGTTGCCTCAGCCAGAAGAGTCTCTGAGTTGTGCGCCTTCTCATCTAAAGAACCATATTGTTTGGTGCTCCCAGACAAGATAGTCCTTAGGCCGATACCAAGCTAACTACCTAAGGTTGCCATATCATTTCGTATGAACTGGGAGGTCATTCTCCCAGCCTTTCCGGCGGATACAGCTGATGAGTGGAGTAGGTTAGACATGGCCTCTGCAGTTTCAACCTACCTGGAATGGACTAAAAGCAGATCAGCTGTAGTTTTTCCCAATGGGGCCTAAAAGGGTATGCAGGCAACATCCAGAGTTGTGTCTTCCTGATTTGTCAAAGACCATACATATTGCATACAAAACGCTGGGCCTTCCTCCTACTTCAGAGATCAAAGCACATTCAACGAGGGGTATGGCAGCATTCTGGGCAGCATACAAAAAGGTCGCCCCTGAGGTAGTTTGCAGAGCAGCAAGCTGGAGCGCGCCCAACACCTTTTATTAGACATTACAGGCTTAATTTGGCATGTCCGCCTGAGGAAACATTTGGCTCTATGGTTATTACGGCGGCTGTTGCCCATTAAAAATTTGAGTAGCATTGAATTGAGGGTTTGGCTTATTTTTTTTTCTTCCCTCCCTTTTTAATGTTGCTTGGTACATCCCATAGTACAGGGCTCAAAATTTCAAGTCCTGAGCTACTAGCCAGGCCTCAAGGGTTACTCGCCACCAGTTGCCCCGCCCAACACTGCCTCTGCCCCGCCCCTAATCCTGCCCCTAAACACACCCTCATAAAATGAGACTTAAATGTTTTATGCAGAATTAAGTTATACAAATAAAATATTAACAAAAACTTTATCCATGCGCACTAATGCAGCCCCAGTCCACCATGCAGCCTGTGTCCCTCATGCAGCCTCTGTCCACCATGCAGCCTCAGTCCACCATGCAGCCTGTGTCCCTCATGCAGCCTTATGCAGCCTCTGTCCACCATGCAGCCTCTGTCCACCATGCAGCATCTGTCCACTATGCAGCCTCAGTCCCTCATGCAGCCTCAGTCCCTCATGCAGCCTCAGTCCCTCATGCAGCCTCAGTCCCTCATGCAGCCTCAGTCCACCATGCAGCCTGTGTCCCTCAGGCAGCTTCTGTCCCTCATGCAGCCTGTGTCCCTCATGCAGCCTCAGTCCCTCATGCAGCCTGTGTCCCTCATGCAGCCTCAGTCCACCATGTCCCTCATGCAGCCTGTGTCCCTCATGCAGCCTGTGTCCCTCATGCAGCCTCTGTCCCTCATGCAGCCTGTGTCCCTCAGGCAGCTTCTGTCCCTCATGCAGTCTGTGTCCCTCATGCAGCCTCAGTCCCTCATGCAGCCTGTGTCCCTCATGCAGCCTCAGTCCACCATGTCCCTCATGCAGCCTCTGTCCCTCATGCAGCCTCTGTCCCTCATGCAGCCTCAGTCCCTCATGCAGCCTCAGTCCACCATGTCCCCCATACAGCCTCAGTCCCTCATGCAGCCTGTGTCCCTCATGCCACCTGTGTCCCTCATGCCACCTGTGTCCCTCATGCCGCCTCAGTCCCTCATGCCGCCTGTGTCCCTCATGCAGCCTCAGTCCCTCATGCAGCCTCAGTCCACCATGTCCTTCATGCAGCCTCAGTCCCTCATGCAGCCTGTGTCCCTCATGCAGCCTCAGCCCACCATGTCCCTCATGCAGCCTGTGTCCCTTATGCAGCCTCAGTCCACCATGCAGCCTGTGTCCCAGTCCACCATGCAGTCTGTGTCCTTAATGCAGCCTGTGTCCCTCATGCAGCCTCAGTCCCTCATGCAGCCTCAGTCCCTCATGCAGCCTCTGTCCCTCATGCAGCCTCTGTCCCTCATGCAGCCTCTGTCCCTCATGCCGCCTCTGTCCCTCATGCCGCCTCTGTCCCTCATGCCGCCTCTGTCCCTCATGCCGCCTCTGTCCCTCATGCAGCCTCAGTCCACCATGCAGCCTCAGTCCACCATGCAGCCTGTGTCCCAGTCCACCATGCAGTCTGTGTCCTAAATGCAGCCTGTATCCCTCATGCAGCCTGTGTCCCTCATGCAGCCTGTGTCCCTCATGCAGCCCCAGTCCCTCATGCAGCCTCAGTCCCTCATGCAGCCTCAGTCCCTCATGCAGCCTCAGTCCCTCATGCAGCCTGTGTCCCTCATGCAGCCTGTGTCCCTCATGCAGCCTGTGTCCCTCATGCCGCCTCTGTCCCTCATGCCGCCTCTGTCCCTCATGCCGCCTCTGTCCCTCATGCCGCCTCTGTCCCTCATGCAGCCTCTGTCCCTCATGCAGCCTCTGTCCCTCATGCAGCCTCAGTCCCTCATGCAGCCTGTGTTCCTCATGCAGCCTCAGTCCACCATGTCCCTCATACAGCCTCAGTCCCTCATGCAGCCTCAGCCCACCATGTCCCTCATGCAGCCTCCGTCCCTCATGCAGCCTCCGTCCCTCATGCAGCCTCCGTCCCTCATGCAGCCTCCGTCCCTCATGCAGCCTCCGTCCCTCATGCAGCCTCAGTCCACCATGTCCCTCATGCAGCCTGTGTCCCTCCTGCAGCCTCAGCCCACCATGTCCCTCATGCAGCCTGTGTCCCTTATGCAGCCTGTGGCCCTCATGCAGCCTCAGTCCACCATGCAGCCTGTGTCCCAGTCCACCATGCAGCCTGTGTCCCTCATGCAGCCTGTGTCCCCCATGCAGCCTCAGCCCACCATGTCCCTCATGCAGCCTGTGTCCCTTATGCAGCCTGTGTCCCTCATGCAGCCTCAGTCCACCATGCAGCCTGTGTCCCAGTCCACCATGCAGTCTGTGTCCTTAATGCAGCCTGTGTCCCTCATGCAGCCTCAGTCCCTCATGCAGCCTGTGTCCCTCATGCAGCCTGTGTCCCTCATGCAGCCTCTGTCCCTCATGCAGCCTCTGTCCCTCATGCAGCCTCAGTCCACCATGTCCCTCATACAGCCTCAGTCCCTCATGCAGCCTCTGCCCACCTTGTCCCTCATGCAGCCTGTGTCCCTCATGCAGCCTCCGACCCTCATGCAGCCTGTGTCCCTCATGCAGCCTCCGACCCTCATGCTGCCTGTGTCCCTCATGCAGCCTCAGTCCCTCATGCAGCCTGTGTCCTTAATGCAGCCTCAGTCCACCATGTCCCTCATGCAGCCTGTGTCCCTCATGCAGCCTCAGCCCACCATTTCCCTCATGCAGCCTGTGTCCCTCATGCAGCCTCAGCCCACCATGTCCCTTATGCAGCCTGTGTCCCTCATGCAGCTTCAGTCCACCATGCAGCCTGTGTCCCAGTCCACCATGCAGTCTGTGTCCTTAATGCAGCCCCAGTCCTACCTGTGCAGGGGAGGAGAAGAACAGGAGAGCCACCCGGATGATGGAAAACAGCGATCTCAGCTTTCATTTCAATTGGTGTTCCCGCCGCTCAACGTCACATATAGCCCCGCCCCCTGACCGGGGAACTTTGATTGACAGATCACCTGTCCCGGGATTGGACGGCTGATCTGTCTATCAAAGTCCGGGACCAGGGGGAGGGGCTATATGTGACAGCGAGCAGCGGGGAACACAGTACTATAAGGTGAAATGATAGCTGTGTTCCCTGCATGCTGATCATCTGGGCGGCTCTCCTTTCTCTTCCCCTCCACGATCGCTGGACTCCCATTCAACCCAGGCTGCCAGCAGTGCTCGCCCCCTGCTCCCAGGCAGCCAATAGCTCGCCAGAACTCAAAATCCACTGGCAAAATGCGAGCAGGCGAGTGGATTTTATGTAGAGCAACAATTCTTCTTTTTCACGTTTGAGATCTCCCCAAAGTGGCTCAATGATATTGAGGTTGGGAGACTGAGATGGCCACTCTAGAACCTTCACTTTATTCTGCTGTAGCCAATGACAGGTCGACTTGGCCTTGTGTTTTGGATCATTGTCATGTTGGAATGTCCAAGTACGTCCCATGTGCAGCTTCCTTGCTGATGAACGCAAATGTTCCTCCAGTATTTTTTGATAACATACTGCATTCATCTTGCCATCAATTTTGACCAAATGTCCTGTGCCTTTGTAGCTCACACATCCCCAAAACATCAGCGATCCACCTCCGTGTTTCACAATAGGAATGGTGGACCTTTCATCATAGGCCTTGTTGACTCCTCTGCAAATGTAGCGTTTATGGTTGTGGCCAAAAAGCAACATTTTTGGTCTCATCACTCCAAATGACTTTGTGCCAGAAGGTTTGAGGCTTGTCTCTGTGCTGTTTGGCGTATTGTAAGCGGGATACTTTGTGGCATTTGCGTAGTAATGGCTTTCTTCTGGCGACTCGACCATGCAGCCCATCTTTCAAGTGCCTCCTTATTGTGCATCTTGAAACAGCCACACCACATGTTTTCAGAGTCCTGTATTTCACCTGAAGTTATTTGTGGGATTTTCTTTGCATCCCAAACTATTTTCCTGGCAGTTGTGGCTGAAACATTAGTTGGTCTACCTGACCGTGGTTTGGTTTTAACAGAACCCCTCTTTTTCCACTTCTTGATTAGAGTTTGAAAACTGCTGATTGGTATTCCCAATTCCCTGGATAACTTTTTAAATCCCTTTCCTGTTTTATACAGTTCAACTACCTTTTCCTGCATATCCTTTGACAATTCTTTTGCTTTCCCCGTGACTCAGAATCCAGAAACATCAGTGCAGCACTGAATCAAAGATGCAAAGGTCTGTCAGGAGTCCAGAAACCCATTGACCTTTTATACACACACACTAATTACAAGAAAACAGATCACAGGTGAGGATGGTTACCTTTAATAGCCATTCAAACCCCTTTGTGTTAACTTGTGTGCATGTTATCAGGCCAAAATCACCAGGGTATGTAAACTTATGAGCACAACTGTATATAAAGATAAAAAAGTTACTACATAGACTACTTCCCTATAGGAAGACATGTAGATATACAGTGCCTTAAAAAGAGTATTCATACCCCTTGAAATTTTCCACATGTTGTCATGTTACAACAAAAGAACTCAAATGTATTTTATTGGTATTTAATGTGATCAGGCCCGGACTGGGGCATAAAATAGGCCCGGGCATTCTTAACTGAGCAGCCCATTAAAAACAAAAAAACAAAATTACAAATAATGGCAACCGGTTTCTCAATGTATTTTAGTTTTATTTAGCCTGCTTCAGTCACTGTTAAGCCCCATACACACGGTCGGATTATCCGCGGACCAGGTCGGTCGGATCCTGTCCGTCGTACTTTGTCCGATGTTGGTGTTGCGTACACACGGTCGGACTACGTTGTCAGAATATCCGGTCTGCAAGAACGTCGTGACCTAAGTCGTCTTCCACGAGATTAGAAAAGGGAAGTTCAGCACCACGTCAGGCACCTGTTGGGCTCCTTCTGCTGATCCCGTGTTTATCGCGAGTTAGTCGAAGTTTGGTGACTTAAGATTCGCGCTTCTCAGTTTTCTGACTCAGATCGTTACTGCTCTTCAGTTTGTGCTTGTCGTGCGTATCTGTTTATTAGTGCGTGTAGTCAGTTCGCATTTGTTGGTCATTGCGGCCTATATCTTGATATAGGACGCTTTGATTTGCACTGCTTATTGTCTGCTCGTTTCTGGTATTCAGTTCGTTCTTTCAGGCCTTGCTGTTTATCGGTGCTTTCTGTTTGTCCGTTCTGACCAGCCGACCTTTTGTGACCTTGTGAGCGATGTTTCCCGTGCGTACTCGTCGCCGAGTTCGTGCTGTACGCGGAATTGGTGTCGGGCTTTTAGCTTTGAGCCAAGACCCGTCCATGAACAGAGTGACGAGGAGTATGTGGACCAAGAATTGGTTGCTTCAGCGTGATCACTTCTCGCACATGCCTTTGCTTCGTGAGATCCGGGAGAATAATCCTGATGATTTCAGGAACTTTATCCGGATGACGGACCCCGTGTTTCACCGTCTTTTGGCTTTGCTGACCCCTTTTATCAGCCGGCAGGATACCTGCATCAGACAAGCCATCACTCCGGAGCAGAGGCTTGTTGCTACGTTGAGGTACTTGGCGACAGGGAGAAGCCATCAGGATTTGAAGTTCTCTTCAGGTATCTCTCCCCAGGCCCTGGGATTCATTATTCCAGAGACCTGTTCTGCCATCATCCAGGTGCTGCAGGAGGACTATGTTAAGGTAACATTTCTCCTTTACTATTCCCTTCTATGTATGCTCTGTTTGCTAATGTCTTCTATTTTTGACCTCCTTCCCAAATTACCATGATTGCAATATGCTCTAATATGCTGTGCCCCTTTTCTCCTTCATGCATTTTTACCTTCACTTGCCTCCCCAGCATGCTCTTCTGGCCCAATAGACACCTATGGCCTAGTCACTTAAATAATGTATTTTGTCTGCTGCATAGTATTGTTTTCCCCCAAACACCCCCTAAAATATGCACAAATGTTTGCTGTGTGTTTTACTCCATGTAGAGCCCCTTTTATTTTTACTTTTTTTTGTGGGGGGGGGGGGGGCATTGCTCTGCCTGACGATGTGTGAGAGGCATTTTTTAATAAAGCTCTTTTTTAAACCAACCAAGGATTTCTTGTCATTTCCGTCTTATTGCTTATTTGACCTTGAAATTTTTTCCCTTTAGCTTCGACAGTGGGAATGCACTTTCTGGGCAAAAGGAGGTAACAGTCTCTTCTTCCCCAAAAAGATTCTTCTCATGTTGTGTGTTTGATACCTAATCTTTGGTCTAGAGAAGGTTTGTAGTGCATAACTGACACCCAAAATACTCCATTTCCTCACCATGACCGAAATGTATTGATTCTCAAAAATGGTGTGCTACGTGTTTTCAAGCCAATCACTGTGGGTGTCATTTACATAAGTCAAATCCACTATGCTCTACAAGTGCAGTGCAAAAGTGCCCTGGAAAAGAAACTTGCAGTGCAAACTGGACTTGCCTTTAGTAAATAACACCCATTGCCCCCCAAATCCTTTACATTTGACATACATAATGTTTTTTGTTTTTTAAATAATGAAGCCACACATTTATAACAGTAAAAAAGTTTACTTGCAAAACATTCACAAGTGCGTTTACAAACTTCTTGCCAAAACTGACAAGATCTGGTTTATTTACAACATTGTTTACAAACATTCCGCATTTGGTAAAACCAGGCATGGAGCAAAACAGAACATAGGAACTCGGAAAGATCAACTTTCTAAAATGAAGACAAGATCAGACATGACTATATGTTCAAAGTGTGTTTGATCTTGCCTTCATCACATGGGGGGTCACCCCTGGAAACTGGAAATTTAGAACATGCACACAATTTGGGTATGAAAATGGTCATTCGATGGTAAAACACATGCCTAGAATCTTCAAAAGTGCCATTTTCCATCATGGTGATGAATGGACGTTTTTTGGGGGTGCAACCCCTTCACCACAACCACTTTAGTAGTTCGGAAAGTGGTTGCACCCCCAAAAAAACGTTGTCATTCATCCACCATGATGGGAGCTAGCACATGTGGACACAATGTGTGCATGTTCCAAATTTCACACAGTTCTTAAGTTGAAAATGTGTTCAGAAGCAGCCACAAATGTGTGTTAATTACTTGGTGCGTTTTTATATTTTTCCTAAAACATCAATGATGTTCTTCAATTTTTGTTGAACATCATTGATGTTTTGCTTTATGTAATCTAGATCTCTATTGCAGACCATTATCTCCCCGATGAGTACGTGGGCACTCTCTGTGGTAAAGTGCGATTTTTTCTTCCACAACATCCACGTCACCTAAAAAACCACAAACAAACAAAAATCGGATGTTGGAAATGAGGCAGCCATACATTGATTAGCTTACCAGTAGCTGTGTTCTTCCACACTCACCTGTTGTGGTGACAAGTTCTCCAAGTTCGATGATCTCTCCTTCCTCCTCCTCCTCCTCTGCTTCTGCTCTTTCCCCTTTTTTGGGAGGAGAATGTACAAAAGGAAGATTTAGCAATACAATCTATTGAGGGCAGAAATAGGAAATGACAAACATTGCTTGAAAGTGACGGACACTATTTTTGTTTGGCCAGTTACAAATGCCAACTACATGAATGTAGTCACTTTGTAAAGGTGCTAAACTTACTAGCTTTTTGGTAGAAGTTTGTCTGATGGAGACCCCCTCTAGTATCCACTGGAGCACATGTGTGGAAAAGCCTAATAAAAAGGGGGTTTGGGTGTCCCAGCACTAGTGCTCTAGAGTCCAGATGGGTAAACAGCTACTGAGTGACCTCTCCTTTACATTGACTAAATTTGGTTTACGCTCTTGCTGACATCTCTAGTGAGAACAAACTTCCTTTCAATAAAAACTTCACCAAACCTCGTATTATAAGTGGCCGAACGATCGAGGTTGCGCACGATCGAATGGACACACACGATCATGACAGTGGCAGAAAGATCGAGGCTGAGTACGATCGAATGCACAGACGAACCGGAAAGTGGCCATTTTGGAATGTACAACTTTGTAAAAATCAAACCACATGGAGCAGTATGCAAGCAAGAAAGCAAACACAAAACACAACTACTTACTTTTTTGAAGAACTCGCTTGATCTTTCTGTACTGATCGGCCTCCCTCAGTTTCAGGTCTGACCAGCGTTTCCTGAGTTGCTCCTTGGATCGTTGTACCCCAAAATGATTGTACAGCCTTCTCACAACTTTAGACATGATCTTGGCCTTGCGGACATTGGGGTTGAGGTAAGGCCCATACTTCCCATCATAGTCGCTCCTCTTTAATATGTCCACCATCTCCAACATTTCTCCAAATGACATATTGGAGGCCTTGAATTTCAGGCTCCGGGATCGGGACGTTTGTGCCTCCGGACTTTCCTCGTCCTCCTCCTCGTTGGTGGGATATTTGGGGCGCACCTGCTGTGTCCCCGCCATGTGCTCTCCCCACTGCGCCGTAAAGAGAAGGGGTGGGGAATAGACGAGAAAGATCGTCAGGGGCGGGCGGAGTTTGACGCATGCGCACTGTATATAAAACGTCACACGCCTGTGTCGTAGCCACGATCTGGGAGACGAGGGGAGAGAAAGCTCACGCACGAGACGATCGCTAGAAACGAAGGTACAATTTGACGTTGGTACACAACTAGCCTAGACTGATTAGAACTTGAGGCTTCTTTATGGAGAAGATTAGGAGAGTTTAGGCTGACATTATTTATATTGTTTTGTGTGGTGTTGTGTCTTGCAGAGGTGATGGAGGCCTTCTACGACGTGAGTTTTCTCCCCCTCTTCATTGATAAATACAGGGAATTTCCCCTATTATGGCTAGCAAAGCACCGCGACTACAGCAACAGACCAAAGAGGTACGCAGCCATGCTGAAACTTGTGGCATTTGTAAAGCCAAACCTGCCCATGGCAACCGTGGCAAACTTACAAGTCAAGATTAATAACATGAGGAGTACCTATTTCCGGGAGCGCAATAAGGTCCGGAAGTCCCTAGCATCTGGAGCTGCAGCAGATGATGTCTATGTCCCCACGCTCTGGTACTATGAGAGGCTCCACTTTCTCAAAGACCAGGCTAATGTCAGGAAGTCACTCTCAACTCTTCCTTGCACGCGTCCTTCCGCGTACGCCACCCCTGATGAGGCTTCCGAGGACCAACCTGGGCCTTCCAGTATGGAATATGTGCAGGAGCCCAGCTTGTTCCAGGTATAGTAGTTTTGTAACCATTTTGGGGAATAATGAATGATGTTCAGTTAATTCAGGATCCCCAATTGCTTAGTTCCTAACGTGATTGACATATCAACAGACAGTGGTGATGGAGACATTTTTGGGAAGACTCTAAACTGCAGGGCTGAGAATTGTATGGTTTTCTATTTGTAAACATTTTGCAACAGTCACTAGATGAGAATTGTGTGTGTTTGATGAACAAATAACTGAAACTATGTCCCTTTTTCATACACAGGAAGACCTCAGCCAGGAGGTGGCTGTGGAAGGTGGCAGTCAGGAGGAGGCAGGGGTTAGTGGCAGCCAACAGGGGGGTAGGCCTAGGAGCCTGACTGTCTCCCAAGTCCCTCCCCTCCGCCTTTCCTACAGAAGGGCGAAAAGGATGGGGGAGGTGGGAGAGTCAGCGCTCCAGCTGATCAAAGATGCTTCAGCCTCCCTATATGCCACACCCACCTACGAGGAGGCCTTTGCCTCCTTGGTTGGCAGAAAAATGACGGGTATGGAGGCGGGGCAACGCAGCATGTGTGAGGATGTCATCCTCAAAATCCTAAATGAGGGGATGGCTGGGGAGATGACCCCACTCACACATGTTTGCGAGAGTGACCTTGCTCCGCCTCCTCCTCCTCCTTCTGCCACCCCACCAGCACCACGGCGTGGAAGGAAGAGGTCTGAGAGAAGATGGAGCCTCTCGTAGGACCAGAGCCTGGGGACCTAGATGGCATCTGCTGCAGTTCCGGATGTTTTGGACTTCAGGACCAGATTGCACTCCCTTATTATTTAGATAGGTACTCCTCAGGCCCCCAATTTTCTAAGCGTGAAAAATGATGGTTGCCGTGGGTGTCCAAGGCTTTGCAAATTCCCCAAGTTTCACCATGGCTGCGTTCCTCTTTGGTTTGTTGCTGAGACCTAAATAAATGTTTTTTGGATTTGAAATAATCATTGACTATTGTGTTTTACTTTTCTACAATGACAGTTTTTCTTTGAGTAGGCAGGTACATTTCACTAATCCTAAAGTAGAATTAACAAGGGGCACCAACAACCAACAAACTCCTAGTAAATTTAAGCAAGAAATACAAATGTTAATAATGTGGTTTTGCCAAGTTGAGACAAACAACCCCCCACAAAAAAAAAAAAAAAAATCGCCTTCAAATATGTATTCCCAAAAAAAAAAAAAAAAAAGACAAATCATGCTAAAAATATAACAAAGGTTCTTTTACGATCTGAGTAAAAATAAACATGTAGTGTATAAATGCTGAAAAGTAATAAAGAACTAAGTTTGTGAGAAGTGCGGGTGAATAGGAGCAGCTAAAACATGTCATTCTTGTTGCATTGTAAAGAAAAAGAGAATGCGCTGCATTAAAGACATTTTAACATTGCAGCGTGACGAATGTGCTGTGTCCATTAGGAAAGGTAGTTTTACCTGACCGAGCGCTTCCGTCACAGAATTTCTTCTGAGCATGCGTAGCACTTTGTCCGTCGGACAACCGTACACACGATCGGATTTGGTGTGATCGGACCGTGTTGTCGGCAAATCTTTCCAGCAGGAGATAAGACTTTGTCCGTCGGACAATCCGACGTACACTGTCCGATGGTGCATACACACGGTCTGATTTTTAAACAACATTGTCCGATCGGACAGAATCCATGAAAAAGTCCGACCGTGTGTATGGGGCTTTACTTGTCAATCATTTGGAATTATGTAAATATATGATAACATCTTTAATGAACGATTCAATACAATAACAAATAGCAAAATAGATTTGCAAATCTAATACAGGAGATAACCAAAGACTGCAGATCTAATACAGGAGATGACCAGAGACTGCAAATATAATACAGTAGATAACCAGAGACTGCGGATCTAATACAGGAAATGACCAGAGACTGCAGATCTAATACAGGAGATGACCAGAGACTGCGGAACTAATACAGGAGATGACCAGAGACTGCGGACCTAAAACAGGAGATGACCAGAGACTGCGGATCTAATACAGGAGATGACCAGAGACTGCGGATCTAATACAGGAGATGAACAGAGACTGCGGATCTAATACAGGAGATGACCAGACACTGCAAATCTAATAAAGGAGATGACCAAAGACTGCATATCTAATAAAGGAGATAACCAGAGACTGCGGATCTAATACAGGAGATGACCAGAGACTGGGGATCTAATACAGGAGATGACCAGAGACTGCAAATCTAATACAGGAGATGACCAGAGACTGCGGATCTAATTCAGGAGATGACCAGAGACTGCGGATCTAATTCAGGAGATGACCAGAGACTGCGGATCTAATACAGGAGATGACCAGAGACTGCGGATCTAATACAGGAGATGACCAGAGACTGCGGATCTAATACAGGAGATGACCAGAGACTGCGGATCTAATACAGGAGATGACCAGAGACTGCGGATCTAATACAGGAGATGACCAGAGACTGCAGATCTAATTCAGGAGATGACCAGAGACTGCGGATCTAAAGAAACTCCACCAGGAAGACCTATAGTGAACGGAATAGATTCACTGACTGCCCGAATGGGCGAATATATAGATTTCTTCATTCAACCAGCAGTACAGCAAACTAAAGCGTATCTAAAAGATACAAAGCATGTGTTACAGCTTCTAGAAACTGTGCCAGTGTTGGAAGGACGCACTATCTTGGCAACAGCTGATGTGTCGTCACTATACACCATAGTCCCACACCACGAAGCCTGCACAGCCACGAAGTGGTTACTTAGAGCACATAGCACTTTACTATGCAAGCATAGGAAGTTTTTAATCAAATGTTTGGATTTTAGCTTGAAATGTAGTTATTTTTGGTATAACCAGTCGTTTTATAAGCAAGCCATAGGTATCGCTATGGGAGCAAAATTTGCCCCTAGCGTAGCCAACGCTTTTATGGCACATTGGGAGGAAGGTTCCGTTTATGCTAATATGCCTTCCCAACTAGTCTTATATAAAAGGTATATTGACGACTTGATTATAATTTGGAACGGAAGTCAGGAGACTCTAGAAGAGTTTTTAAACAATCTTAATAAAAATGACAAAAATATTAAGCTTGTGTGGAACATTAATACCACCACTATTGACTTCCTTGATCTTAACATTTCCATTAAATCGGACAGGATTATTACTAAGACACATTTCAAAAACGTTGACACAAACAGCTATATATCACTACATAGCTGTCATTTCAAACCTTGGTTATTTAACATCCCGAAGGGACAATTGGTACGTATCCGTCGAAACTGTACCAGAGATGAAGACTTCAATATACAAGCTAAGCTGATTGGGGCCAGGTTCAAAGAAAAAGGATATGAGGAACCCTGGATTCAACAACAAATTATGGAGGTAGAAAAAATGAGTAGAGTAAATATGCTGGAGGATAAACCCAAGAATAAGTCTGGCACCTGGAGCGAAGCTCCATGTTTGATTTTGGATTTTAATGCTCAACATAAGGATGTAGCCAAAATTATTCAGAAACACTGGCACATACTAACTAGTGACAAAGACCTCAAAACAATTCTCCCAACAAAACCGAAGATTATTTACAAACGGGCACCGACAGTTAGAGACCTAGTGGTCAAGACCGTAGTGGATCCACCCCCCAAAAAAGGTTTTTCCTTCTTTTCGGGAAAAGGTTTCTTTCCTTGTAGAGGCTGTTATGCCTGCCGGAAGGCCCAGAAATTTCAAGGTAAAAGAACCGAGTTCATGGCCATGACCACAGGAGAAAAGTATTCTATTAAAGACTTTATTAGCTGTCGGACAGAGGGAGTCGTGTACTGTTTGCAATGTAGTTGCAACCTACAATATATAGGGCGAACGAAAAGGGAACTAAAAGTTCGCATTAAGGAGCACATTCAGAAAATTATTAAAGGCTGCCCTAAACATAATGTTTCACGACATTTCGCCCTGGTTCACAATAAAGATCCAAATCAGTTGCGTTTCTGGGGGATAGAACGCTACAACCCCTCTTGGCGAGGAAGCCACAAAATAAGGGTGATTAGCCAGAAGGAATCAATGTGGATTTATTCTATGCGCACATTGGTTCCAGAAGGGTTAAATGTAGAGTTCGATCTAAATTGCTTTTTAAGCAATTTTTAAAGATATTGATACTCACATCCAGAGATTATAAGGTCACCCACTTTTTAGTGGCACAGTTTACTGCTCCTAAATACAATAGTGCAATATACACATTAGCACACCTATTTAAATTGTGCAGAGTATTATGTTTTTATATTGTGTATATATTCATAGATTTTAGAGATATATATGGAGATTTATATATTTTATACATGTTTTATTAATTTTCGTATACAGTGTTGGTATATGGATTTTATTATATCTGTATGGTTCCACACACTGTATGTATATCGATTAGCCCTGTAGGACATTTTCGGTATCCTAAACCATACCTAATAGGAAGATGTGGGTATAAGACTACTTCTCACATATGGACAATACAGACGTCCCACATACAGTTTTATATAATTTTATGTTTGGGGAAGATCCAACACTATTTTGATATTTATATAAATTTTTAATCCATTTTATATTTAGCATCAATATTTCCTTATTTTTAACATGGACATAGTAGTATATTCTTTGCGTATCCCTTATTGGTGGGTTTTTGGGGACCTAAGAGAAATTATATGCTTTTAAAGTCCTTATTGCTTAATTTCACCCTTTTTTTCGATGCCCCCCTTTTGTGTTATTAACTAACAATTCTATAGCCATTATGGACATCGGATTGCTGTTAATGCATTAATTAGCATGGGACAGGACTCTGTGCTGAAGTTAGAGGGATTCTCACCTCGATATATATATTGATTTTTTGTCAAATATATATATAAACATATGTTTAGGTGTCTTTGTTGTCGTCAATTTACTGATTGTCAGGTTGACTGACATATTCATAGGTCTAACTTAGCTTCTGTTTATGCATATTGGGTTAAATTATCCATCGCCCGACTACATATGCATGGATTGGGATTTACTAGATCACTGCTTTAAGAGGCTACATTAGGGTTACATCATGACAATCCATTAATTGTCAGGGATCGTTCCCCGATGGACCAGTGTAATAGTAACACATTATCCCTAAGTACATTTAGTTTTATGGCCGCCCACTGCACCACTACTCTGTGCCACTTATGAATGGTTCTGGTACTGGTTCTAGGTGTTTGATGTAACTAAGCCACAGTCTATGAATGGCGCAGTGCGCTGATTCAGCCTTGTGTGTCGGTATGTACACATGAGACAACTTCCTAGTATAGAACATGACAGACATCACTGTGAAGAGAACAAATAGTGGACTCCAATTAGATCCGCTGTATAGAGCGCAGTAAGACCACAGGAAAATGGCCGCGCTTTGTTTACATGTGCGGACTACGGCAAAATGGCCGCCACGCTACATCCGGTTGTCATATATAAAAGGCAATCTGAGGCAACCAATCAGCATCCCCTGATGAAGTCACGAGGTCACGTGACGCAACGCGTAGGGATTGGTCGAGATACCGGAAGTGTTTGACACGGAGACCGCGCGTACACTCATCTTACTGCTTTTATCAATGTAAGCATTTGCTTTTTTATAAATAAACTTGTCTTGATATACTTCACGATCGGGTCCCTCTCTCCACTTTTTCTCATTTGGCAATTAACACACCACCCACGGAGGGTGAGCCATCACTGCAGGATTGCGGTACACCCTTTATACATACAAGTGGAGGGCTATTTCTGGTGACACGTCTGTGGGGAAGTGGAGATTTGGATTGTGGACCTTGTCGCTGTGAGACAGATTGCACTGGGAACCATCCGGGGGAATGGAGAGCTGGAAACTGCTACAGTTGGTCTTGTAGATGCCCATTTTTGACCTTAAGAGAGGTGAGAGGCTAGAGAGCACTATTGACGAGCAGGCCCTCACTACCCAGCACCCCCCACATTTGGAGAAAGAAAGAACCTGTGTATATCTGTGTTATAGAGACTAATAGAGCTTTATTTATGGGTGTCACCTCTATCACACTATCTCTTTTATGAACCACCTTGTGGACTCGTTTTCACCCACCGATTAATTTATTTATTGATCCTTTTATCCTCTCATGGTTTTTTATATGCGATTGGAGATCGAGTGTTTTTTTACCACATTTATTCACTTGTATTATGTATCTAATTGATTATTAATTGTTATTCATGAAGTGTTTATATTTATTTATTTTTCACTGTATTTATTTTCATTGATGATTGATTCACTACACTCAGTGGAGTACCAGCTTTTGAGTCACGACGCAGTGACCATTGATTGGTATATTACACATTTATATAGCACTTTAATGTTTGATGCATTTATAGAGCACTTTAACATTTGATGCACAAAAACACTGTTCATATATACAGGAGATGACCAGACACTGGAAATCTAATAAATGAGATGACCAGAGACTGCGGATCTAATACAGGAGATGACCAGAGACTGCGGATCTAATACAGGAGATGACCAGAGACTGCGGATCTAATACAGGAGATGACCAGAGACTGCGGATCTAAAACAGGAGATGACCAGAGACTGCGGATCTAATACAGGAGATGACCAGAGACTGCGGATCTAATACAGGAGATGACCAGAGACTACAAATCTAATAAAGGAGATGACCAGAGACTGCGGATCTAATACAGGAGATGACCAGAGACTGCGGATCTAATTCAGGAGATGACCAGAGACTGCAAATCTAATACAGGAGATGACCAGAGACTGCGGATCTAATACAGGAGATGACCAGAGACTGCGGATCTAATACAGGAGATGACCAGAGACTGCGGATCTAATACAGGAGATGACCAGAGACTGCGGATCTAATACAGGAGATGACCAGAGACTGCGGATCTAATACAGGAGATGACCAGAGACTGCGGATCTAATACAAGAGATGACCAGAGACTGCGGATCTAATACAGGAGATGACCAGAGACTACAAATCTAATAAAGGAGATGACCAGAGACTGCAAATCTAATAAAGGAGATGACCAAAGACTGCAGATCTAATACAGGAGATGACCATAGACTGCGAATCTAATACAGGAGATGACCAGAGACTGCGGATCTAATACAGGAGATGACCAGAGACTGCGGATCTAATACAGGAGATGACCAGAGACTGCGGATCTAATACAGGAGATGACCAGAGACTGCGGATCTAATACAGGAGATGACCAGAGACTGCGGATCTAATACAGGAGATGACCAGAGACTGCGGATCTAATACAGGAGATGACCAGAGACTGCGGATCTAATACAGGAGATGACCAGACACTGCAAATCTAATAAAGGAGATGACCAGAGACTGCGGATCTAATACAGGAGATGACCAGAGACTGCGGATCTAATACAGGAGATGACCAGGGACTGCGGATCTAATTCAGGAGATGACCAGAGACTGCGGATCTAATACAGGAGATGACCAGAGACTGCGGATCTAATACAGGAGATGACCATAGACTGCGGATCTAATACAGGAGATGACCAGAGACTGCGGATCTAATACAGGAGATGACCAGAGACTGCGGATCTAATACAGGAGATGACCAGAGACTGCGGATCTAATACAGGAGATGACCAGAGACTGCGGATCTAATTCAGGAGATGACCAGAGACTGCGGATCTAATTCAGGAGATGACCAGAGACTGCGGATCTAATACAGGAGATGAACAGAGACTGCGGATCTAATACAGGAGATGACCAGACACTGCAAATCTAATAAAGGAGATGTCCAGAGACTACAAATCTAATAAAGGAGATGACCAAAGACTGCAGATCTAATAAAGGAGATGACCAGAGACTGCAGATCTAATTCAGGAGATGACTAGAGACTGCGACCTGGACACGGCCACTCCACCAGAGTGCGACCTGGACACGGCCACTCCACCAGAGTGCGACCTGGACACGGCCACTCCCCCAGAGTGCGACCTGGACACGGCCACTCCACCAGAGTGCGACCTGGACACGGCCACTCCACCAGAGTGCGACCTGGACACGGCCACTCCCCCAGAGTGCGACCTGGACACGGCCACTCCACCAGAGTGCGACCTGGACACGGCCACTCCACCAGAGTGCGACCTGGACACGGCCACTCCACCAGAGTGCGACCTGGACACGGCCACTCCACCAGAGTGCGACCTGGACACGGTCACTCCACCAGAGTGCGACCTGGACACGGTCACTCCACCAGAGTGCGACCTGGACACGGTCACTCCACCAGAGTGCGACCTGGACACGGCCACACCACCAGAGTGCGTCCTGGACTGGGCCACTCTACCAGACTGGGCCATTCCACCAGAGTGCGACCTGGACTGGGCCACTCTACCAGACTGGGCCACTCCACCAGAGTGCGACCTGGACATGGCCACTCCACCAGAGTGCAACCTGGACATGGCCACTCCACCAGAGTGCGACCTGGACATGGCCACTCCACCAGAGTGCGACCTGGACATGGCCACTCCACCAGAGTGCGACCTGGACTGGGCCACTCCACCAGAGTGCGACCTGGACTGGGCCACTCCACCAGAGTGCGACCTGGACTGGGCCACGCCACCAGAGTGCGACCTAGACTGGGCCACTTCACCAGAGTGCGACCTAGACTGGGCCACTTCACCAGAGTGCGACCTGGACTGGGCCACTTCACCAGAGTGCGACCTGGACTGGGCCACTTCACCAGAGTGCGACCTGGACTGGGCCACTCCACCAGAGTGCGGCCTGGACATGGCCACTCAACCAGAATGCGACTTCCACAAGGAGACTCCACCAGAGTGCGACATTCACATGGAAAACCCACTAGAATGTGACGTTCACGTTGATACTCCACCAAAATGCCAGGGGAACGTCTCCAGTGAAGATGGGGGCAAGGTTACAAGAAAGGATAGGCATATACTAGTGGTAGGGGATTCAGTTATTGGAAGGATACAGAGGGCAATCTGTCACAAATACCCTTATCGCCGAACAGTATGTTGTTTACCGGGCGCTCGGGTTCGGAACATTGTTGATTGTATGGACACATTGATGGATGGGGCTGGAGTGGACCCAGCTGTCATGGTATATATCGGTACCAATGACAAAGTTCGAGAAAGATGGAGCGCCCTACAAAATGATTTCAGGGAATTAGGAGCTATATTGAAGAAAAGGACCTCCAAGGCAGTATTTTCAGAAATATTGCCTGAACCTCGAGCCACACCGGAGAGGCAGCAGGAGCTTATGGATCTTAACAACTGGCTGAGGAACTATTGCAGAGAGGAGGGTTTTGGCTTTATGGCGAACTGGGTTGACTTTTCATTCGGTTCCTGTCTTTATAGCAGTGATGGATTGCACTTAAATGGAAGGGGTGCAGCTTTTTTGGGAGTGAAGATGGGCAAAACGTTGGAAAAAATGTTCAACTAGGAGATGAGGAGGAGGGATCAGAGGATGATTTGCTAGTGAATATGACGAAGAAGATCTTCAAGTCAAGCCATCATCACTGGAGTCCACTACGTCATCGCTCTCTTGAAAGATTCTCATCAGCTCAAGACAATTGGCTGTTCCTAGAAGAAGACTCAACAAAAAATCTGAGGAACCCTCCCAAGGACCAGGTACGGCTGTACCAACACAGGTTCCTACACTGGTGGCGGCTGCCACTCAAGTTACCGGAGGGTCCTCCCATCAGCCCTCCATTTTTGTTTTTGGAACTTCTGAATCACCAACTATCAATGCAGCTGGACAAACAAGACAATTGGCTGTTCCTAGAAGAAGACTCAACAAAAAGTCTGAGGAACCCTCCTAGGGTCCAGGTATGGCTGTACCAACACAGGTCCCTACACTGGTAGCCGCTGCCACTCCAGTAACCTCAGGGCCTTCCCATCAGCCCTCTATTTACCTTTCCGCAGAAGCTTTAAGGTTTGACAATACATCGCCCAAACATAATCACCTGTAAAAAAGTACCTGAGATGTTGGTGGTAAACAGCCTGCTAAGCATGGGGGGTAACCGAACCAAGTCCTCCAAAATCGGACTCATCCAAAAGTTGCCAAGAATGTAAATGTAGACATTAAGCTTTAAGGTTAATCAAAAAAATAAAATAAGGTTGGAGGAAGAAGGGGGAGAGGGTTGGGGGGAACCCCCACACCCCTTCCTTACCCTCAACCTACCCTCCCCCCTCCTTTCCTCCCACTCTCCCTCTTCCATACTCCCCCTCCCCTTGTTATACCTTTCCTTTTAGAATGTGATATTTTTGATTAACCTTAAAGTCTACATTTACACTCTTGGCAACTTTTGGATATGAGGTAGCTTTTGCAGGACTTGGTTTGGTTCCCCCCGGGCCTAGCAGGCTGTTTACCACCAACATTTCAGAATTTTTTTTACAGGTGATTATGTTTGATTGATCTATTGACGATCAACATTAAGTAATTGATTAGGTTGTGAAGTTTGGAGGCTGGTAGGCTTTTGAGGCGCGTGTTGGACTGGCTACGAGAGAAGGTTGGAGGCGGTATGTTTTTTAGGCGTGTGTTGGACCGGCTATAAGGGGAGGTTTAAGGCTGGTATATTTTTGAGACATGTGCTGAAGCGGCTATGAGGGGAGGGTGGAACTCTTTTTGTTCTCAGAAATGGGAGTCTTTCGAGCTTTCTTTAGGCTTTCTCTGCTGGAGAAATGAGAACTCTTCCTGCCAGTAAGGTCCTTTTATGGAGAAGTCCAAGGACTCACTCACACGGGGTGTATGAACCTGTAGCCCGTGTGGGGGCTGTGTTTGCCTCAAAAAGGACATCCATGCGGGTGCAGTTACACGGACGCACCCTGTGTGCGTTCGGGGCCGTGCACCAGCACCCACACAGATGTCACATTGGGTACAGCCGCTGCACCCCAGTTGACAGCAATGGGACTGCCTACACGGGATGCTGGGAACACCTGTGCATCCCCATTCCGAACAGAGACCGCATATGGGCAGCACAGAGGCTTAGGGGTTAGCCTTGCAGCACTGGGGTCCATGGTTCAAATCCTGACCAGGACACTATCTGCATGGAGTTTGCATGTTCTCCCTGTGCTTGCGTGGGTTTCCTCCGGGTACTCCGGTTTCCTCCCACACTACAAAGACATGCTACCTTGCGTTGGTGGTGCAGTGGTAAGCATAGCTGCCTTTCAAGCAGCTGGCCCGGGTTCGATTCCCGGCCAACGTCATCTCCAATAGTTGGAGTCCTCAGAGAGAAAAGCGCTATACAAGGTCAATGCGGAGTATATATTAGCGGTGGAATAAAGAATGAAACAAATGTGTGGAATGTTTGAGGAAGAAAATGTTCTCCCAGAATCTATAGCAGGTGAACCCAGCAACAGATAGAAGATGCTTAGGCTGCGATCACACCTAGGCAGTCGGGATCGCGGGCGGAATTACTGCGATTCACAAATTGCCACAAAATGCGTGACATGTTTGTGATCCCCTTAATTTCAATGGCACCCCAATCACGGGACAATATTGTCACCTGACAAATCGCAAAAAAAAAAAAAAAATTGCAGGATGCCTGTTTCCCAAAAGCAGTCATTTGTCAGGTGACAATAGCGGCAAAAACTCGCCTTGATTGGGGTGATATTGAAAGTAAAGGGATCGCAAGCGTGTGCCGCGTTTTGCAGCGATTCGGGAATCCGGAACACCAAGGTGTGAACAGAGCCTCGCCGTGTCCATCATACGACGAGAACTTTCTGCACAGACATCCCCCCAGCAGGAATATTACACCCAAACTCCCTCCCCTCCAGCAGGAATATTACATCCGATACTCCCCCCAGCAAGAATATTACACCCACACTCCCATCCAGCAGGAATATTACACCCACACTCCCACCCAGCAGGAATATTACACCCACACTCCCATCCAGCAGGAATATTACACCCACACTCCCATCCAGCAGGAATATTACACCCACACTCCCCCCAACAGGAATATTACACCCATACTCCCCCAACAGGAATATTACACCCATACTCCCCCCCGACAGGAATATTACACCCATACCCCCACCAGCAGGAATATTACACCCATACCCCCCCATCAGGAATATTACACCCATACTCCCCCCATCAGGAATATTACACCCAAACCCCCCCCCCCCCCCCCTCCATCAGGAATATTACACCCATACACACCTCTATATCTGGGTATATACGGTGGATATGGTACATAGCGATATATAGGACAGTGGATATATAGTATATACAGAGAGTACACGTCACACCTCTATGGGTATATACGGGGGATATTGTATATAGGAGGTATATAGGACAGTGGATGTATAGTATATACAGATAGCACACATGTCACACCTCTATATCTGGGTATATATGGGGGATATAGTATATAGAGATATATAGGACAGTGGATATATAGTATATACAGAGAGTACACACATCACACCGCTAGATCTGGGTATATACGGTGGATATAGTATATAGAGATACATATATAGGACAGTGGTCCCTTCCTGGCTATGTCCTGGTCGGAGATTAGTATGGACCTACCATAGGGGTCATGTGATCCTGCCTTGCTATGTCCTGGTCAGAGATCACCATGAACCTACCATAGGGGCCAAGTGATACCTTTCCGACTATGTCCTGGTCGAAGATTACCAAGAACCTCTCATAGGGGCCATGTGATACCTTCCTGGCCATGTCCTGGTCGGAGATTACTATGAACCTACCATAGGGGCCATGTGATCCCTTCCTGACTATGTCCTGGTCAGGGATCACTATGAACCTACCATAGGGTCCATGTGATCCCTGCATTGCTATGGCCTGGTCGTATATAACTATGAACATACCATAGGGTCCATATTACCCCTGCCTGGCTAAGTCCTGCTCAGAAATCACTATAAACCTATCATAGAGGCCATGTGATCCCTTCCTGGCTATGTCCTGGTCTTAGATTACTATGAACCTACCATAGGGGTCATGTGATCCCTGCCTTGCCATTGCCTGGTCGGAGATCACTATGAACCTACCATAGGGGCCATGTGATCCCTTTCCTGTCTGTCTATGTCCAGATCGGAGATCACTATGAACCTACCATAGGGGCCATGTGATACCTTCCTGGTCATGTCCTGGTCGGAGATTACTATGAACCTACCATAGAGGACAAGTGATCACTTCCTGTCTATGTCCTTTTTAGAGGTCACTATGAACCTATCATAGGGGCCATGTGATCCCTTCCTGGCTATGCCCTAGTCAGGGATCACTATGAATCCATGTGATCCCTGCCTGGTTATGTCCTGGTCAGAGATCACCATGAACCTACCATAGGGGCCATGTGATCCCTTCCTGTCTATGTTCTGGTCGGAGATCACCATGAACCTACCATAGGGGCCATGTGAGTCCTCCCCCAAACAGGAACAAGCATTGCAAGCACCAGAGTCACACAGGATTTCAGTGGCCAATGAAACTTGTTTTTTTTTTTTTTTTTAAATAACAAACATGTCATACTTACCTGCTCTGTGCAATGGTTTTGCACAGAGCAGCTCCGAGCCTCTTCTTTTCAGGTCTCTCATCAGCGCTCCTCCCCCTCGAGCCATGCCCCTAGAGAACGCTGCTTTCCCTGGGGGCATAGCTGCATGCTCGCTCCCAAGCCTCTGCTCTATGCGTCCATAAGATACAGAGCCACAGATTGGCTCTGAACCCCCACCCCCCACTCGCTCCTCACTGGCTGTGATTGACAGCACTGGGAGCCAATGGGAGCCCGCAGCTGTCTTAGCCAGTAAGGAGAGGGAGTCCCGGGACAGCCGAGTCTCTTGTGCACATTGCTGGATCAAAGTGTTTTTTTTTTACCTTCATGCATAGAATGCATGGCTTATTAGATATCATGAAGCCAACTGAAACAAAGGTGGACTTTTAGGGTCCCCAAGGAATACACACAGACATTGGGAGGGATTTACTAAAACTGGAGCATGCAAAATCTGGTGCAGCTCTGCATAGAAACCAATCAGTGTTCAGGTGTTTTTGTGAAAGCTTATTTGGACAAGCTGACGTTAGAAGCCGATTGGTTACCATGCACAGCTAAACCAGATTCGGAGTGCTTCAATTTTAGTAAATCAATCCCATTATGTATTATACCTTCAAAAATTGAGGGGGTTACTACCCCGCCAAGTTAATTAATACAAAAAAATTATAAAAAAACAAAAACAAACAATAAACACATACAAGATACAGTGGATATAAAAATTCTTTCACACCCCTGTTAAAATGTCAGGTTTCTGTGATGTAAAAAAATGAGACAAAGGTCAATCATTCCAGAACTTTTTCCACCTTTAGGCTACTTTCACACTGCGGCTTGGGCGCGCTGGCGGTAAAGCAGCGCTATATTTAGCGGCGCTTTACTGTCATTTTAGCTGCGCTTTTCAGGCGCTAGCGGGTTTTACCCCCGCTAGCGATCGAAAAAGGGTTAAAACCGCCCGCAAAGCGCTGATGCAGCGGCACTTTGCAGGCTTGTTTGGAGCGCTGCCCCATTGTTTTCAATGGGAAGGGGCGCTTTAGGAGCGGTAAATACACCGCTCGTACAGCGATCCAAAGATGCGGCTTGCAGGACATTTTTCAGCGTCCTGCAGCGCACCGCTCCAGTGTGAAAGCCCTCGGGCTTTCACACTGGAGAGACAGCAGCAGCTGTTTGAATGCGCTTTGCAGGCGCTATTTTTAGAACTTTAGCACCTACAAAGCGCCTCAGTGTGAAAGGGGCCTTAATGTGACCTATAAACTGTACAACTCAGTTGAACAACAAACTGAAATCTTTATTAGGGGGGGAGGGGGTAATCGGAGGCACTTGAATGGCAGGTGTGTACTGACTCTGATTTAACATGAGTTTGAATGCGATTGCCTAATTATGAACACAGCTACATCCCCAGTAATAAGAGGGTGAAAAAAGTTCTCAAATGATTTATCTGTCTCATCTTTTACATCACAGAACCCTTTACCAGAATTGTGTAGACTTCATCCACTATATATACACAGTGTATATATATATATATATATATATAGTGCACCGAATGGAAATTTTGGTGCCAAAACCAAAAATGCAGGACCTACTTGGCCTGAGGCCAAAACCGAAAAATTACATTTAAAATTTTTTTTAAATTATATACAATTGTGTTATATTCTGCTTTTTAATTAATATCATCCATTTAAATGAATTTATTGTCAGCCATTATTGGCACCTTTAGCACAAGAATAGCTCAAGAAAAATGTATCCCTTTAAATTCTATGTATGTCTGCCAGTGATGTAAGTAACTGAGTTAAAATAAACTGAGTTACCTAACGCAGTTACTTTAGAGGGTAACTAGTAATCTAACTGATTACTTTTATAGACCCGCCCCTTGCTTACACGCTATAAGGCCCCTTTCACACTGGGGCGGTTTTCAGGCGGTACAGCGCTAAAAATAGCGCCTGTACACCGCCTGAAAAAAACGGCCCCATTCACTCCAGTGTGAAAGCCGGCGGGCTTTCACACTGGAGCGGTGCGCTAGCAGGACGGTAAAAAAAGTCCTGCTAGCTGCATCTTTGGAGCGGTGTAGGAGCGGTGTATTTACCGCTCCTATACCGCTCGTTCCCATTGAAATCAATGGGAAACCGCGGGGATACTGCCCGCAAACCGCCGCTGCAGCGGCGGTTTGCGGAGGTTTTTAACCCTTTTGCGGCCGCTAGCGGGGGTTAAAACCACCCCGCTAGCGGCCGCATACCGCGGGTAAAGCGATGGTAAGCAGCGCTAAATATAGCGCTGCTTTACCGTCGCCGCCCCGCACCGCTCAGGTGTGAAAGCAGCCTAACAGATCTGCCCCTTGGTTAGAGTAATAATAGAGCAGCCCCTTGGTTACATGATATATAACAATAATAATAAATGCGCCCCTTGGTTACAGTAATACTAGACCCGCCCCTTAGTTACACGTATAGAATATTAAAAAAAAAAGTCAGTTACTTTGCTGCGTAACTAATTACTTTTCCAATGTAGTAACTGAGTTACTAACGCAATTACTTTTTGGGAGAAGTAATTTGTAACTTAAATAAATGTGAAAAAGTGCAGCGCTCAGAAAAATTAGATAAAAAATGAGATAAAAAAACTTGACCAATAACGGTAAAGGTGAGTGAATCAAGTCCTATTCCATGTGAATGGATACTGGTACTTGCGACAGTTTGAGTGCATATAAACTTATAAACAACTTAATTACAGTGCAAACCTAAACCAAATATGTGTTGATATATGTTAAATACATAAACTAACATTTGCAAAAAAAATATGTGAATACCCAAATCTATAAGTTCAAACACATAAGTGCATCCAAATCGCATGCAGTGAAAAACGCAAAAAGATCAATCAGAATAGTCAAACAGAGTCCTCAGTACTGAATATTGAGTACATAAACTAACATTTGCAAAAAAAAATATATGTGAATACCCAAATCTATAGGTTCAAACAGATAAGTGCATCCAAATCGCATACAGTGAAAAACGCAAAAAAAACAATCAAACAAAGTCCTCAGTGTTCAGTAGCCTTTGACAGTCTCCTACACAGAGCGCTTCTGAGTGTAATAAGATTTTCTTAAAATTGACCTCGCAGTTCCCTTCAAGAGATATAAAGTAAGAAAAGGAGGCTTACCAGATGTCTGGTCTTTACCGCATATATCCCATCAAACGAGGTTCCAGGTACAGCGAATCAGCTGGGCTATTCCTCGCTCATCAGAGCGTGCATCAGGCTCCACCAAATGCCTATATACCCCCTCTGGGGGGTCCGATCAGAGTCCCGCAGGGATACCAAAAATTTCGTCACAGCGTGACATCATCAGGGGTACGCCCACAGGTGTGGGCGTACCCCTGATGATGTCACGCTGTGACGAAACGATCGTCGGGTAGTCACGCCCACACGCTCTGCGCATATGCGATCGCTTCTACACTCCCAGGCCAGGAGTTTTTATCTTTCTTAGCTACAAGGTAGCGAAACTGTTTTTATTTTGTATTGCTACTTATCTGTGCTGTACATTGGACCCATTGAGCCAGAATAAAGGCATCCCTTGTTTTAACATACTACACGATCCGGACCTTTTTTGTTTTATTTTTGGTATCCCTGCGGGACTCTGATCGGACCCCCCAGAGGGGGTATATAGGCATTTGGTCTATATATTTTATTTATATCTCTTGAAGGGAACTGCGAGGTCAATTTTAAGAAAATCTTATTACACTCAGAAGCGCTCTGTGTAGGAGACTGTCAAAGGCTACTGAACACTGAGGACTTTGTTTGATTGTTTTTTTTGCGTTTTTCACTGTATGCGATTTGGATGCACTTATCTGTTTGAACCTATAGATTTGGGTATTCACATATATTTTTTTTGCAAATGTTAGTTTATGTACTCAATATTCAGTACTGAGGACTCTGTTTGACTATTCTGATTGATCTTTTTGCGTTTTTCACTGCATGCGATTTGGATGCACTTATGTGTTTGAACTTATAGATTTGGGTATTCACATATTTTTTTGCAAATGTTAGTTTATGTATTTAACATATATCAACACATATTTGGTTTAGGTTTGCACTGTAATTAAGTTGTTTATAAGTTTATATGCACTCAAACTGTCGCAAGTACCAGTATCCATTCACATGGAATAGGACTTGATTCACTCACCTTTACCGTTATTGGTCAAGTTTTTTTATCTCATTTTTTATCTCATTTTTCTGAGCGCTGCACTTTTTCACATTTATTTCTATTTTTGGTTTAGTATCTAGAGCCATAGTGTTCAGCTGCTCTGGTTATTTCCTAATTTTTTCCGAGCGCAGATTTCTTCCACATTTTTTTTAATTTGTAACTTAACTAATTACTTTTTTAAAGTAAGATGACCAACACTGATGTCTGCACACTTCCAATGTGGTGTTAAAAATCCAGCTTGGTGCCTTTTTGGTTAGTTAATAAAAATATGCACAAATAACGCACCTCCCAGTTCAAATGCATTGAACATGCAGCAAGAATGCATCATCAACGCACCCATGTTATGTTTTTGATGTGTTTTTGGAGTGTTTGAGTCACCTATAAAAGTAATAGTGAGCAATAAAATAAAAAAAATAAATGAATAAAAACACACCGTGAGCACAGTAAATCATGGTAAGATCAGCCCAAAATTGCCAGAATTCCCAGGAAAAAATCGGCACAATTTTGCAGCAAAAAATGCGGTGCGTTTTCGGTGGCCTTATCTGCACCTTTTTCTTATTGGCTGAATGCCGACAGCACCATTTTAGGTCGAAATTTCGGTGCATCTCTATACACACACACAGTATCTCACAAAAGTGAGTACACCCCTCACATTTTTGTAAATATTTTTTACTCTACCTTTAATGTGACAGCACTGAAGAAATTACACTTTGCTACAATGTAAAATAGTGAGTGTACGCTTGTATAACCATTAATGTCTAAACCGCTGGCAACAAAAGTGAGTACACCCCTAAGAGAAAATGTCCAAATTGGGCCCAAAGTGTCAATATTTTGTGTGGCCACCATTATTTTCCAGCACTGCCTTAACCCTCTTGGGCATGGAGTTCACCAGAGCTTCACAGGTGGCCACTGGAGTCCTCTGCCACACCTCCATGACGACATCAATGAGCTGGTGGATGTTAGAGACCTTGCGCTCCTCCACCTTTCATTTGAGGATGCCCCACAGATGCTCAATAGGGTTTAGGTCTGGAGACATGCTTGGCCAGTCCATCACCTTTACCCTCAGCTTCTTTAGCAACGCAGTGGTCATCTTGTAGGTGTGTTTGGGGTCGTCATGTTGGAATACTGCCCTGCGGCCCAGTCTCTGAAGGGAGGGGATCACCATGCTTGACTGTAGACAAGACACACTGGTCTTTGTACTCCTCACCTGGTTGCCGCCACACACGCTTGGCACCATCTAAACCAAATAAGTTTATCTTGGTCTCGTCAGACCACAGGACGTGGTTACAGTAAACCATGTCCTTAGTCTGCTTGTCTTCAGCAAACTGTTTGCGGGCTTTCTTTTGCATCATCTTTAGAAGAGGCTTACTTCTGGGACGACAGCCATGCAGACCAATTTGATGCAGTGTGCGGCATATAATCCAAGCACTGACAGGCTGACCCCCAACCCCTTCAAACTCTGCAGCAATGATGGCAGCACTCATACCTCTATTTCCCAAAGACAACCTCTGGATATGACACTGAGCACGTGCACTCAACTTCTTTGGTCGACCATGGCGAGGATTGTTCTGAGTGGAACCTGTTCTTTTAAACCGCTGTATGGTTTTGTTCATCACGCTGCAGCTCAGTTTCAGGGTCTTGGCAATTTTCTTATAGCCTAGGCCAGGGCTCAAAATTTCAAGTCCTGAGCTACTAGCCAGGCCTCAAGGGTTACTCGCCACCAGTTGCCCCGCCCAACCCTGCCCCTAATCCTGCCCCTAAACATGCCCTCATAAAATGAGACTTAAATGTTTTATGCAGAATTAAGTTATACAAATAAAATATTAACAACAACTTTATCCGTGCGCACTAATGCAGCCTCAGTCCACCATGAAGCCTATGTCCCTCATGCAGCCTCATGCAGCCTCTGTCCACCATGCAGCCTCTGTCCACCATGCAGCCTCAGTCCACCATGCAGCCTCAGTCCACCATGCAGCCCTTATGCAGCCTCTGTCCACCATGCAGCCTCTGTCCACCATGCAGCCTCAGTCCCTCATGCAGCCTCAGTCCCTCATGCAGCCTCAGTCCCTCATGCAGCCTCAGTCCCTCATGCAGCCTCAGTCCACCATGTCCCTCATGCAGCCTGTGTCCCTCATGCGGCCTGTGTCCCTCATGCGGCCTGTGTCCCTCATGCAGCCTGTGTCCCTCATGCAGCCTGTGTCCCTCATGCAGCCTGTGTCCCTCATGCAGCCTGTGTCCCTCATGCAGCCTCAGTCCCTCATGCAGCCTCAGTCCCTCATGCAGCCTCAGTCCACCATGTCCCTCATGCAGCCTGTGTCCCTCATGCCACCTGTGTCCCTCATGCCACCTGTGTCCCTCATGCCGCCTCAGTCCCTCATGCCGCCTGTGTCCCTCATGCAGCCTCAGTCCCTCATGCAGCCTCAGTCCACCATGTCCCTCATGCAGCCTGTGTCCCTCATGCAGCCTCAGCCCACCATGTCCCTCATGCAGTCTGTGTCCCTTATGCAGCCTGTGTCCCTCATGCAGCCTCAGTCCACCATGCAGCCTGTGTCCCAGTCCACCATGCAGTCTGTGTCCTTAATGCAGCCTGTGTCCCTCATGCAGCCTCAGTCCCTCATGCAGCCTCTGTCCCTCATGCAGCCTCTGTCCCTCATGCAGCCTCAGTCCCTCATGCAGCCTGTGTCCCTCATGCAGCCTCAGTCCACCATGTCCCTCATACATTCTCAGTCCCTCATGCAGCCTCAGCCCACCATGTCCCTCATGCAGCCTGTGTCCCTCATGCAGCCTCCGACCCTCATGCCGCCTGTGTCCCTCATGCAGCCTCCGACCCTCATGCCGCCTGTGTCCCTTATGCAGCCTCAGTCCCTCATGCAGCCTGTGTCCCTCATGCAGCCTCAGTCCACCATGTCCCTCATGCAGCCTGTGTCCCTCATGCAGCCTCAGCCCACCATGTCCCTCATGCAGCCTGTGTCCCTTATGCAGCCTGTGTCCCTCATGCAGCCTCAGTCCACCATGCAGCCTGTGTCCCAGTCCACCATGCAGCCTGTGTCCCTCATGCAGCCTCAGTCCCTCATGCAGCCTCAGTCCCTCATGCAGCCTCAGTCCACCATGTCCCTCATGCAGCCTGTGTCCCTCATGCCACCTGTGTCCCTCATGCCACCTGTGTCCCTCATGCCGCCTCAGTCCCTCATGCCGCCTGTGTCCCTCATGCAGCCTCAGTCCCTCATGCAGCCTCAGTCCACCATGTCCCTCATGCAGCCTGTGTCCCTCATGCAGCCTCAGCCCACCATGTCCCTCATGCAGTCTGTGTCCCTTATGCAGCCTGTGTCCCTCATGCAGCCTCAGTCCACCATGCAGCCTGTGTCCCAGTCCACCATGCAGTCTGTGTCCTTAATGCAGCCTGTGTCCCTCATGCAGCCTCAGTCCCTCATGCAGCCTCTGTCCCTCATGCAGCCTCTGTCCCTCATGCAGCCTCAGTCCCTCATGCAGCCTGTGTCCCTCATGCAGCCTCAGTCCACCATGTCCCTCATACATTCTCAGTCCCTCATGCAGCCTCAGCCCACCATGTCCCTCATGCAGCCTGTGTCCCTCATGCAGCCTCCGACCCTCATGCCGCCTGTGTCCCTCATGCAGCCTCCGACCCTCATGCCGCCTGTGTCCCTTATGCAGCCTCAGTCCCTCATGCAGCCTGTGTCCCTCATGCAGCCTCAGTCCACCATGTCCCTCATGCAGCCTGTGTCCCTCATGCAGCCTCAGCCCACCATGTCCCTCATGCAGCCTGTGTCCCTTATGCAGCCTGTGTCCCTCATGCAGCCTCAGTCCACCATGCAGCCTGTGTCCCAGTCCACCATGCAGTCTGTGTCCTTAATGCAGCCCCAGTCCTACCTGTGCAGGGGAGGAGAAGAACAGGAGAGCCACCCGGATGATGGAACACAGCGATCTCAGCTTTCATTTCAATTGGTGTTCCCGCCGCTCAACGTCACATATAGCCCCGCCCCCTGACCGGGGAACTTTGATTGACAGATCACCTGTCCCGGGATTGGACGGCTGATCTGTCTATCAAAGTCCGGGACCAGGGGGAGGGGCTATATGTGACAGCGAGCAGCGGGGAACACAGTACTGTAAGGTGAAATGATAGCTGTGTTCCCTGCATGCTGATCATCTGGGCGGCTCTCCTTTCTCTTCCCCTTCACGATCGCTGGACTCCCATTCAACCCAGGCTGCCGGCAGTGCTCGCCCCCTGCTCCCAGGCAGCCAATAGCTTGCCAGAACTCAAAATCCACTCGCAAAATGCGAGCAGGCGAGTGGATTTTTTGAGGGCTGCCATAGTAGGCTGACATGGGGAGGTCCAGGAATAAGGAAAATTGTTATCCATACTTACCGTAATTTTCCTTTCCTGGATCCTCCCCATGTCAGCCGGAGGATTCCCACCCAGTTTATCCGTCGCAAGGTGGGTATTTTTTGAACACTGGTGTGGGCAGACAGCCGCCCTTTATGGGCTAGGAAAAAGGTGGTCCTGGAGGGGTCAGAGGGGGCGGAGCTGTCCCATAGTAGGCTGACATGGGGAGGATCCAGGAAAGGAAAATTACGGTAAGTATGGATAACAATTTTCCTTAATATATATATGATGTTTTTGTGTCACACGGTATTAGCGCAGCGGTTTTCCAAAGGCAATAAAAAATATATATACAATTTAATGCATTTTAATGCAAAAAACACAATATATAACCCAATCTTTTTGGTAAAATATAAAAATAATGTTACGCCGAGTAAATAGATACCAAACATGTCGGATTTTACAAACTGCACATGCTTGTGCAATGGCGCCAAACTACGGTACTTAAAAATTTCGATAGGCACCGCTTTAAAAAATTCTACAGGTAACCAATTTAGAGCTAAAGAGGAGGTCCAGTGCTCCAATTATTGCTCTCACTCAGACATTTGCAGTGTCACCTCACATGTGTGGTGTGAACACTGTTTACATATGTGGGCATGACCTATACATGCGTTCACTACTGTGCGCAAGCATGCAGGAACAGGGGTGCATAAAAAATTATTTTTACACTGTGCCTTTAAAAAAAAATTTTGGATTCCCTTGCGATAAAAATACAGCATGACAGGTCCTCTTTATGGAGAGATCTGGGGTCTAAACGATTTTTCTTATCTTTTGCTTTTCATGACATCGCTCCAGTCCTCCAAGGGCATAGAGATGAGCGGCGGCCATCTTTCCATCGCTTATCTCTATGGCAAGCCACCACCGGTGCCAGATGGTTTCCAGGTTGAGCAATCGGTAACGTAAGCCTGGGAACCATCGGGAAGCTGAGGGAGGGGGTGCACCCCTCCCGCTGCTTCTAAAAGTGATCCCGCAGAAAATCCACCACCGGGATCACTTTTATCTAAAAGTCTGGGAAAAGAAAATACTGAGGGTATGGCATCTAGTTGCACCCAAAACCCCAGTATTTAATGTCAAACAGATTATGTATTTTCCCAGTTAGACGGAACAAGTCCACTTTTGTTGAGAAAAAAAAAACACTTGGTGATCAATACAATACAGTACATTGCAAATATTTTAACATACAGTATTTTATTGCAGAATCCTACCTGTTTCTGCTCTAAGGAATAGCTCTATGTTAGATGATATCTTGTGCGGGATTGATTCTGAGAGGGAGTAACAAATGAATTGCAAGTAGCTGATGTGCTTCCAGGGTTCTGAAGAGAAAAGTTAGTGTCTGATTAACCCTTGTGGATTTTATTTTTGATGCAGAGAACTCCAAAAACCTGACTTAGTATCTTACAGTGTGGACAACCTACCAGATTGAAATTTACTGGCACGGCACCCAAAATTTATTGGTACCGCCAGGTTTCTACTGGCATTTCACAAAGTTCCAAAATTACATTTTTAGGTGCAAATTTCAGTATTTAGGCTACAAACAAGTACACTAGGCAAATAGCAATGTGATTTAAGGTAGATATTAAGGTAAAAAAACATATTTGTTATTTTCGACATAATAAGGGCGAATTATCTAGTTCAATCACCTCCTGCCTCCATCACCATCGCCCCCTTCCTGCATTACCCCCTGCCTCCATCCTACTATGCCACCAACACCCCCTTCCTTAATTGCCCTCTGCCACCAACACCCCCTTCCTCCATCTCCCCCTGCCACCACCCCCCTCTACCACCATCACACCCTGCCTCCACCCCCCTCTGCCACCAACACCCCCTTCCTCCATTGCCCCCTGCCACCATCCCCCTCTGCCACCATCATGTGAAGCCCACAGGCATCCTCTTCCTGGATACAGTGTCGCTGATGTACCAGGATGTACTGCGCGTTGTATCCCGATCTCGCGCATGCGCAGTAAATAGAATTTGGAGCGCCGTCAACAGCTCAGGTTGCCATCGCAACAGGCGGCGGTGTTGGAAGTCCTGCCCCGTTGAGATGGCAACCTAGCTTACCAAGTACTAAAAGAAGATACAAATCTCTGAATAACTTGCGCCAGGCCACCACATGACTCCTGGGAACTATGACACAAGCTCCCAGGAGACAGTGCGGATAGATGATATTGCGAAAAAGCCGCAATATCCCCGCCCATATCCACGATCCCATAGACAGGAAATACAACAGTTCAGAAGAGAAAAAAAAAGGTACTGTAAAAAAAAAAAAAAAAAAAAAAAAAAAAACTGCCGTTTTGGATTGATGACATGTATTCAATCCATTTCAGATATTATGTTGAAATCGGGTGGAGCTCCGCTTTAACTATTGCTGGTATGTAAACACCCTCACCACAATTTTTGGAAGCTCATATACAAGCATTGCCTAAGGAAGAGAAGGGCCTGACTCAAGCAGTCATTTATTAACCAATATTGTGAATGTAAAACTGTATGCAAATATTCTGGCAAACATTCTGACAAACTGCTTTCTCACTTTTTTTCCATTATTGGTCTCACTATCAAGCGGCATTTGTACCAGGGAGGGAAGCATGGGACAATAATCTGCTAAACCATCACATGGTAAACAGGGATTCTCTCTATGGACGCTGAGAAAGCCTTCGACAGAGTGGCCTGAACTTAAATGGAAGCAGCCCTTCAGTCTATCCTTCTGGGGGAAGCAATGTGGGGGTGCCCACTCTCACAGATTATATTCATTCTCCCCATGGAGCCTTTTCTATGTGCTTACATTTCAACCCTAATGTGAAAGGGCAAGGAGTATAAACTGTTGGCATTTGCAGATGACAGGCTAGTTTTTCTTATCTGAGCCATGCATTATCCACCATAAATATTGAAAAATTTGGCAAACTCTCAATAACTTTCAAACCTGAAAATCAATTACACAAATAATATGCTTTGAATGTTTCCCTTGCAGCTGATTTAGTCATGTTTTGACGACAAATGACCATCAATATAGAAGAAGGTGATTGCGTATTTGGCCAGTCTCACACTGATGTGCACTGCACCTGCACTAAACTTGCACAGGACCCTTTTTAACCGGATCAAAATTGCACTGCATTGATGTGAACAACCTTCACAGAAAACAGCCATGTTGATGGGGACAAGGGCCTCCTCCCGACCACCCTGGGCAGTGGTTGTGGGGGTCTGCTGGCAGGGGGCTTATCAGAATCTGGAAGCCCCCTTTAACAGGGGGACCCCCAGATCCCCCCCCCAATGTGAATGAGTATGGGGTACTTACTTATTCACCAAAAAAAAGTGTAGTGGTACAAAACACAAGTGTTTGTCCTTTATTAAAAATCGTGTCTTCTTCCTCCGGTGTTTCTTCTCCCTCTTCTCTAACCGGAGGTTTCTTCTTCCTCCGGTGTTTCTTCTCCCTGCGTGTTTCTTCTCCTTCTTCTTTCTCCACTGGTGTCTTATCTCTCCGCTGTCTTCTCCCTCTGGTATTTCTTCTCCCACTTCTCTCCCTGGTGATGTCTTCTTTGTCCGCCATCGCTGCTGCCTGCTAAAAATAAAAAACATGGTCTTCCTCCGATGCTGGCTGCCTCCATTATGTTGGCTCCCGCTCTCTGCCATTTCTTATATAGCCATGGGGCATGGCCACCCTGTGACGTCACCTGGAGACAGCACCTAGCCCCCCTCGCTCGTCCCTTACCTTTCCTGACCTGCCTAGTAGCATGCTCGGAAGGGCCTGGTATGGACCTGGGTGTTTTTTTCCACTGGCATTTTTTTTCTTACATATAGCTGTCATCGGGGAAGTCCGCTGACAGCTGAGGACTCATCGGTTGTTAAGGATGCGGCAGCCGGCTTCCTGGCCCGCTCCTTAGCAACCAGTTATATACAGTGTTTAAAGTGGAAAATTTAAAAACGCAAAAGACATCAAAAATTGCATTAAACACAAACACAACACTTGTGTTTCTGGTGCGATTCCATTGAAGTCTATTACATGCAAAACGCAGGAAAAAAGTCCCCGACCCTTTTAAAAAATGCGCCAGCTGAAAAACACATAGATGTGAATGTGTACCATAGGAAACCATGTTAAATGGACTGTAGTGCGTTTCTGAAAACTTCAAAATACACTAAGAAAAAGCATAGGTGTGAACGTAGGGTAAATCTTGGGATATACCAGGTTATTCCTGGTTTGGGAGGGCTGCAATTTTAAAAAATGAATGTTCCTCTGCACCTATTGTATGTAATGCAAGCAATACCCATACTCCCTCCAGACTTCTGAAAGAAAAAAATTTGGCTACCTGAGCTAAAACACAATTTCCTGGGCATGTTAGTTTACAAGATTAGTGGGCTAGAATCTGCATGCCATATCGAAGGGCTGGGTTACATTTGAACAATCCTTTGCATTGCTTTCACTTGCATCTATCTCATGGCTTGATTTGCAACTGGCTATAGAAACTACCCTCTATGCTTTCTGAACTGCTCACAATTCCTTAGCCATTTGCTCAGTACAAGACCCCTAATCCCCCCCAAAAAAAAAAATCTGATTCCTCTCCTGGAATGTCTAAAGAAATGAGAGGATACTATCCCATTCTAGACTGATGGCAAATCAATTCTTCAAGACTTGTCCCCTTCAAAAAAGGCAGGATCTAACAACCTGATAATATGACACAAAATTATATGTGGTTGTATTGCAAATAACACACTTCTTGAACAAACCTTTCTTTAGACCTATATATAGGAGAATGCTTTCTCAGTTTCAAACCGTTTGCCTATATTAGGAGTTCCTCCAAAGACATCTTAACTGTTTGCATGTACTTGTTCACCAAAAGCACCCCAAAGAAGAAAGACTTAGGAATAACTAATGCCTTGTACACACAGTCAGACATTCCGACCACAAAATCCATCAGATTTTGGCCGAAACTTGTCTTGCATACACACGGTCTCACAAAGTTGTTGGAAAATCCTATCGTTCAGATCGCGGTGACATTCAAAACGTACGACGGGACTACGTAGAGGCCAGTAGCCAATAGCTTTCGTCTCCAAATTTCTTTTGAGCATGTGTGGCACTATGTGCATCGGAATTCTCTACACACGATTGGAAAAAGTCAGATCGAGGGCCCAGGCGCTAGCCTGTTGTTGATAGGTTGTCCGCACAATACACTTATAGAAGCTCTCGAGGCTAGTTCTTTCTTTATAAGTTGTCCAATGGTAAAATTAACAATAAAGCTCCGGCAAACAGCTAAGGCAATGTTAGGTTACCAGGGTGTATCAGAACTGGCCCCTTTATGGTATAACAATAATCTAGAAGAGCTAGCTAAAATTACCAAGTCTAGGGATTGGGAAAATCAGGGTCTTACTCGACTAAGTCAACTATATGTTGGGGACAATTTAAAAACCTTTGATGCCTTGAAACAGGAATTTTCCCCTCCTAATAACACCTTTTACAAATATCTTCAGGTAAGGCGCGCAGCCCAAACCCAATTTAGACTCCAAGTACCGCATTGGACACAAATAACTGTGCTGGCGCAAGTTGTGTCCTCGGATCCAACTAAAGGAGTGATTTCCGGGCTGTATGCCCAACTGGGGGATAAAACAGGGGAGCGTAGCGGACCAATTAAGATCAGGGTAATATGGGAAAGGGAGGTGGGCCTATTGTCACCAGAAGAATGGGATCGTGTTATCGGTCAAGCAAAACGGGTCTCAATCTCTCCATCACATAAGATGTCACATCTCTATTTTTTATATACAGTGGTGTGAAAAAGTGTTTGCCCCCTTCCTCATTTCCTGTTCCTTTGCATGTTTGTCACACTTAAGTGTTTCGGAACATCAAACCAATTTAAACAATAGTCAAGGACAACACAAGTAAACACAAAATGCAATTTGTAAATGAAGGTGTTTATTATTAAAGGTGAAAAAAAATCCAAACCATCATGGCCCTGTGTGAAAAAGTGATTGCCCCCTAAACCTAATAACTGGTTGGGCCACCCTTAGCAGCAACAACTGCAACCAAGCGTTTGCGATAACGTGCAATGAGGCTTTTACAGCGTCCTGGAGGAATTTTGGCCCACTCATCTTTGCAGAATTGTCCTAATTCAGTTACATTAGAGGGTTTTCGAGCATGAACGGCCTTTTTAAAGGTCATACCACAACATCTCAATAGGATTCAGGTCAGGACTTTGGCTAGGCCACTCCAAAGTCTTCATTTTGTTTTTCTTCAGCCATTCGGTGGTGGACTTGCTGGTGTGTTTAGGATCATTGTCCTGCTGCAGAACCCAAGTTCGTTTCAGCTTGAGTACACGAACAGATGGTCGGACATTCTCCTTCAGGATCTCTTGGTAGACAGCAGAATTCATAGTTCCTTTTATCACGGCAAGTCTTCCAGGTCCTGAAGCAGCAAAACAGCCCCAGACCATCACACTACCACCACCATATTTTACTGTTGGTATAATGTTCTTTTTCTGAAATGCAGTGTTCCTTCTACGCCAGATATACTTGGACACACACCTTCCAAAGAGTTCCACTTTTGTCTCATCGGTCCACAGAATGTTGTCCCAAAAGTCTTGGGGATCATCAAGATGTGTTGTGGAGAAATTGAGACGAGCTTTGATGTTCTTTTTGCTCAGCAGTGGTTTTCTCCTTGGAACTCTGCCATGCAGGCCATTTTTGCCCAGTCTTTTCCTGATGGTGGAGGCATGAACGCTGACCTTAACTGAGGCAAGTGAGGCCTGCAGTTCCTTGGACGTTGTTGTGGGGTCTTTTGTGACCTCTTGGATGAGTCGTCGCTGCGCTCTTGGGGTAATTTTGGGCGGCCGGACACTCCTGGGAAGGTTCACCACTGTTCCATGTCTTCGCCATTTGTGGATAATGGCTCTCACTGTGGTTCGCTGGATTCCCAAAGCTTTGGAAATGGCTTTATAACCCTTTCCAGACTGATAGATCTCAATTACTTTCTTTCTCAATTGTTCCTGAATTTCTTTGGGTCTCGGCATGATGTGTAGCTTTTAAGGATCTTCTGGTGGACCTTACTGTGTCAAGCAGCTCCTATTTAAGTGATGCCTTGATTGTGAACAGGTGTGGCAATAATCAGGCCTGGGTGTGGCTAGGGAAATTGGACAACCACAGTTATAGTATGTTTTAACAAGGGGGGCAATCACTTTTTCACACAGGGCCATGATGGTTTGGATTTTTTTTCACCTTTAATAATAAACACCTTCATTTACAAATTGCATTTTGTGTTTACTTGTGTTGTCCTTGACTATTGTTTAAATTGGTTTGATGTTCCGAAACACTTAAGTGTGACAAACATGCAAAGGAACAGGAAATGAGGAAGGGGGCAAACACTTTTTCACACCACTGTAGAGTATACTATACTCCTAAATGTTCAATCTGGGCTGGCGGGATAATGACCGTTGCCCTAGATGCGGCTTAGTTGGAGATTTTATTCATATGCTTTGGAAGTGTCCGAAGCTGTTTAGATATTGGACACAGATAATTGAGGCAATGAACGAAATATTGAGGCTAAACCTAGAGGCAACGGTCAAAACCTGCCTTTTAGGTCTTTTGGAGAGGAAAAGGGTTCGGAATAATACCATCGACTCTGTTTTAAGGGCATTATTTCAAGCCAGAAAGCTGATTGCTCAGCACTGGCAGTCGCAACTACCCCCGACATTAGAGGAATGGCATAGAAAAATGAATATAATAATAGGTAACGAGAGAGTATTTTTTACTAAACAGGGCAACTACAGGAAATTCCTAAGGGTATGGGGACTCTGGACGACAACCCCTGTAGACACTGAGTGACATTTTAGTTTTATCGAGGCTCTATTTTAGGTTTAATCTTAGTTTTTTCCTTTCCCTTGTGTTTTTTTTTTCTTTTTTTTTTTCTCTCTTCTCCCCTGCCCCCTCTCCCCTTGCTCCTCCCCCCCCGGCTCCCTCCTGCTAGGTTGCGCGGGGCGCCGGTGGGGGGGGGATTGGGATTGTGATATATGGGTCAGTGATATAGTAAATTAGGGCTTGACCAAGGGGAGGGGGAGGGGTTTGGAGGGGTGGGAGAATGGGGGGTGTTAGACTAAATAGGGGGAATATATTAGTATTAGAACTGTTTTACTATATAACCCAGTACAAACGGTCGGTGGTTAATTTTGTAGCGCATTAAGTCGGGATGTTAAATGTTGTTTGATGATGTAAATGTCTTTATTATAAAAATAAAAAAGGAACTGTTAAAAAAAAAAAAAAAAAAAGGAAAAAGTCAGATCGGATTTTGTCGGAAAATTTAAGGTCCTGCTCTCAAACTTTTTCCGTCGGTATCCTCTGGTGTATTGATTATTTGTTAGCCCAGTATTTAGGGCTTCAAACTGCTTATATACTTCAGTAGCACTTAATGTACTGCATGAAAGCTGTGTCATATAATGCATATCAGGGGTGCCCAACCAGTGGCCCGGGGGCCACATGTGGCCCGCGGAGCCCTCTGATGTGGCCCTCGACCTCCTGCTCTAAGATGGCAGATTGGCAAGCCCAGATCATGGGTTGCCAACCCGCCATCCCAGAGCAGCAGTTTGGTGAATGAAGTAGTGTAGTGGAAGCAAGTGGCTGCAGAGCAGAGCCACATAAGCCAATGCTTCCTGCATAGCGCTCGCTCCTGTCACAGGCGGAGTGATACCAAATGCACTCCGCCTGGGACAGCAACAGTCAGCGATACCAGAATGGAAGACTGTTATTAAAGGTAAGTTTACTACTAAATTCACAGTATATATGGATATATCTGTTTTGCAGTGGTTACTGGGCTGGTTTCAAACTGATCCGCAGGTGCAGTGCAGCTGCAGGTTACCTGCATTGAGGCATAGACTTCTGTTATTACCTGCGGGTTTGTTGCGCCTTCAGAAAGTGCGCCACACCTGCAGGATATAATAGAAGTTTACAGCAAAGTGCAGCTAACCCACAGAAAATCCACAGGTTTGAGAAAATCGCAGCACATCAGTGTGAAAGTAGCCTTAGGCCCCTTTCACATGATTGTTCTGACCCAATCGGACTTACTATTCACCTCTATGGAGCAGCAGATGTAAACGGACTTGTGTCTGTTTACACCCGCCTACCTAAAGAAAAATAGAAAGGGATCTACCCCTTCCGTCTGGGCGAATCGGATTGGATCAGAGGGCCCATAGAGTAGAGTGGGCTGTGTCCGTGAACACAGACCTGACATCCTCCCGCTCCGTTCATTGTGGTCTGCGACCAGTTACCAATTCGCTTAAGCAGCCCTCGCTCTTCAAAAGGTTGGGCACCCCTGATGTATATGGTATAATATCCTGCTCTGTTGTGTACTCTAATTTAGAAAATAAAAAAAAAGCATAGCTAAAGATTTTGAGTAGATGTTCTGGGCTAGTGGAGTATGGTGCAGTAGACGTTGGGCAGGCAAATAGTCAAGGCTGGTATTGTGTGTAAATATGCGGCATACATACTTCTAGTAAGATTGTGTTGTGGAAAATTTATGAAGATGATTTTTAAAATGTATTATAGGGTCTCCCAGTGTTAGTTCTCCTGCAACCCGCTCTAAAGAGCTGACTGGGGCAGACTGACCCTGGTTAAGATCTGTTTGGTAGTGGAAAGCTCCTTGGGGATGTAGAGAAGTGTTTGCAGAGTGGGGATATGTCCGCCAGCAAAGGGCCCCTGTGCGATGCACAGAACGATCTGGAGGGGATGTGTTCGCTCTGCAAAGACATTATCGGTTTAGCGGATGTGCGCTCGTGTATGCCTGATCAACATATTTGGGGTGGCATGGCTTATACCTGCAGGTAATCTCCCATCCACAGAAACAGTTGTATAGTCCGGGTATGTTTTGTTCTCAGAACAAAGCAGAATAAGGATTCATGAACAAATGGTAAAAACGGGAGCCTTTAAATCGTTGTGGTCGGGAGAAGCGTTCATGATCTCAGACTTCCTGTGATCATGCTGAGGATAGCTTACAGAGACAAGGGGCTGGAGATTGCACACGCTGCCCCTGCCCAGACACGCCCATACGACTCCCCTAGTCATAATTCATTGGTTGTTGTATAAACTCATCTTGTTACATTCATATCCTTGTTTGGTCATATCCTGTGAGGTCACATCCTGTGGAGGAAGCGATTGGCTGTTGGGGCCAGGGCTTGCTGTTTGTGACTTCCTGTTGGTGTGTGTAAATAAAAGCAGAGAGCCTCTGCCCAGGGAGGCAGATGGAGGAACGATGGAGCTGAGATGGTGATTATGTCTGTTTACTGGGGAAAAGGGGAGACATGGGTTATTTAAAGATACATTATACCATTACGCTGGAGGGGGCTTAATAGCGCAAGAGTATAATGGAATATCCACAACAGATTGGAATGGGGGTTATTGCCTCCAAAAATGCAGCAAGTTTCCCGCTACTCCTCTGCATCTCCAACAGAAATTGATATTTTTTGACATTTTGTGAAGCAGTGAGGGAGTTATGTACCAGCGCGCCCGCAAGTTAATAACCATTCTCTTGTACATCTTAACCACTTCCGGACTGCCGCACGCCGATGTACGTCCTCACTTTGAGGACTGAGATCGTTGTTATGGCAGCAGCTAGCTATTGTATCACCGTGTTCGGCCGGCGGTCCGGTACAAGATAAAAGTGGTCTCTGCGGCGAATTCGCTGTGAGATCACTTTTGGAGGGCCCCCCCTCCCCTCCCGCCGCGATCTGGTGCCCTCCGCCACTTACCGGAGCCATCGGCATTGGCAGAGGTGATGGAGACGAGTGAGGGGAAGATGGCCCCCACCCATCTCCATGACACTGCAGGGCGGAAGCGACGTCAAAACGTCACTTCCGCCAATAGTTCTTAAAGGGCCATTTTTATTTATTTTTTAATTGCATTTTAGTGTAAATATGATATTTGAGGTCTTTTTGACCCCAGATCTCATATATAAGAGGTCCTGTCATGCTTTTTTTCATGTTTACATTCCTTGTAAAAGGAATAAAAGTGACACAATTTTTTTTTTTTTTTAAAAGACAGTGTAAAAATAAAAAAGGTAAAATAAATAAGAAATAAATATTTTTTTTTTAAACGTGCCCCGTCCCGCCGAGCTCGCGTGCAGAAGCGAACGCATACGTGAGTAGTGCCCGCATATGAAAACGGTGTTCAAACCACACATGTGAGGTATCGCCGTGATCGATAGAGCGAGAGCAATAATTCTAGCCCTAGACCTCCTCTGTAACACAAAATATGTCGCCTATGAAGATTTTTAAGGGTAAATGTTTGTCGCCATTCCACTAACGGGCGCAATTTTGAAGCGTGACATGTTGGGTATCAATTTACTTGGCGTAACATTATCTTTCACAATATAAAAAAAAATTGGGCTAATTTTACTGTTTTATTTTTTAATTTAAAAAAGTGTATTTTTTCAAAAAAACATACGCTTGTAAGACCGCTGCGCAAATACGGTGTGACTTTGGGATTTGGGACATTGCCCCCAATGACAGGTTAGTGGATAAAGATTGAGGATGAATGGTTTTCTTTTTTCAATCACACAGAAAGAAAGTTATTGGAAAAGTTAATAAGCAAAGAGAAAAAATGTAAGCTATTAGAGGCCAATATTGATGTCATTAAATCCAAATGAGGTCTCTCAAGAGCAACAGGTGTGCATAAAGATAAATTGAAACAACTTCAGGACATTGTGGATAAATTAAAGGAACAAAAAAGAAAAAAATTAAGAAATATTTTAGGGACACTAACGCATATAAATCCAAAAAGTTTATAGATGGCAGGAAGCTAATGAGGATCAGGATGCAATTTCTAGAGCCTCAACTGAAGAAAGGGAATCCATTCCAGATAACATTCCAGAAACCACTGGGAAATAATGGTTTCATTTAGAAAACAAAACAAAAAAAAAAAAAAAAAAAAACAGGCTTTTTCAGAGCAACTCCTGAATGAACCAAAAGATGGATAACATATTCAGTAAGGCCCCTTTCACACTGGGGCGGTTTGCAAGCGCTATTGCGCTAAGAATAGCGCCTGCAAACCGACCCGAAACAGCTGTTGCTGTTCCTTCAGTGTGAAAGCCCGAGGGCTTTCACACTGAAGCGGTGCGCTTGCAGGACGCTCAAAAATGTCCTGCAAGCCGCATCTTTGGCTCGCTATAGGAGCGGTATATTTACCGCTCCTATAGCGCCCGTCCCATTGAAAACAATGGGGGAGCGCGCCGAACCCGCCCGCAAAACGCCGCTATAGCGGCGGTTTGCGGGCGGTATTGACCCTTTTTCGGCCGCTCGCGGGGGGTAAAAACACCCCGCGAGCGGCCGCAATGCGCCGCTAAAACGCCGGTAAAGCGGCGCTAAATATAGCGCCGCTTTACCGCCAGCGCCCCCACCGCTCCAGTGTGAAACCAGCCTAAAAGTAGGAAAGCAGCAATGTCATGTAAAAAAGTGTTTGCCCAGAGTTCTGCTTTAAGTTTTACTTTCTTTGCTGCTGACATGGCAAAGATGTGATATCACAATTGTGAAATGTATACTGTGAGTTAATAAACAAGCGATCATGAGCGCAAAGCACCATACCTCAGTAACATAGGTCACATAGAGTTTACAGCTCAGGCAGCTGCTGCATGCTTTGTTGTAGTTAATAGGTTGCCTACGTAGAACCATCAGAGGCGGCTCTAGGCTTTGTGAGGCCTTAGGCAAATCTTAGACACGAGGCCCCACTCATGCCCAAAATGGGAAAAATAATTAAAGCAATAGAAATTAACTGTATAAATTGCATGATATTCCCTTAAACTGTAACACACACATCAGGCGCATTAGGCGGCGGTGAGGCCCCTAGGAGTGTGAGGCCTTAGGCGACCGCCTAATTTGCCTAATTAGAGAGCCGCCTCTGAGAACCATCTTTAAAGCGGTTCTGCACACATTTCATTTAGTAAATCTATTTGCCTTCCAAATCAGGCAGAGAGTACTAAATGAAATGTGTTTTTTTTTTTTTTTTTTCACTTACCTTGTAATCGATGACTTCCTGTCTTCTGTCTCTGCGGGGGTGGGCGGGGTCTGTGCGGGGATCCTCGTCACGCCGCACTGTCTCCTAGGATCTGGTGTCATTGATCCCAGGAGTCTGTGCGGGCATCTTCCGAAATCTCGCGAGATTTCGGCCACATCTTCCGAAATCTCGCGAGATTTCGGACACATCTTCCGAAATCTCGCGAGATGTCAGCAGATGTGCCGACATCTCGCGAGATTTCGGACAACGTGAGCTGCACTTTGCCGTTACTGCGCACGCGCGAGCTCGTCGCAGTAACGGCGGTGCATGCTGGGCCATCTAAAGTGCCTGTGTGGTTTCACATGCCCACAGGCAAGATGGCCCCCAGCAGAAAAGAAGCATATAAAGAATTTTATCGGAGGAAAACCGGCTGCGATCGAGATGGAAGATGGAACAGGTGAGTCCCCCAATTTAGCTATATGGCCTTGGCATATTCCCCCCCAAAAAAAAAAGCAGTGCAGAACCGCTTTAAAGTGTATATCCATTTATGCAGCCAAAATGGCATAGCACCTACGTTTATATATTTGTTCTATTTTCCCAATCACATAGTATAACTTTTAAAAATATATTTAAAAATTGCTGCTTAACTTTTTACCTAGCTTTCCCTTTCTTTGTAATGGGGGTGGGGATGGGAAGATTTTCATTATCAGTTGTAAACTTGATGTGCACACTGCCTGTCCAAATATAAGTTTAAAGATCTTGAGACGTGGCTGATACATTCTGTCCACTAATCACACGTTTGAAGCAAATCTGAACAATAAAAGCTGCTTGTAGAGTTCTGTGTATACACCTGCTACAAATAGTGTTTTAAATTATTTTTAGGTATGCTATGTGAATGGGAACACATAAGAAAAATAGCGGGTGTTCTCAAAATTTCAGTACAAAGTTGGAATTGCTCTTTAAGACAGCTTTAGGCAATATCTTAAAATGCTATATAGTCTGAGATTCATGATTGCTGTTCTACATTCATTTGCTGGTTTTGTAGCTACTGTTACCAAAAGACATGTAGTTGCAGGCAGACCATGTATGTTTATGCTGGTGAAGTAGAGATAGGAGATGGCAGAAGGATAAGTGGATTTATCTCAGTGGAAGAAAATCTTGGCCAGCACATACCAAACCCCAGATGAAGAAGCAGCTGCAGCATTGGGAAAATGTTACATGTTCCACCCTAAAAATGGGTGGAACATGTTCCCAAAGGTGAACTTCTTTAAGCACTCCACCCAAAACAAATTGTTGCATTTAAAGCAGAATAAGGTCTGTGAATGATACAGTATTGCCAACCACCTGTAGATTTACAGGCAGCTCGTAAAAACAGGGCACTTTTCTCCTGCCCGTAAAAGCCAGTAGCAGGAAAAAAGTGCCAGTAAAAATATCGGCGATCGGCTCGGGTCAGAACTGCTCATGCGCACTTTCGGAAATCCCAGAGAAGATCCGATCCTGAGCCACCCGAGTCGGACCACGAGCGAGTGACTCCTGCTGCCTCTGTCCAGCCTGCCGTGCCGCATGCAATGATGACTGGCACTGTGGAACTCTGGACTGAACCTGCAGCCCGCTCCCTGGTGAGTGCAGTACTGTCTGCAGTTCCTCCAACTTCCAAAGCCGCCAATCCAGTCCAGTCCACACTCTGTAGAAGATGCATACTTGGACAGTCAGTGACTGTGACATTGTGTGTGTGACTGAGGGGATAATAAAAAGGCAGAGGAGGACATTACTATGTGACCCACGGAAGTTAATATTGTACTGTACTATACCTACAAGCTGACACCAGACTGTACCATAATCTATATCCAGGCATACGCTGCACTGTGCTATATATATATATATATATATATATATATATATATATATATATATATATATATATACACACACATACACACACACATCATGGTTCAGATTTCACTGCATTCTGCATTACATATAGAAGCTCACATTGCGCTGAATTTTACAGTATATGTTCACACATTGCTCGGTATTGTACATACAATCTCATACTGACTGTACGGTGCTACATATGCAGGTCTCTGCCTCTGTCCACTTCCTGTATCATGTCCGCAGTCTCTATCCACTTCCTGTATCATGTCCGCAGTCTCTGTCCACTTCCTGTGTCATGTCCTCAGTCTCTGTCCACTTCCTGTATCATGTCCGCAGCCTCTAATCATCTCTTGTATCATGCCCGCAGTCTCTGAGGGGGAGGCTGGAGAGGAGTCAAGAGTGCGAGTGCTTCCAGGATGGGGGTAATGGGAGAAGTCAGATGTGTGTGGATTGTGGAGAGAAGACTATAAGATAAAACCAGACCTGCCAAGCTGGAGCCATCTGACTGAGCCCTGCACGGTGCACCTGAGAGGAGGCCAATAACAGCGCCGCCAGGCCGGTCTGAGGTGGGGGGTTGCTGATGTAAGGGGGGAGTGAATATAAAAAATGTAAGGGGGCACTGATTTAAAAGTTCCCCCCTATATTAGTAACTGCCCCCATTACCTTAGTGTATTCACTCTGCGGAAGGTGGTCTCTAGTCACCAGAGTGCCCCCCACATCAGAGTTCCTGGCATTCCCCTTTACATCAGAGTCTGCTGGATTCCCTCTTACAGTGCAAGGGCAATGCTGCAGACCCTGATGTAAGTGGGAACTCTGATGTAAAGGGAACGCAGTGAACTCTGATAAGGTGGTCTCTGGTCACCAGAGCCCCCCCTTACATCAGAGTTCCCCCTTAGATCATGATCTGCAGCGTTCCCCTTTACATAAGAGTTCCCTTTTACTGTAAGGGGGAATCATGCAGACACTGATGTAAGGGGGAACTCTGTGCTGGCTGGCTTAGATTACCCCGACCTTCATGTAAATAGAGAAATATGTTTTTTTTTTACTTTTGTTTAACTTAAAGCAGAGTTCCACCCAGAAATGGAACTTCCGCTGTTCGGATCCCCCCCTATCAGTGTCACATTTGGCACCTTTCGGGGGGGGGGGGGCAGATACTGGTCAAATCCAGGTATTTGCTTCCACTTCCAGGGAAAATCGCTGCATGTGGTGCTCTATGCAATGTCCTGTAAATCCTCCCCCCCATTCTGTCTTCTGGGGTCCCAGAAGACAGCATGCGCATGTGCAGTAGGGAACCAGGAGTGATGCCGAAAGACTTCACTGCCTGGTTCCCTTACCAGGAATGGCGGCGCCAGCTCCTGGGAGTCGACTCGAAGATCCGAAGATCCTTATATTAAAAGTCAGCAGCTACAGTATTTGTATGTGTATGTGGAGTTCTGGCGGAGCTCCACTTTAAACACATTGCTAATAGCACTAGCTATATGTTTATAGTTTAAATATTTACATTTGCACTAAACTAATTTTAGGTACTTTTTTGCCAGTAAATAATTGGTGCAGTCTGTAAATGTTGGCGTCCTGCCAGTAAATTTCACTTCGGGGGGGGGGGGGGGGGGGGGCTTGGCGACACTGGATGATAAGAACTACAAGTCTCTTCTTCCACTGCGGTAGGAGGCTTGTAGTTCTGAAAGTACTACCAGGGCACTCATACGCGTCCCTATAGTTCACTGACACTTCCTACAGAGGTACAGGCAAAGAGCTGTATTGAGTCGTCTGCAGGAGCCTGACATTGCTCCCGCAATCAGCTGATTGTGTTTTTTTGTTTGCCTGCAAAATCATGTGTATATATTTATTTATTCGTTTACTAAAGATAAATTCAGCCTTTAACCGCTTGCCGAGCAGCGCACGCCGAGCAGTGCATGCCGATTTACATTGGCAGAATGGCACTGGTTGGCAAAAGGGCGTATAGGTACGTGCACGTGTTGCAGGGCGCCCGCAGCTGGTGGCCATGACCATGGGTCCCGTGGACTCGATGCCTGCCGGGTGCCCGCGATCGTGTCACTGAGAGGTAGAATGGGGAGCTGCTTTTGTAAACAAAGCATTTCCCCGTTCTGCCTAGTGACAGGACAGAGATCACTGTTCTGTCATCGAGAGCAGTGATCACTGTCAAGTGAGGTGTAGCCCCTCCCCCCTACAGTTAGAATCACTCCCTAGGACACACTTAACCCCTTCACCGCCTTCTAGTGGTTAACCCCTTCACTGCCAGTGTAATTTACACAGTAATCAATGCATTTTTATAGCACTGATCACTGTATAAATTACAATGGTCCCAAAATAGTGTAAAAGTGTCCGATCTGTCCCGCCATAATGTCGCAGTCCCGATATAAATTGCAGATCGCCGCCATTACTAATAAAAAATTATTAATAATAAAAATGCTATAAATCTATCCCCTATTTTGTAGACGCTATACATTTTGCGCAAACCAATCAATATACGCTTATTGCGATTTTTATTTTATTTTTACCAAAAATATGTAGAAGAATACATATCGGCCTAAACTGAGGAAAATAGTTTTTTTTTTATTATATTTTTTAGGGGGATATTTATTATAGAAAAAAGTTAAATTAGGTGATGTATTGTGTGGTGTCAATCTGCACCGAGAACATTACGGCATTCATTATGTCTCTCACAATGGTCTCCTGAATAAGGTGCTGAATGGTGTCAATGACAGAATTAATGGTTCTTGCAGACAGTAACGTAACCAGGGAACCTCTGCCTTTTGCCTCAGTCTGATGTAGCTTCTTAGATTTTTCAATGCATTCTTTTAAATGCTCTTTCAGATATACTTGCTTAACATGAGTATAATCTCGAAAAAGTTACCATGATCAATATTGCGGTCATCAAGCATGTATGCAGCCTCATTCTCTGACCTATAGCTAAGTCCTCTTTTGCCAATCAATTTTACAACATCAACTACTACACGCTCCAGTATTTGTTGCCTCTTTCTGATTTGTTCTGTGTGTGAGGACAGCTGACTTCCACTAAGTAAATGTTTAACGTCAGATTTAGAGGCATTTAAGAAGTATGCTTCTGCACAGGTTTTGTGTGCCATGCTCTTTTCATGTTCCGCTATGTGCTGATGCACATGTTTCCAGTCTGTCATACCACTTATGAATGGAGATTTGTCTGCTTACTTGGCAAATGCTATGCAGAGCAATGTAATGCATGGCGTTCTTGGCAGTAAGTAAGCCACTGTCTATTAGTGCCATCCTTGCACCAGAACACTTTCTGTACCAATGTATTTCTTGATGTTTGTTGCGGATGATAATTAAAAAATATCTTCAAGTTTTCCTGGTGGGGGCGAATGTAATAATCAATGTTTTCCTCGGTGACTTCACTTTCCTCTGTGTATGCTGTCATTTCTACACTCTCTCCTTGGTTTACATCTCCTCTGTCATCTACTCTCTCATGCGTTATGTCTTCTGCTCTCTCTAATCCTCTGTCTTTTTTTTCACACCTTCTCTCTTTTGTCTACACTCATGTTCCTGCTCATCTCCTCTATCGTCTTCACATTCATCACCTGCCTCATGCTCTCTCCTCTCCACTCTCCTCTATTGTGGACCCAGCCTGAGAATGGACATATAGTAAGTCACAACTGTAGGCATAATATGTTCCAAAAAGTCCACAAATCTTTATGTTGTTTAAAAAGGAATAAAAAATAAATGTCTGACTTACCACAGCAGTCAGGCCAGCGCTGCTCTTAGCTTTTGCTGTTGTTCCAGCAAATAATACATCTAATTTTACACATTTAGTGGCATCTGCCTCAAGTGATTGCTTTTTTTTTTCTCTTAACTTCTCAGCTCCTCCTTTACGTTTAGTCTTGTGTTTTAACTTGTTTGTTGTTGCACGTCACACCTAATGGGTTTAGTTAAAGTGTAATACATTTAAACATTTCTCTAGAATTTCAAAACTGCTTACATATTTCTGGAGTAAACTTCTATTAATCTTATGTTATTATCTATGGTATTAAGGTTTGAACATGCAATACAGATACATATATACCTGTCGTGAATTGGCAAAAGAATTGCAAAATCTAGGACAGGGCAACTAATCTGGAATAGATTGTTGCATTGCAGATTTTTGCATCTGCATTTCCCAAATACAGCAATGTACCATCTGCAAAGTTTTCTTGGAAAAGTTTAATAGTGATTTTAACTTTGTGTATTTTATTATTTTGCAGATTGGGAATGGAAATGGTGATGGATATCAATGCAGATTGGGAAGGGATAGATAGGAATTAGGATGGATATAGATGGGATTAGGGGCTCCTCTGCTAAACAGTGAGTTTAATGATTATTTTTCTGCCAAGAATGTCAATGGCTGTCTCAGTGTAAGGACCTAAAGAGACGCAGACACTAGTGCGACAAATAAGTCTTGGCATTGGGATCGCAGAGCTGGTTAAGGACTAATGAAATGACTATTGGATGTGAACATTGTTCCATGGGAGATGGACCATAACAAGTGTGCCTGGATGTCATAGGTCTCAGCACAAAAGATCTGTTGTTACACAGAGTCATTCTACATTTGTGGCTGATGGGACAGGGTCAGTGAGAAGATCAGGTTAGCTGAATATGTAATCGCAAGTTAGAGTTACCCTTTGCTTGTTTTTGTTGTTTTTGTTTTGTACTCTTGCTTAGGAAATGTACGCTTGCAAAAGGATGTACTCTTACTCAAGAATGTTTAGTCATTGTATACGCCACATAAGTCACAGTGCATGATGTCCTGTATAGCTGAGCATTACCTTATATAGAATTATGTACAAACTGTCTCTTTTGTTTTTTTTGTTTTTGTATAAATACTTCTGAAATAAACCTGTTTAAGACGCACAGGACTTCAAGCTCGGAGCTGACATACAGAGACTTGCTTCTGTGTATTATTTCCTTATATAAGCTTGATAATAATTGGGAAACGGCAATATAAATTGTTATCGGTGGCCCCTTGGCAGGTCACACCTAACATTTTTGGCGCCCAAACAGGGACTCACCAATGATACTACAAGAAGCGGACGAACAAAGTTGACGCAACGAAAGGACGGGCATTCCGGGAACCACAGACCAAAACTGATCAGGTAAGAAAAAGCTTTATTTTTCTTATATGCTCTGTACTCCCCTGATTTGTGCCTATCTGTTCTGTCCTCTATGGTTCTCCATGTAGTGTACCAACTTCTGTAGTGGTGAGTCTAGAATTTATGCATATTTGATTTATATTGCTGTAACTATCTGTTATTTGTTGTCAGTCCATCTGTTTTGTTGAGAAAGTTAATGAGCCTTGTCAAGGATGGTATGAGTTGGAAGGGGATTGCCGAAGTGAGCAACGGAATGCGCCCTTTCGGGGGGGTCTGACGCTTATGCTTAACCTCACATCTAACTCATAAACCATAAGACGGGTTGAAAGTATACGCCCTGGCTGCTCCATAAAGCAGGGATAAGAGTGTATGAGAGGAATCCCAAAATACGGGGGGGAATAAGGTCTCCACAAAGTCCGGAGATCTAGTCGGGTACCTGGCCACACAAAGGAATGCTTGTGTATGTTGTAGCCGTCAGTCTGGTCATATTATTTGTCAGTTGGCTAGCATATAAAGTAATTCGGTTTCAAAAGAAATATCCAGCGCAGATATTCAGTATTCTAGCACCCTAGGAGGAAGGCAACGAGGAACTGGTGTAGGGTCCCCGCCTAGTTTTGGGGCATATTTCCAGTATCCCACATGCTACCTAGGCACGGACTGTTAGAATGGGCCAGAAGCAAACTAAACCCCGTCAGGGAACTGGGGTATGTTATACCATACCACAGATAGTGAAAAACATCTATGGGAAAGAAGAGACTAAAGATATAAACAAGATCTGTCGGAAATTTAAGATAGAAGGAGCAGCAGGTTTAGACCCGGAAACCTGGAATGAAATAGGGAAGGAAAGACAGGGAGAAGTGTTAGAAAGACAATGGACGAAACAAATTCAGTGTTTACTTAAACTGTCCAATCGAGCTAAGCAGGAAGGGTGGAAATATGATCCAGAATGTAAAGGGTGGGACATGAAGGATAGAAGTAGGGGAGCTAACGAAGCTTCGGCCACCCAAATAGCGGCCATACCACGCCCTATGCGCCAGATACGGGGAATAAAACACATAACAATCTATATCCCGATCTAAGGGGAAGAGGGTGGGATTGTCGAGTTTGCGGGTCACAAAATCCAGACTGGGCAGTCGAATGTATACGCTGCGGGGCACAAAGACCACGCCCCGAAAGTATTGCCCCCATACATACTACTACGTGCGTTGTCCAAGTAAATAACCCAGATTTCAGGAACGCGGCCCATCCAGGTGCCCCACCTACTATCACCCGTAGATTACAGATAAGGTCTTGGGCACCCTGGTCAGCAGATACCTTGATGGCATTAATACAGAGCGCCCCAGATCCGGTAGCTAAACCAGCTGCCTTTTGTAGATTTGTAACACAGTTAATGCTGTCACCAATTCATCAGAATCTAGCAAGGGTTTCCCTCGAAAAACATTTACCTGTTATTACTGCAATAAGGTTGGACATATTAAGCGAAATTGTAAAAAGAGAATAAGGGATGAGGAAGAAGGAGAGGATGACAATAGAGACCAGACCAGAGAGAGACGTGACACCGACAATAGGAGACCAAGAGATGAGCCTAGGGCATGACTCGCCCCGGTTTTAGGAAAATCAAACACAAAAATGTTACATATCCCCGTAAAAATAGGCAACAAAAGTGTTTCCTGTCTAGTTGACAGTGGGGCTTCACACAGTTTACTCTCAGATTCAGCGGTACATCCCGGCCAGGAATCCACTGAGACAATTTTAATAACCGGATACGATGGATTATTAACTGATGCCCCACTCACAAAACCACTTAAAGTAAAAATAGGAAACCATATGTTTCTCTCTCGTTTTCTTATATCTAGAGGAGCCCCGACTAGCCTACTAGGGGCAGACATACTGCAGAAAATAGGGGCTAATATCTCCTACCGACCAGACGGAACCGTTACCTTAACTATAGGAGAAACAGGAACATATAGAAATGTGTAATTTGATCCAATGTTTAGAAGAGCCCGAGTCACTTAACCAAGTTTCACCAGTCTTAGAGCAGCTACTGGCATCTCTCCCAGAAGATCTGTGCGAAAAACATCCAGCTGATGTTGGGCTTTTGCCCATTCCTCCAGTGACCCTGGAACTGATTCCAGGAGCAGTGCTCCCCCAACAAAAACAGTATCCACTTAGTGCGCCTCAGGAGGCAGCCATAGAAACCCAAGTACAGTCATTACTTAAAAGCGGAGCCTTGTGAGAAGTAAAATCACCTGCAAACACCCCTTTATACCCGGTCAAAAAGAAGACAGTATCTGGTGGTCCAATTAAGTATAGGATGGTACAAGACCTTAGGGCAATAAATAAAATACTAGCGCCAATGACTCCACTAGTGCCGAACCCGCATACCTTATTATCCCAGATACCTTCAAATAGCGTGTGTTTCACAGTGATAGATTTAGCCAATGCTTTCTTTTCCGTGCCACTAGCGGAGGAATGTCAATTGTGGTTTGCATTTTCCTTCAAAAATCGACAACTAGCTTGGACACGCCTACCTCAAGGGATGGCACATTCACCCACTTTGTATTCAAAAGCCCTACAGACGGTGTTAGGGGAATGGATGCCACCAGACTCTTGTGTGTTACTACAATATGTGGATGATTTATTGTTATGTTGCCCCAATGAGAAAATATGTGTAGACACTACCCTCAATCTCCTGAAATTTCTAGCAACGAAGGGTTGTAAGGTTAATAAGAAAAAGTTACAAATGTGTAAGGAGAAAGTTATTTTTCTAGGACACTGCATATCACAGGGCACGAGGCATCTAACAGAAGAGAGGGTACAAGTAATAAAGGGAATGTTGCCACCACAAAATTTTAAACAGCTGCGCATGTTCTTAGGTATGGTGTCATACTGTAGACAGTGGATACCTCATGCCAGTTCATTGATGCAACCATTGTATGATTGTTTAAAAACCGTACATTATGTACTCACCGAAACCGCTCAGGAATCATTTATCCTCTTAAAACAGTCATTGATTTCTGCACCAGCTATTGGTATACCAGACTATACCAAGACATTTCATTTATACATTACAGAGATTAGTGGACACGCCACAGGGGTTTTAACACAGTTTCACTCCAAACAGAGACCCGTAGCTTATTTTTCAGCAGCACTAGACCCAGTATCTAGAGGCTCACCGTCTTGTGTCCGAGCAGTGGCTGCGGTGTCAATCATTATTGATAAATCCTCAGAAATGGTTTTAGATAATCCAGTAGTTGTGTACACAACCCATGACATACATGCAATTTTGTCACAAGTACAGCCCAAGCATATTTCCATGGCTAGACAATTGAGATTGCAGTGTACTTTGCTTTTGCCACCAAATATTACCTTTCGGAGGTGTACGAGTCTCAACTTAGCCACATATTTGCCTCTTCAGTCAACAGATTTGGCAAGGGGGAATAGTGGTGATGATAGTAAAGATAATAGTGAGAATAGTACTGATACTCTTCAATTTGAGGGTGTAACTGACCATGATTGCTTCCAGCTCATGGAGCAAGAAACAATGGGATTCCCACATGTCACAGACACACCGATTTTAAATGCTGAACACACCTTGTATATAGACGGTAGCAGATTTCCTGATGAAAAGGGAAGGCACCATACGGGATATGCTGTAGTAACTGATAACCAGGTAATATATGCACAATCCCTACCAGTGCATAAATCTACCCAGGAAGCAGAATTAACAGCCCTAGAAAAAGCGCTAGCATACCTGGAAGGACAAGAAGGGAACATTTACACTGATTCAGCCTATGCATTTGGAGTAGCACATGACTATGGACACATACAGTGGTGTGAAAAAGTGTTTGCCCCTTCCTCATTTCCTGTTCCTTTGCATGTTTGTCACACTTAAGTGTTTCGGAACATCAAACCAATTTAAACAATAGTCAAGGACAACACAAGTAAACACAAAATGCAATTTGTAAATGAAGGTGTTTATTCTTAAAGGTGAAAAAAAATCCAAACCATCATGGCCCTGTGTGAAAAAGTGATTGCCCCCCTAAACCTAATAACTGGTTGGGCCACCCTTAGCAGCAACAACTGCAACCAAGCGTTTGCGATAACGTGCAATGAGGCTTTTACAGCGTCCTGGAGGAATTTTGGCCCACTCATCTTTGCAGAATTGTCCTAATTCAGTTACATTAGAGGGTTTTCGAGCATGAACGGCCTTTTTAAGGTCATACCACAACATCTCAATAGGATTCATGTCAGGACTTTGGCTAGGCCACTCCAAAGTCTTCATTTTGTTTTTCTTCAGCCATTCGGTGGTGGACTTGCTGGTGTGTTTAGGATCATTGTCCTGCTGCAGAACCCAAGTTCGTTTCAGCTTGAGTACACGAACAGATGGTTAGACATTCTCCTTCAGGATCTCTTGGTAGACAGCAGAATTCATAGTTCCTTTAATCACAGCAAGTCTTCCAGGTCCTGAAGCAGCAAAACAGCCCCAGACCATCACACTACCACCACCATATTTTACTGTTGGTATACTGTTGGCAGTGTTCCTTCTACGCCAGATATACTTGGACACACACCTTCCAGAGAGTTCCACTTTTGTCTCATCGGTCCACAGAATGTTGTCCCAAAAGTCTTGGGGATCATCAAGATGTGTTGTAAAGAAATTGAGACGAGCTTTGATGTTCTTTTTGCTCAGCAGTGGTTTTCTCCTTGGAACTCTGCCATGCAGGCCATTTTTGCCCAGTCTTTTCCTGATGGTGGAGGCATGAACGCTGACCTTAACTGAGGCAAGTGAGGCCTGCAGTTCCTTGGACGTTGTTGTGGGGTCTTTTGTGACCTCTTGGATGAGTCGTCGCTGCGCTCTTGGGGTAATTTTGGGCGGCGGCCACTCCTGGGAAGGTTCACCACTGTTCCATGTCTTCGCCATTTGTGGATAATGGCTCTCACTGTGGTTCGCTGGATTCCCAAAGCTTTGGAAATGGCTTTATAACCCTTTCCAGACTGATAGATCTCAATTACTTTCTTTCTCAATTGTTCCTGAATTTCTTTGGGTCTCGGCATGATGTGTAGCTTTTAAGGATCTTCTGGTGGACCTTATTGTGTCAAGCAGCTCCTATTTAAGTGATGCCTTGATTGTGAACAGGTGTGGCAATAAGCAGGCCTGGGTGTGGCTAGAGAAATTGAACTCAGGTGTGGACAACCACAGTTATAGTATGTTTTAACAAGGGGGGCAATCACTTTTTCACACAGGGCCATGATGGTTTGGATTTTTTTTCACCTTTAATAATAAACACCTTCATTTACAAATTGCATTTTGTGTTTACTTGTGTTGTCCTTGACTATTGTTTAAATTGGTTTGATGTTCCGAAACACTTAAGTGTGACAAACATGCAAAGGAACAGGAAATGAGGAAGGGGGCAAACACTTTTTCACACCACTGTATGGTAAGCTAGGGGGTATCTGACAGCAGCAGGTACACCAGTAAAACATGGAGAGGGAATAAAAAGAGTCTTAGATAACCTACAAAAAGTCAAAAAGGTGGCCATAATAAAGATAGCGGCACACACGAATGCAAAAACAATTGAAGCAAAAGGAAATGCATTTGCAGATTTAACTGCAAAACAAGCAGCTCTAAAGGAAGTAAGCCCCGAGACCGTAGCAGCAGTACAGGTAAGTAGCCCAGAACCAAAATGGCAGAAGCTGAGTAAGTTACAGGAACAAGCAGAGGTGAGCGAAAAAGATAGGTGGGTAAAAATGGGAGCAGCGCCAGACCCTGACCAAGTATGGAGAGAGGGGGACAAGGTTTGTCTACCAGCTTCTCTGTACCCGGCAATGGTGGCAGCAGTTCACCTTCCCACGCATATCAGCTCCAATTCTATGTATAGGATTGTGAGCCAGAGATGGCTCGCCCCTGGATTCAGCAGCATTGCCAGAAACTACTGTGCAGCCTGCCAAATCTGTCTCCTGAATAACCCAGGACAGAAAGTTAAAACACCCTGGAGACATCAGGTCCGGGCACAATACCCCTTTCAGAGACTGCAAATTGACTATATACAGATGCCTAAGAGCGGCCCTTTTGAGTTTGTTCTCGTGTGTATCGATCTATTTTCCAGGTGGCCCGAAAGTTACCCTGTCAAATCAGCCACAGCAAAGGCTACAGCAAAGAAACTGATCACTGAATTAATACCTAGGTTTGGTCTCCCTGAAACCATAGAATCTGATAGGGGGATACATTTCACAGGAGAAATCATGCAGAATGTGATGGCAATGTTAGGAGTCCAACAAAGTTTTCACACCCCTTATCATCCTCAAAGTTCAGGGTCAGTAGAAAGAGTAAATGGAACAATAAAATTAAAAATACAGAAGGCTATGCAAGAGTTGGGGAAGCCATGGCCAGAATGTTTACCTTTGGCTCTGTTTTCCATTCGATACACTCCCACAGGGAAGACAGGACTGTCACCTTATGAGATACTTTTTGGAAGTGCACCTAGGTTAGGTCTATACTTTCCTCAAAGTATGCAATTGCAATGTGATAATTTGACTGCATATGTGATACAATTACAACAGCATCTAACTAAGATCCACAAAGATGTGTATTCTTCCATTCCAGATCCTGACTCTGCAGCAGGTACTCACTCATTAAATCCTGGAGATTGGGTCTATGTAAAGAAACATACAAGAAAGACTTTGGAGCCACGGTTTGAAGGACCATACCAAGTGTTGCTGACTACCCCAACATCAGTCAAATTGGAAGGAAAGAGCACTTGGATCCACGCTTCACATTGCAAAAAGAGTCCGGAAAAAGTTGCAGAATGATAACCGTTTTAGCTACAATAACAGCATTAGGATGTCTTTTTAAATGTATTCATGCTTTTACCCCCGGTATTGATGTGACAGCCTATGAAGATAATGTGGAGATAACGCGGGGAGAGTTAGGACCTCTACCAACATCAGGGTCTGTAATTCCCTTCTTCGGGACTAAAACTGTAGGACACATGCACATAACAGGACATGAAAGCCCTTTTTATGTGAATGATAATAAGTATTATCCACGCCTACCCGTAGTGTTTGTAAAGGCTAGACCACCGGCACTAGTAAACATATCTTTCCACTGGAGGGAAAATCTACCATGGCCTTACAATTACACACCCCATAAGTGTCATAAGTTAGGTCCATCAGAGACATGGAAGGAAGTTTTTGACAAAGCTGAGACATTGCTCCGTACCCCACATTCTGAGGAATATAAGAAAAAAGGTTAAGGGAACAGGTAATAGACCAGTCAGGGGAGCCAAACTATTTAATCTAATAGGACCTATAGTCACAAATCAGTCTGCAACCTACATTTGCGCATCATGGTATTTTGTAAAAACAAACAATAAAGCAGGGGGAGGTATAACATGGGAATGTTATGGGTTCAGCATAAAGATAGAAGACACCCCACCTCTGGTTTTCAAGTCCTCAGTGTTAACCCCTGTCCCCAAGTCCTGTTTAAACACCTCAATATCTTTTTTTTTTTTTTTTTTTTTTTTAACTTTATATCTTTATTGATTTTATCTCATATAACAAAAGTAAACATTCTGATACACCTTCATTACAGTTTATATACTTTCACATACATCATAACTACGTAAACCTGTATAAAGAGACTACAAAAGGTATTTTACAAAACGTGTTCCCCTCTCACTTCCCATTCATCACCCACTTCCTCTCACCCATCTTCCCCTCCATCCGCCACCTATCAATCATACCTCCTATAGTATTCAACGTCATACACCTCCTCCTGTATTAATCCAATTGGTTTTGCTACGTGGAATTCTTCTCCAGCCATAATTTCCATATCGACTGAAACACCTCAATATCACAACAGAAAACCAAAGTGAAATTCAATGTCACATTCCCTAAACTACCAGAGTGTAGATACAAATGAGAATGGTATGATACTGCACTAGGAACAGCAGGAACAGGAATGGGAGTAATGAATGGGATTCAAATGGAAATGATACAAAATAAATGGAAACGTGCAGGGGGTCACATAGCTGATGGACTGACAATCACAAGTCAGTGGTTACCCACAACATTTGAGACCCAAATTAGTCAGGTACAGTTAACAAAATACCTCAATGCTATGGTTAATCATACGGTAATGGCCAGCCTGGAGCTGTGGAAAACAGACCAGAAATTTATAAATCTTACTCAGTGAGCTTTCTTAACACTATCTTATCACATACAAGTAAATAGGGCAAGGGAAGAGTTACAGTCAGGAAATTACCACACATGGCTCAAGTACTTTAAGGGTCTAGACTTAGAAAACACCTGGTTCGAGGTAACGGCAGACAAGTAGAATGTGAGGAAAAATGGTGTGCTGGAAGGTTTAACATATATCGGGTGGAAGGCATAGAGGCAATGTGTAAACTGATAGTAATGCCACTCCTAGTAGGGAAAGATCCACCTGAATTTTGGTATCCCGAGGTTTATGGGCATTATGTAGATACACAGAACAGAACTCATGATCTGAGTCTGTGCACCGAAACTAACAAAGGAATGGTTTGTAGAAGGAGTTCCCCAGTCTATGAACCTTGCCTGTTAAAGCACCAATCCAATATATGTAAGTTCCAAAGAATGCCCGTACACATAGGGAATCGATTCATGGAAATAGGACCACAACATATTTGTTTGATAACTAATGATAATGACACCATGAGGAGCCTAAATAGGACAGCCCCTTTCTCAGGATGTATAATGAATGTTAAAGTTTTTAAATGGTTAAATGACACTTTCCTCCTTGAATCAGAGGCTGATAAAACATTTAATAGGGAATGGGCAGTAGATAACCTCACTGACACCACCCCTTTTGTAATATCATTAGAACCCTTATTGCAAGTTTTAAAAGAATCAGAAATACTTAGGAAACACATAGAGACACACGAACATACCCTTCAGAACAACCTTTTATCCGCAATTATTGATAAGGGAAAGCTTATTCATCTGTCTTCACAAATCAGGGAAGAGACCACCCACCACTGGTATGATGTTTTCAGTGGATGGTCTCCTACTGCAACTACAATATTCAATTGGATATTTAGTCCTATATTGATACTCATACTTGCTTTTGCTATAATGACAATTATTAATTGTTGCATATATGCTAGAATAAAAAAGAAAGTCAAAAGACTGAAGAGAAGGTTCTCCACGGAATTGTAAATGGGTTGACATCGTCCTTCTCTTTGATTCTCTTCACTTCTGGGATGCTGGTATGGAACTGGGGGATGAGAACTCAGTTCTCCTCTGGCAACTCGCGGTCAGGGATAGTACCTGGGGAAGTACCGGCTACAACTCACATGTGAGGATCCAGAGTTGGGAGAAGGATGATGTCAAAGGGGGAAAATGAGAAGATCAGGTTAGCTGAATATGTAATCGCAAGTTATGCCGCGTACACACGAAGGGACTATCCCGCGGGATTATCCGCTGGACCGAAGTCCAGCGGATAATCCCCTCGTGTGTGGGCGCCGGCGGACTTTTTTTGGCCAAAGTACGGCGGACTAAAGTTTCAAGTTTTGTTTTCAAATTATCCGCTGGACTTGGCAGTCCAGCGGACAATCCGGCCGTGTGTAGTATGGTCCGGCGGACCAAAAAGGACGCATGCTCAGTAGCAAGTATTTTTCTAGTATTTTTCGTTTTCTAGTCCCGTCGTACGTGCTGTACGTCATCGCGTGAACCGTCGGACTTTTTGCGTGATCGTGTGTGGTCAAGTCCGTTCGCTTTTTAGTCCAACGTACCCAGCTGGAAAGTCCAGCGGATTGTCCGCTGGACTTAGGTCCGCCGGGAAAAGTCCGTACGTGTGTACGAGGCATTAGAGTTACCCTTTGCTTGTTTTTGTTGTTTTTGTTTTGTACTCTTGCTTAGGAAATGTACGCTTGCAAAAGGATGTACTCTTACTCAAGAATGTTTAGTCATTGTATACGCCACAAAAGTCACAGCGCGTGATGTCCTGTATAGCTGAGCATTACCTTATGAAGAATTATGTACAAACTGTCTCTTTTGGGACACCTTTTTTGTTTTTGTATAAATACTTCTGAAATAAACCTGTTTAAGACGCACGGGACTTCAAGCTCGGAGCTGACATACAGAGACTTGCTTCTGTGTCTTATTTCCTTATATAAGCTTGATAATAATTGGGAAACGGCAATATAAATTGGTATCGGTGGCCCCTTGGCAGGTCACACCTAACATCAGCGACTGTCTAATTCCACTCAGTACATACTGCACATCTCTCCGTTATACTCCTGGTCTGCTTTAAGGAGAAGTGCAGCCTGAGCTCGTTTGGCTGGGCTTCTCCTGTGGATCACTCGAGGAGCTACGAGAACCTGAGCCATCAGCGGTGTTCGATGGCTTGGTTCTCAGTGCAGAGGCGACGGGGGATAGATGGAGCATCCACCTAGATAAGTATATAACAGCAAAAATAAAATAAAACATACTTCTCTTTTAATGGATTAAAAACTTGGCTGATGGTTGTAGTCAGTTTATATTACACAGAAACTAGCCTTTTACTTCCATGATGCAGGAAGCTCCAAAGAGTGGCAGCAACAGCAATGGTAGCAGTGGCAGCTCCTTCTCCAGCCATACCCCAGCCAATATTAAAGAAGAGGACTGCAACCCAGAAAATGAGAGCCCTCCAGAAGTGTCTTGTTCACCTATTTCCAGGGAGATATCAGCTCAGTGGTGGATGAGCACTTCAGCAGAGCTCTCAGCCAACCCAGCAGTTATTCCCCAAGCAGTGCTGCTGCCAAGACTGCCAGTACTGCCACGGGTCACTGATGAAAGAATGTACTGTCACTGAACACTGATGAATGAATGTACTGCCACTGGTCACGGATGCATTAATGGCTGACCAGTGGTCAGCCATAAATGCATCAGTGACCAGTGGCAGTACATTCATTCATTATCAGTGATCATGACCAGCAGTGACAGTACATTAATTCATCAGTGACCATGACTACAAGTGGCAGTACATTCATTCATCAGTGACCATGACCAGTGGCCACAAATTCATTCATCAGTGACTGTGACCAGTGGCCGCAAATTCATTCATCAGTGACCGTGACCAGCTCGCTACCTGGTCCTGAGCTCTGTGACCGTGGCCGCGGGACCCGCGAACCCTATCGCCGCTGGTGTCCCGCGATCGGGTCACAGAGCTGAAGAACGGGGAGAGGTATGTGTAAACAAACCTATCCCCGTGCTTCCTAGTGTGGCTATCACTGATCGTCTGTTCCCTGTCATAGGAAAAGACAATCAGTGATGTCACACGCCAAGCCACGCCCCCACAGTAAAAAAAACACACACAGGGCTCACTTAACCCCTCCCCGCCCCCTAGTGGTTAACTCCTTCACTGCCAGTGTCATTTACACAGGAATCAGTGCATTTAAATAGCACTGATTGCTGTATAAATGAGAATGGTCCCAAAAATGTGTCAAAAATGTCCGATGTGTCCGCCATAATGTCGCAGTCACAATAAAAATCACTGATCGCCGCCATTACTAGTAAAAAAAAAATATTAATAAAAATGCTATAAAACTATCCCCTATTTTGTAAACGCTATAACTTTTGCGCAAACCAATCAATAATCGCTAATTGCAATTTTTTTTTACCAAAAATATGTATAAATATGTAAGAATATGTATCGGCCTAAACTGAGGAAAAAAATGTTTTTTTATATATTTTTTGGGGATATTTATTATAGCAAAAAGTAAAAAATATTGAATTTTTAAAAAAATTGTCTCTATTTTTGTTTATAGCGCAAAAAATAACAGCAGAGGTGATCAAATACCAGCAAAAGAAAGCTCTATTTGTGGGGAAAAAAAGGACACCAATTTTGTTTGGGAGCCACGTCGCACGACCGCGCAATTGTCAGTTAAAACGACGCAGTGCCGAATCGCAAAAAGGGGCCTGGTCCTTTAGCTGAAAATTAGTCCGGGGCTTAAGTGGTTAAATTATTAATCAATTACCGTGACCAGTGGCATAAAATTATTAATCAATTACCGTGACCAGTGGCATAAAATTATTAATCAATTACCGTGACCAGTGGCAGTACATTTACCCCTCCCCCCGCCATGCTGCATATTACAGATATCACAGACACTGACAGTAACAGACAGACTCAGTTTATTATTAATCATGCTCCCATGCAGCCTGCATAGCTTATTTAGTGCTTACTTGTTACTTGAATGACACTGGTGATGGACTTTTCTTTGTCCCCGAGACCCTGACCCTGTCTGTGCTGCTGGCTGGAGTCCTTGAATTGCTTGCAGACAATTTTCTGGTTCCTCCTCGGCGGCGATTTCTCCTCTTGATTGCAGTCGCAGACAGCTAAGCTTGGTCAGCAGCTGCTACGCTCCGGCTCCTCCCATGTCTTCGGGCAGCCTCCGCCCTCCAGCCATGACTCGAGTGACGTCACGGCGCTGGGACAAGGAGGCTGCGGCTGGCTGTAATGTTAGGGGGAGTGGCAGCGTCACGAGGGGGATTATGCTTGTGTGCCGGCCCGGGTGCAGGAGCGGAGCCGCCACCGCCACGGCCGCCTCCTGCATAATACACAAACACACACAGACACGGAGAGTCCGGCGGAGAGATTAGTGTAGTGAGTCAGACACACTGTCTGACAACCGGCCCACTGAGCCAATCGGCCCACCGGGAATCTCCCGGTAGTCCCGATGGCCAGTACAGGCCTGGGCGTGGATCACATACAAGAATTCTCAGCCATATCAGGATTTATTGCAACAAACTTTGTAACCAATTATCCTTAAGCAAAGCTATTGTGGATGGGTCTTTCCGGGGATCCAGATTACCCAGTGAATGTAACAGGTGGACAGTAGATGGAGTGGGAGTAGCAGGTGGGTTTTCACCCCCTCTACACATACCCACCCACCACCACCCACCTCTCTATAGTCTTCCCCCCTCACTCCCCCTACCTCATCTAATTTTCTTCTTCCTAGCTACAATCTGAACCTTGTAACTGATGAACGTGGTGCCTGGTTAGGGTAACAATATCCGATACCATGCCGCATGTCCCTGACTACAGATAAGGACAAGTGGGTAAAAGTCAAACTAATATACCTATGCTCTAACAGGTGGTTCCGGAAAACTACTGAAATAGCAATAATCTATTCTAAAATGAGTCATAATGCCCTGAGGAATATTTACATCCTAGAGCATTGACTAAATTCTTTCTCTCATGACCAGAGACCTTCAAAATGTGGTATTTATTTTTACAAAATGTGGCACTAAAAAATTTGGAAATATGGCACTTATTTTGGCCAAATGGGGCATTTATTTTGGCCAAATTTGGCATTTATTTTTCAACTTTCCACCCCCCTTCCCATCGTAAAAGGGATATTAAATTGTGCAACTTGAATCATATTAACTACTTTATTACTACTTACAGGTATTTACAGCAATTTTAGTATTAATTAAAGTATAATTTAATGTGAGCGACTATGCTCTCCATAAAAAAATTGAGGCGACGGTCGCTGAGGATGTACTTTAATTTTGAAAAAGTCCTCTCTGCGTCGGCTGATGTTCCAGGCACTTATTTCATTGCCAGCACGTCTGCAGCGTCCCAATCTTCTTTCAGCTGGGATTTCTTTCCTTCGAGGTTCGTGGACCACGCTCCTGATTTCCTCCCAGCCACAATTCCTGGTCAGGATGGCCTGTACTTTGGCCCTAATCCTCTTTCCAATGGCTCCTGGGTAAACTGTGTTGGCAATTTCCTCCATCTTCGCCGTAGAGGTCGTCAGAAGAATCTTCTGAGACTGAAGCTGCTCGATGACTTTTGGAATTGACTTTTAATTGGCCTCCAAAAAGATAAGCTGCAGGCAGAGGGCCGGGTTGTCTATGAGGTCTTTTGCCTTTTTCACTGCACCAGAATCGTCTTCCAGTTCCTTCACAGTGGTTTTGAAACCTTCAAAATGCTTCACATACCACGATACTGCAGAAACCAGGTGCCCCACCTAGTGACAACAGGCTCGGGAGGTAGTGGCATGCCAGGCAAATGTTTCCTGAATACCTTGAGAGGGTCAAGGTATTCAGGAAACATTTGCCTGGCAAGGTATTCAGGAAACATTTGCCAAAGAGGGTTTGGTGCCTTCAGGAATATTTTTTGCCCCGCCAAGATGAGTTTATTGACTTTGGGGTGCTCTTCCCGTATGGCCTCTGCAACACGATGTAGTCAATGCGCCAGACACATTTTGTGGATCATTTTTGGGTAGATAGTCTTAAAGGTCCTCCCCGTGCTCAGCATGTATGCTACACTATCCGTGACAAGTAGTAGCAAGCATCCTGCCGTGTTGGGGGCTCCTTGCCACAGCAGTCCTGAAACAAATAAATAAATGAAATATTAGCATGCTGTATATAAGCACTAATAATGGCACAGTGACAGACAAAAGATAAAATTATAGCCTGAAGGGTGCTGGTTTAGTAGTAGTAGTAGTAGTGTCGGAAAAAAAGGGCACTTACTCAGGGCTCCCTGGACAGTTTGGACGATGGTTGAAGCATTGTTTTTTTCCAACTGAGCCACGTGGATAAGATGACCTTTTTGGGCATTGTCAGGATCCAATTTTACCACAACGACGTTGGCGATGTTTAGTCCGAGTGAGTCCGTTGCTTCGTCTACGCTGAGCCAGATCCTTGAGTCACCAATGTCCTTGCGAATTTCCTCCAAGTTCTGAGAAAGAAAAATATATACACGTATACAGTCGGCACTATTTAAAACATGAACATTTGTTTTTTTTCATTCCTACACGTAAACATGTTTGTAAAGTTTTACTCGTTGATCTTAATTTTTGAAGAAGGTATTGTTGCTCAACCAAAGGTACCTATGCGTGATTTGAACATAAACTATCATTGAACATTGCTTACCTTTTCACACAATTGAGGTACCATTCGTCTTAGGGTGCTCACGCTTGGCAATTTGACGCTACAGTACTTGTCAAAAATGTTGCGCAGGGGACCCTTCTCCAGTTTGTGTGATGGAATGCCTTCTTTAAGGAAAGCCATGGTGACGTCTCTGGAAAATTCCTGGACCTCAGGCCGAATTTCCCATAACACCACATCTCTAAGGAGCTGCTGCTACTTCCGATCAGTACTCGGAGCTTTGTCCCTTGCCAGGTGCTGCTCGCTTTTCTTGTGCACGCCAAATTGCCACTTCTTAAACTCATACTGTAAATTAAATACAAGAAATAGTTTTGTATTTAGTACCGGTAAATATTCTCCAGTAAAAGTCAGTTTCCTACACAGGCCAGAACAGATCGGTTTCGGAAAGGGGACTAAGGTGAGGACAGAAAACAGTTTTTGACACTTGAGGAGCATTTCAAGGCTACTTGGGGTACAAGGCTGTTGGGTACCATAAAATGAACGTTAGTGGCCATAACTTCAAAATATACAGTGCTTGTGGAAATAGAAAAAGATGACATTCTCTCGAAAAATGGAAAAAGTGAGAGAAATGAGAATGATATAGGTATAAGAAGAGTCCTCAAAAAAAAACTGAATAAAAACTTACCGATTTTGTGCACAACTTGCAGAATATCTTCCCACCTTCCACGACGAAATAGCTGTCACCATTAATCCACTTCTTGAAAAGGGTTACGTTTGAACTAGCAACTTTAGGCATATTGAATTAGGAAAACACGAAAATGTAAAACACGAGCGATGACTTCAGTAATACACTTCAGCTTGGTATGAAGGACGTGGGAAAGGGAGCTAATATACTGTATATACGCGTTTCCCTGCGGTCCCCCTGCTAATGGATTTTTACATACAGTGTACCCAAAGATATACACTGTGGGACAATCCCCCCTCCCCATAGCAGCCAATACACATACACCTATACATCCCATAATAAGTTTATCTTAACGCAGACAGAACAATGTGAGGTCATTAACATTTAACAATGAGACAGGCACAATCCACATTCCCTCCCAATACACAAACAATAGGGAAGTCATCCAATGACAGTCTGTGTGTCTCTCTCACAGACAACCACATGGAATACACTGTGTAAGGTGGTATTAAATCTTCATATTTCTATATGAAGACCTCGCTGACAAATATTACTGTCCCACTTGAAGAATATTTTTATTTTTTCTTGGCCCAAATAAGGCAAAATATGGCAAAAATTTGTAATTTTCCCGAAAAACTGCGAAATATGTAATTTCACCGAAAAATGGGCAAAATGTGGCATTTTAGTATGGCGCCTTGGCAATGTGGCATTTGAAGGGCTCATGACGCAAATAAGATACGTATGGAATTTGTGTGTCTACCGGATAATTACTATACTCTGAACATGTGAATTTTTGTTTTGGAAAACTTCTAATGGAACCTATTACCCATTTTGTTACATTGTTACACTGTGCTGTATTTATCTTGAAATGCATAAAAAAATCTTTATGGAGGAAAATCTTCCGGGGCTGAAGTGGTTAAGGATCTTCGGACAAAATTACTTGTGTCAATGATAGAATTATCAAATGCTCTCACAAATGATCTTTCAATATTTCTTAAAGAGGAGCTCCAGGCTCCACCCAAAAATAGTAAAGGTCAACAGCTACAAATACTGTAGCTGCTGACTTTTAATATTAGGAGACTTACCTGTGCAGGAATCCAGCAATATCCTCACCCAAGCTGATTCTTCAATCAGCTTTGGGTGCAGACATCAACATTTCAAGTAAGGGAAACAGGCGAAAATCTAACTGTGTATGCCCAACTTTACCATTTTACAAGAACTGGTAAACAGCAACTGTGTAGCACCACAAACAGCCAACAGGAGTATATTAACCCTTTAATATAGAGCTGTTTATGTGGGGTTTTTTTTTGCACACATGTTGTAGCCTGCCTGGCGGTATGATTATGTCAGATTTTTGCGTCTCAAAGCGGTACAATTGTTTTGCATGGAAATTTTGCATTTTATATTGTAGGCCTGTAATTCTGAGCAATAACACACTTAAATCTGTCCAAACAAGAGTCTAGTAGATATCCCGGGTATGATAAAGTTTGAAACACTAAATTATAATATAATAAATTACTATAAATAATTATCAAAAATAATAATATAATAATAATAAAATCAATTTCCCCACGATTCACTATCACTCAATTCTGCAAGTGTTCTAATTTATTATCATGGTTTCCAGCTGGTCTAAAACCACTTTTGATGTAAAGAGACACTTTTTGGTTGCTATGGACAAAAAGTTTTCCAGGCAGAAAGAACAGTATATATATATATAATATAAAACTGCGTACAGGGCATTAGACAAAGCACTAGGGACAAAAGGGATGTGAAATGATTTCATACAGTAATGTAATCTGTAAGATTACAATGTACAGTATGTATGTGTTATGAATTTTCAATTTTATGAATTTGCCACCTGTTCTGCAAAGGTAAGCAAATTGGTGTGTGTGTGTGGGTGGGGGGGGGGGGGGGGGGGGGGGGCGTAGTGTTGGGTGTGCAGAGGTAGGCAGACAAGGAATTTCAGTTTGGGGTGCACAGGTGAGCAAGGAGGGGGATGCATAGAGGTAAGGAAGGTGGGTGCAAAGATGAACAGAGGAGGCAGGTAGAGTGAAAGGGGGGGTTGGAGTGGATAGGATGGGGGAGGTTTGGGGTGCAGAGGTTAGCAGGGTATGAATGGGCTGCTCTATGCACTAGAAAGTTCCTAACCCATTTTCAAAATCAAAACATGCGCCACAGCACATGTCAGCAGATGCGTGAGGGTGTCATTGACAATTGATGGCACTGCTGTGTATCTGCTAAAGATAACAAAACAACAAAATCCTGCGAGCCTTAAAGAACCCCCTACCAACCTTCCACAGATTAAGATACAGATTATCTAGTGCATAGCCATTCCAGCGCAGCGTATATTTAATTTTGTATTTAATTTTGTATCTGCTAAAGGGCAGCACATTTCTGTGGTGTCAGGAAAGCGATTTTGCATGCGTTCCCGACACACAAATGTGAACGCAGGCTAAATGTCTCAGTTACATTGGTGGTCCGTGTAAATCTTCATTACATTGAGGCTTAATGTAGAATCCTTTTATTCACACTAGTGGCCAGTGTTAATGTCCCCCTTACATTAGTGGTCAGTGTAAACCCCTATTACATTGGTGGCCAGTGGTAAAACTCCTCTTTATTTTGGTAGTCGGTAGAAAAAAATCAGCATTGCCATTGATCACACCCTCCCCTCCCCCCAGCACTACCACTGATCCCAGGAGTTCTAGGATCCCTAGGAGTTTTCAGTCTACTGATGGGTCCGCTCACCTCCCAAGTCCTTTGTGTGCAGGCAGTGAGGAGATGATGTGCTGTAACCTCTAGCAACCAATCAGTTAGCAGTAATGATGTGCAGTAACCTCTAACAACCAGTGAGCAGTATTACTGTACAGTAATCTCTAGCAACCAATCAAAAAGCAGAAATCATGTGCTGTAACCTTTAGCAACTAATCAGTGAGCCATAATGTAAGCGGTAATGATATGCTGTAACCTCTGGCAACCAATCGCAATCGCTGCCTGATCTGATACAGTAAACTGATTTTGAGTCTAGCTGCTATTTATTGTATGTCTCAGAGCAGGTGGAGAGCAAAATTGCATGGGGGGGGGGCAAGAATTTTTTTGCCCAGGGTCCAATCAATATTAAAGATGGCCCTGGCTGTAGGAGGGATGCAGATGTGCAGGGGGGGGGCGTGTAAAGGGGGCAGGAGAGTACTGTAGAGGGTGAGGATTTGAAAGGAGGATGAGGACACTGCTGTGAGTAAAGGGGGTGTGTGATGTGAAGGGGGTTCACTACCCTAATGTGAAAGAGGGGTGATGTGAAGGGCACTTGGGAACACTACTCTGAAGGGGCATTGGGGACCTCTGCTGAAAAATTTTTTACTAATCGGACAGCCCTAAGTTTTAATTCAATACCCCTGGTATAGACAATAATATAGCTTTCACTATACTCTAGTCCTCCGGCTGTCCTACACAAAAGCTACATTCCCGTCCCTTCCTTGCCCATCCACCGAAAGCTTTGGCTTTTGTGTATGGGTTAACAGAATGCAAAAAGTTCTGTGATTGAGAAAGGGGATAGGAGGGCTGCATCAATCCTCTCGTATAGTAACTATGCTTTTGGCACTCAGTGAACCAGTAGATTGTAAACAAATGAGAGCTCTAGGAGGTGGCATATACCTCCATCAACTTAAATCCTGCAAACAATGCAGGATACAACTAACCGGTGGACTTAGTCCGCCGGACTTTCCACCAGAGGTCCACCGGACTTTCCAAACATGCAGACTTGCCCACACACGCCCAGACTAGATCCGACGGACAATCCACTGGAGTTTTGGCGGAGGTACGCCGGACTTTTACCTGGAGTCACGTTCATTTAGAACGTGACTCCAGGTAGATGGGACTAGCGAAGGAAGTCAATGCCGCCGCCTTGATCGGCAAGATTGGCACCTCGTTAGCCCCGTCACCTGGTATGGATTTAAAGGGGAATCCCTACGCAGAAAAAACGGTGTGGGGGTCCCCCCAAATCCATATCAGACCCTTATCCGAGCACGCAGCGCGGCCGGTCATGAAAGGGGGTGGGGACAAGCGAGCGCTGGGACTGTGAAATCATAAGGGGGCAGGGTCACCATGTGACACGAGCCGGTGGCCCCACCCCTTGTCCCTATATAACTGGCCGCACAACACGTCTGGGCCATTAGAAGCGGAGGCAGCGTCGTGTCAACATCGGATGAAGAAAGAAGAAGAAGCAGAAGGCGACGGCCACAGAAGACCGGGCCACCGCTCGTAAAAGAGCAAGAAGAAAGCGGAGGCCCGCAAGAAGAACAGAAGAGCAGGACAAGACCCCCGAAGTCGGAACAAGTCCCCCAGGCGGCAATGAAGGAGAAAGCCGGGCTCCTCAGCTAGTAAAAGAGCTAGCAGAAGATAGCGGAGGAGTCCAGCGAGAAGACCCCCCAAGACGGAAGAAGACCCCAGGAGCTGTGTAATAAAGTATTTTAAAAACTTGTGTTGTGTTTTTATTTACACTTTTTTCACCAGGTGAATGGGTAGGGGTACATCGTATCCCATACTCATTCACTCATTCACATAGGGTGGGGGGCCGGGATCTGGGGGCCCCCTTATTGAAAGGGGCTCCCGGATTCCGATAAGCCCCTTGCCCGCAGACCCCGACAACCAACAGCCAGGGTTTTCGGGAAGAGGCCCTTGTCCTCATCAACATGGGGACAAGGTGCTTTGAGGCGGGGGGCCGCAGGGCCCCCTTTCCCCAAGGCACCCCCCATGTTGAGGGCACGCGGCCTGGTATGGCTCAGGAGGGCTGCGTGCTCGGATAAGGGTCTGACATGGATCTGGGGGGACCCCCACACTGTTTTTTTCGGTGTAGGGATTCCCCTTTAAATCCATACCAGGTGACGGGGCTAGCGAGGTGTCAATCTTGCCGATCAAGGCGGCGGCATTGACTTCCTTCGCTAGTCCCGTCTACCTGGAGTCACGTTCTAAATGAACGGACTTTACTCCATGTAAAAGTCAGGCGGACCTCCGCCAAAACTCCAGCGGATTGTCCGTTGGATCTAGTCCGGGCAAGTCCGCACATTCGGAAAGTCCGGCGGACCTCTGCTGGAAAGTCCAGCGGACTAAGTACACCGGACTAAGTCCACCAGATAGTCCGGCCGAAAAGTCTGATCGTGTGTACGTGGCATTTTACCCTAAAATTTAAAGCATTTGCCTGACAAAAAATCACATATTGAAAAAATTACCATATAAAGAGAGAAGCACATGTGTATTTTGACCAGAAAACAGGCACTAAAAAGAGGAATTACTGTAAAATGCAGAGGAGTGACCCTTGACTTGGAGTATAACAATTGAAACATTTCTTTGACTGCTCATAAACCCTGGAACATACTCATAGTGACTTTGAGTTATGTATGAAGATAAGCAGAACAATTAGGTGGAGGTGTTAATACTTTACGTCAGCACAGGTCAAGTAAGGACAAAGACATGATGCAGAAAGTACTGTATATTTTGCCAAGATAAGAGAGTTGATAAGCCAAGTATTTCTAGAAACTGGAATTAGTAAAAAATGTTACAGATCTTCTTAAGCTTGCCTTAGACGTTTGAATCTCGGCCGGTTCAGCAAGGGCATGAGGCAGCCAGCATGGGCAGGCTGAATGTACTCAAGTTGGTTGATCGATCAGCTTGGGTACAACCAGCCTGTTGGATTTTACATGCGATTATTTCTAGCGGAATAGCTGTGGTCTCCAGGAAGGGACAGCTTCCTTTGCCACCTACCGGGAGAACACAATAGCTCCACAGGAGGGATTCCCCCATCATCATTGTCTGTGTTGATGTGGGATTTGAGCAATTTTCTTTCCTGTGGCTGGCTTTAGAGATGTAGATAGCTTCCTATGTGGTAGATGCAGATCTAGTTTAAAACAAAACAAGGCCCTAGGAAGGCTACGTCTCCTTCCCTATTCATACCTCATTTACATATTTTTATTTGAAGCAACCTCTAGCTAGTGTGCTAGTGTAAATAAGTTAGTAGTTAGAGTAGGCAAATTGGCTTGTCTGAGAGCCAGGCCTGGGTTGTGAATCTGGGTCAGGGATTAGTGACTCAGGGGCTGGATGACTCATCTGGCAGCCCTCTGACACTTCCCCCTGGTCTGGAAGTTGGTAGAAACTTTGGCCCGGCAGGGGGCAGAGCCTACCTCATAAATAGCCATGAGCCATGCCAGCAGGGGCAGTTGGGTGGAAAATGAAGTGCTGAGGAGGCTGTTGGTGGTCCTCGCAGGGCACCCCCCAGTCTGGGTGGGTAACCTCAGGCATGGACCTGAAAAATTGGCGTCTGATCTCTTCTTAACGTGGACTACAAAATCCTCGCCAAAGTTTTGGCCAACAGGCTGAAGTCTGTCATCGGACAGATCATCCACCCGGATCAAACTTGTGGCATTCCTGGCCGCAGGATTGCGGACAGCTTTGCGGTTGTCCGGGACACGGTCCAGTACATTCATGGCCGCCGTGTGCACGCGGCCCTGGTCAATCTTGACCAGGAGAAGGCCTTTGACTGTGTCTCCCATGAGTTTATGTGCAGAACTCTGCGCAGGTTGAGTCTTGGGGAGAGGTTTTGTTCATATGCGAATGTGATGTATAGTGACATTTGTAGTTTGGTGTTGGTGAATGTTTGGAAAACTGACCAATTTCCAGTTCGGTCTGGGGTCAGACAAGGCTGCCCTCTCTTGCCTCTTTTTGTCTGTAGTATAGAGCTCTTCGCCCAAAGCATCAGACGGAACCCAGAGATTAGAGGGATCACTGCACCAGGACCAGACAGATGGGAGGTCAAGTGCTCACTCTACATGGATGATGTGACGGTGTTCTGTGCCAACCGGCGCTCCATCGACACACTTGCTCAGACCTGTGAGGACTTCGGCCAAGCTTCAGGGGCAAAGGTCAACTGCGGGAAGTCGGAAGTCATGCTTTTTGGAAAGTCGCTCCTGCCTTCTTCTGCACCCATGCCTTTCAGCATCAAAGCGGACTTCATCAAAATCCTTGGGAACACTACTCTGGGAGGGGAAACTGTGTTGTGACATTGGGGACCTCTGCTGAAGAAAATTTGACTAATCGGACAGCCCTAAGTTTTAATTCAATACCCCTGGTATAGACAATAATTTAGCTTTCACTATACTCTAGTCCTCCGGCTGTCCTACACAAAAGCTACATCCCCGTCCCTTCCTTGCCCATTCACCGAAACCTTTGGCTTTTCTGTATGGGTTAACAGAATGCAAAAAGTTCTGTGATTGAGAAAAGGGATAGGAGGGCTGCATCAATCCTCTCGTATAGTGAAAACTATGCTTTTGGCACTCAGTGAACCAGTAGATTGTAAACAAATGAGAGCTCTAGGAGGTGGCATATACCTCCATCAACTTAAATCCTGCAAACAATGCTATGGCTGCTGTGCAAGACAGCAGGAGCTGGAATGTCAGAGTACTAGAAGTATAGCGAGAGCTATACTATCAGTGCTAAATTAAACCTTGAGAACACCTTGTTGCACATAAGGCTTGATTCATATCTATGTTCACATCTATGTGTGCCAGGAACGTGCACAAAATTATGCACATTCCCGACATGCACAGAAGTCCACTGCTCTTTAGGATTGATTAATGGCACCACAATGCATCAGCACACATGTGCGCCAAAACGTGTGGTGCCGCAGCAGTATGTAGTTTTGTGTGGCATAATTTAACAAAGGGATCAGGAACTTCTTTCCCCATCTTTCTAGCAGGAGGGGCATCCCACTGAAATTATTAAGTTTCTCTACACACTAAATAGGTCACGCGGTATTAGTGTGAACCTAGTCTAAACTCCTTGTGTGCCAGCAGATTATAAAAACATACAATTTTTTTTCCTGGACTTTTTCATTGAACATTTCCTTTAGAGCGGGATTGCTTTAAACTTTTCAAGTACATAGTTACATAGTAACTGTTATGCCCCGTACACACGAGCGGACTATCCAGCGGGATTGTCTGACGGACTAGAGTCCGCCGGACAATCCGCCCATGTGTGGGCTCCAGCGGACTTTTTCTTCCCAAAAGTCCGGCGGACTTAGTAAGAAGTTTTGATTCAAAATTATCCGCCGGACTTCCAAGTCCGGCGCACAATCCAGCCGTCTGTGTGCTAGTCCGCGGGACTTTTGAAAGCATGCGCAGTGATCGGGAGAGGTCCGATTGCGTTCAGGGACGCCGCCAGCAAGGGGAGTGGTTCCCTGTCAGGGAGCCCGGGCCCGCCCAGGCCGCCTTGAGGGAACATAACTGGAGGAGCTTGGTTGGTGGATGCTCCTCCTTACCCTTGCTGTGAGGTCACGTATGGGAAACGCCCCACCGCCGCACGTATCCACCGGAGGGGGCAGGGAGCAAGGGCGCCACCTAGGGAATCCGAGGCACACTTCAAACCACAGGGGGAACCCTGAAAGAAAAAGAGAATACAGAGTTTTAACATATATTTACTGCCTGTATGGTATGGCAGATGGGAGAACATGTCTCCATAATCATCTCTATTAATATCACATTCCCATTGGTTATCTGGGTCATAGCATATTGGCGTACATACAGAACATATTAGACATGTTAAGAGAACGAAGGGCATGGAGTCTTTTCAGATGGCATTATCCACGGTTAATATGTGATTACGTTGTGAGTTGTTTCCAATGATACATTGTTAATGTTGTTCATGTTTAGCTCAAAGGTTGTCATATGAACACGCTACAGCCCTGTGTCTTAGTAGTACACAGTATGTATATGGCCATGTAGCTGTGTGCATATAAAAGGGGAGCAAAAAAGAACAGGTTTAACAGATTTGTAAAAAGAAGAGTGTACACAAAGGGACAAAAACCCACCTATGAGCATAAATGTCGGGTGGCATGAATGGATCAGCCCCCAAGCCACATATAGCAGACTGAATTATTACATGAAAGGACATAAAGAAGGTGACACAATATAGACTCTATGGATTGCGTATGGGAAGAGAGCACTGAAATCGCACAGAATTGTATAAGGCAAAAAAATCCTGGACAAAGGTGGAATAGAGCACAGGTGTTGGCCAGAGTATAGGAGCAGGAGTTCACCAGGGGAAAGGGAAAAAGGGGGTCGGGACGTCCAAGCACGTCTACTCAAATGCAAAGACCCGGAAAACCAAAGGTGTCGTATTACTGCGTTTTCCCGGACGTGAAGCCCTTAAGAAAAGGGGCAAAGGAAATAGACTCATTGAGTCCGGGAGGGAAGGTGGCACGTAATCTATAGATCCACTTTTGTTCACATTGTAACAAAATTTTGTTCCAATCTCCTCCTCTGTCGGGGATATGGATTCTATCCAAGGCCATAAATGTGATCTTGGGCATTTTATAATCATGTGTCAGAACAACATGACGGCCCAGGGGTAAGTAACTTGGACATCCGGCGGTGAAACTCCTGCTTCGTTTTGCCAATATAGAATGCCCCGCATTCGCAGGACATTATATATACAACGCCCTTTGTCTGGCAATTGACAAAGTGGGCTGACTTGTGAGGTAGCCCATTTGGAAGAGGGGGGTTGTTCCTTTGGCGTTGGATGTATTGGCAACAACTGCAATGGCCGCAGGGGAAGGACCCCCGGGCTGGGCAGTGTTTGTGGCATCTGTGCTCGTCCCTGAATTCACTTTGAACAAGGTGGTCTCTTAATGATGTAGCTCTTATATATGTAATTGAGGGGTGACTGGAAATAAATTGATTTATTCTAGGATCGTCTGTAAGTATATTCCAGTGTTTTTGAATTATATCGCGGATTTTTCTCTTATTGAATTATTTCCTTTCTCAAACAGACGAAATTACCTTTGAGGAAGACCCTCACTAAAACGGGTCGAAACGCGTCAGGTTCACTTTTACCTCCAACATTTGGTTATGTAAAATTACATTGATGTAAAAGCTTTTTGTCTGTTAGTGTAAATCTGTTTTAAAAATTTTTGTATTGTTTTATCCATTTGGGACCCATGTCTCCTATTTTTATCTTTACCCATATGTCACATGCGACATCTTTAATCCAATAAAGATTCATATTTTGAATACAATACCTTTCAGAGAACTTATTTTCTAAACGCTGCCCAAAAACCCCACCAATTCCTCTTTGGGGGGACTTTTTCCTTTTTTGTTTTCACATCCCAGGGGTGAGCAGCAAAATATCATCCCCAGTGAGTGTCTTTTTCCTTTTTTAGACTGCTTTAAAATTTGAGGGTAAAATGCCACGTACACACGATCTGACTTTTCGGCCAGACTAACCGGTGGACTTAGTCCGGTGGCCTTAGTCCGCCGGACTGTCCGCCGGACTGTCCAGCAGAGGAGTCCGGCGAGAAGACCCCCCAAGACGGAAGAAGACCCCCGGAGCTGTGTAATAAAGTATTTTAAAAACTTGTGTTGTGTTTTTATTTACACTCTTTTCACCAGGTGAATGGGTAGGGGTACATCGTACCCCATACTCATTCACATAGCGTGGGGGGCCGGGATCTGGGGGCCCCCTTATTGAAGGGGGCTCCCGGATTCCGATAAGCCCCCCCGCCTGCAGACCCCGACAACCAGCGGCCAGGGTTGTCGGGAAGAGGCCCTTGTCCTCATCAACATGGGGACAAGGTGCTTTGGGGTAAGGGCCCCCCTTTCCCCAAGGCACCCCCCCCATGTTGAGGGCACGCGGCCTGATACGGCTCAGGAGGGGGGGCGCTCGCTCGTCCCCACCCCCTTTCATGACCAGCCGGGCTGCGTGCTCGGATAAGGGTCTGATATGGATCTGGGGGGACCCCCACACCGTTTTTTTCGGCGTAGGGATTCCCCTTTAAATCCATACCAGGTGACGGGGCTAGCGAGGTGTCAATCTTGCCGATCAAGGCGGCGGCATTGACTTCCTTCGCTAGTCCCGTCTACCTGGAGTCACGTTCTAAATGAACGGACTTTACTCCATGTAAAAGTCCGGCGGACCTCCGCCAAAACTCCAGCGGATTGTCCGTTGGATCTTGTCCGGGCGTGTGTGGGCAAGTCCGCACGTTCGGAAAGTCCGGCGGACCTCTCCTGGAAAATCCGGCGGACCTCTGCTGGAAAGTCCGGCGGACTAAGTACACCGGACTAAGTCCACCGGATAGTCCGGCCGAAAAGTCTGATCGTGTGTACGTGGCATTTTACCCTCAAATTTTAAAGCATTTGCCTGACAAAAAATCACATATTGAAAAAATTACCATATAAAGAGAGAAGCACATGTGTATTTTGATCAGAAAACAGGCACTACAAAGAGGAATTACTGTAAAATGCTGAGGAGTGGCCCTTGACTTGGAGTATAACAATTGAAACATTTCTTTGACTGCTCATAAACCCTGGAACATAGTGACTTTGAGTTATGTATGAAGATAAGCAGAACAATTAGGTGGAGGTGTTGATACTTTACGTCAGCACAGGTCAAGTAAGGACAAGTAAGGCCTGGTACGGCTCAGGAGGAGGGGGGGTGGGGGGCGTTTTTTATAAAACAATTGAAACATTTCTTTGACTGCTCATAAACCCTGGAACATAGTGACTTTGAGTTATGTATGAAGATAAGCAGAACAATTAGGTGGAGGTGTTGATACTTTACGTCAGCACAGGTCAAGTAAGGACAAGTAAGGCCTGGTACGGCTCAGGAGGGGGGTGCTCGCTCGTCCCCACCCCCTTTTTCATGACCGGCCGGGCTGCGTGCTCGGATAAGGGTCTGATATGGATCTGGGGGGACCCCCACACCGTTTTTTCGGCGTAGGGATTCCCCTTTAAATCCATACCAGGTGACGGGGCTAGCGAGGTGTCAATCTTGCCGATCAAGGCGGCGGCATTGACTTCCTTCGCTAGTCCCGTCTACCTGGAGTCACGTTCTAAATGAACGGACTATACTCCATGTGAAAGTCCGGCGGACCTCCGCCAAAACTCCAGCGGATTGTCCGTTGGATCTTGTCCGGGCGTGTGTGGGCAAGTCCGCACGTTCGGAAAGTCCGGCGGACCTCTCCTGGAAAATCCGGCGGACCTCTCCTGAAAAATCCAGCGGACCTCTCCTGGAAAATCCGGCGGACCTCTGCTGGAAAGTCCGGCGGACTAAGTACACCGGACTAAGTCCACCGGATAGTCCGGCCGAAAAGTCTGATCGTGTGTACGTGGCATTTTACCCTCAAATTTTAAAGCATTTGCCTGGCAAAAAATCACATTTTGAAAAAATTACCATATAAAGAGAGAAGCACATGTGTATTTTGATCAGAAAACAGGCACTACAAAGAGGAATTACTGTAAAATGCTGAGGAGTGGCCCTTGACTTGGAGTATAACAATTGAAACATTTCTTTGACTGCTCATAAACCCTGGAACATAGTGACTTTGAGTTATGTATGAAGATAAGCAGAACAATTAGGTGGAGGTGTTGATACTTTACGTCAGCACAGGTCAAGTAAGGACAAAGACATGATGCAGAAAGTACTGTATATTTTGCCAAGATAAGAGAGTTGATAAGCCAAGTATTTCTATTAACTGGAATTAGTAAAAAATGTTACAGATCTTCTTAAGCCTGCCTTAGACGTTTGAATCTCGGCCGGTTCAGCAAGGGCATGAGCCAGCCAGCATGGGCAGGCTGAATGTACTCAAGTTGGTTGATCGATCAGCTTGGGTACAACCAGCCTGTTGGATTTTACATGCGATTATTTCTAGCGGACATTATAGCTGCTAGCAGTAATAGCTGTGGTCTCCAGGAAGGGACAGCTTCCTTTGCCACCTACCGGGAGAACACAATAGCTCCACAGGAGGGATTCCCCCATCATCATTGTCTGTGTTGATGTGGGATTTGAGCAATTTTCTTTCCTGTGGCTGGCTTTAGAGCTGTAGATAGCTTCCTATGTGGTAGATGCAGATCTAGTTTAAAACAAAACAAGGCCCTAGGAAGGCTACGTCTCCTTCACTATTCATACCTCATTTACATATTTTTATTTGAAGCACCCTCTAGCTAGTGTGCTAGTGTAAATAAGTTAGTAGTTAGAGTAGGCAAATTGGCTTGTCTGAGAGCCAGGCCTGGGTTGTGAATCTGGGTCAGGGATTAGTGACTCAGGGGCTGGATGACTCACCTGGCAGCCCTCTGACACTTCCCCCTGGTCTGGAAGTTGGTAGAAACTTCCAGAGCCAAAGAGTGGGAGTAAGGAGGAGCTGCCATGCATATTTATGAGGCCTCGGCCAATCCTCAGCTTTGGCCCGGCAGGGGGCAGAGCCTACCTCATAAATAGCCATGAGCCATGCCAGCAGGGGCAGTTGGGTGGAAAATGAAGTCCTGAGGAGGCTGTTGGAGGTCCTCGCAGGGCACCCCCCAGTCTGGGTGGGTAACCTCAGGCATGGACCTGAAAAATTGGCGTCTGATCTCTTCTTAACGTGGACTACAAAATCCTCACCAAAGTTTTGGCCAACAGGCTGAAGTCTGTCATCGAACAGATCATCCACCCGGATCAAACTTGTGGCATTCCTGGCCGCAGGATTGCGGACAGCTTTGCGGTTGTCCGGGACACGGTCCAGTACATTCATGGCCACTGTGTGCACGCGGCCCTGGTCAGTCTTGACCAGGAGAAGGCCTTTGACCGTGTCTCCCATGAGTTTATGTGCAGAACTCTGCGCAGGTTGAGTCTTGGGGAGAGGTTTTGTTCATATGCGAATGTGATGTATAGTGACATTTGTAGTTTGGTGTTGGTGAATGTTTGGAAAACTGGCCCCTTTCCAGTTCGGTCTGAGGAGAGGAGTCCGGCGAGAAGACCCCCCAAGACGGAAGAAGACCCCCGGAGCTGTGTAATAAAGTATTTTAAAAACTTGTGTTGTGTTTTTATTTACACTCTTTTCACCAGGTGAATGGGTAGGGGTACATCGTACCCCATACTCATTCACATAGCGTGGGGGGCCGGGATCTGGGGGCCCCCTTAATGAAGGGGGCTCCCAGATTCCGATAAGCCCCCCGCCTGCAGACCCCGACAACCAGCGGCCAAGGTTGTCGGGAAGAGGCCCTTGTCCTCATCAACATGGGGACAAGGTGCTTTGGGGTAGGGGCCCCCCTTTCCCCAAGGCACCCCCCCATGTTGAGGGCACGTGGCCTGGTACGGCTCAGGAGGGGGGGCGCTCGCTCGTCCCCACCCCCTTTCATGACCGGCCGGGCTGCGTGCTCGGATAAGGGTCTGATATGGATCTGGGGGGACCCCCACACCGTTTTTTCGGCGTAGGGATTCCCCTTTAAATCCATACCAGGTGACGGGGCTAGCGAGGTGTCAATCTTGCCGATCAAGGCGGCGGCATTGACTTCCTTCGCTAGTCCCGTCTACCTGGAGTCACGTTCTAAATGAACGGACTTTACTCCATGTAAAAGTCCGGCGGACCTCCGCCAAAACTCCAGCAGATTGTCCGTTGGATCTTGTCCGGGCGTGTGTGGGCAAGTCCGCACGTTCGGAAAGTCCGGCGGACCTCTCCTGGAAAATCCGGCGGACCTCTGCTGGAAAGTCCGGCGGACTAAGTACACCGGACTAAGTCCACCGGATAGTCCGGCCGAAAAGTCTGATCGTGTGTACGTGGCATTTTACACTCAAATTTTAAAGCATTTGCCTGACAAAAAATCACATATTGAAAAAATTACCATGTAAAGAGAGAAGCACATGTGTATTTTGATCAGAAAACAGGCACTACAAAGAGGAATTACTGTAAAATGCTGAGGAGTGGCCCTTGACTTGGAGTATAACAATTGAAACATTTCTTTGACTGCTCATAAACCCTGGAACATAGTGACTTTGAGTTATGTATGAAGATAAGCAGAACAATTAGGTGGAGGTGTTGATACTTTACGTCAGCACAGGTCAAGTAAGGACAAAGACATGATGCAGAAAGTACTGTATATTTTGCCAAGATAAGAGAGTTGATAAGCCAAGTAATTCTAGAAACTGGAATTAGTAAAAAATGTTACAGATCTTCTTAAGCCTGCCTTAGACGTTTGAATCTCGGCCGGTTCAGCAAGGGCATGAGCCAGCCAGCATGGGAAGGCTGAATGTACTCAAGTTGGTTGATCGATCAGCTTGGGTACAACCAGCCTGTTGGATTTTACATGCGATTATTTCTAGTGGACATTATAGCTGCTAGCAGTAATAGCTGTGGTCTCCAGGAAGGGACAGCTTCCTTTGCCACCTACCGGGAGAACACAATAGCTCCACAGGAGGGATTCCCCCATCATTGTCTGTGTTGATGTGGGATTTGAGCAATTTTCTTTCCTGTGGCTGGCTTTAGAGATGTAGATAGCTTCCTATGTGGTAGATGCAGATCTAGTTTAAAACAAAACAAGGCCCTAGGAAGGCTACGTCTCCTTCACTATTCATACCTCATTTACATATTTTTATTTGAAGCACCCTCTAGCTAGTGTGCTAGTGTAAATAAGTTAGTAGTTAGAGTAGGCAAATTGGCTTGTCTGAGAGCCAGGCCTGGGTTGTGAATCTGGGTCAGGGATTAGTGACTCAGGGGCTGGATGACTCACCTGGCAGCCCTCTGACACTTCCCCCTGGTCTGGAAGTTGGTAGAAACTTCCAGAGCCAAAGAGTGGGAGTAAGGAGGAGCTGCCATGCATATTTATGAGGCCTCGTTCAATCCTCAGCTTGGCCCGGCAGGGGGCAGAGCCTACCTCATAAATAGCCATGAGCCATGCCAGCAGGGGCAGTTGGGTGGAAAATGAAGTGCTGAGGAGGCTGTTGGAGGTCCTCGCAGGGCACCCCCCAGTCTGGGTGGGTAACCTCAGGCATGGACCTGAAAAATTGGCGTCTGATCTCTTCTTAACGTGGACTACAAAATCCTCGCCAAAGTTTTGGCCAACAGGCTGAAGTCTGTCATCGGACAGATCATCCACCCGGATCAAACTTGTGGCATTCCTGGCCGCAGGATTGCGGACAGCTTTGCGGTTGTCCGGGACACGGTCCAGTACATTCATGGCCGCCGTGTGCACGCGGCCCTGGTCAGTCTTGACCAGGAGAAGGCCTTTGACCTTGTCTCCCATGAGTTTATGTGCAGAACTCTGCGCAGGTTGAGTCTTGGGGAGAGGTTTTTTTCATATGCGAATGTGATGTATAGTGACATTTGTAGTTTGGTGTTGGTGAATGTTTGGAAAACTGACCCCTTTCCAGTTCGGTCTGGGGTCAGACAAGGCTGCCCTCTCTTGCCTCTTTTTGTCTGTTGTATAGAGCTCTTCGCCCAAAGCATCAGACGGAACCCAGAGATTAGAGGGATCACCGCACCAGGACCAGACAGACGGGAGGTCAAGTGCTCACTCTACATGGATGATGTGACGGTGTTCTGTGCCGACCGGCGCTCCATCGACACACTTGCCCAGACCTGTGAGGACTTCGGCCAAGCTTCAGGGGCAAAGGTCAACTGCGGGAAGTCGGAAGTCATGCTTTTTGGAAAGTGGCTCCTGCCTTCTTCTGCACCCATGCCTTTCAGCATCAAAGCGGACTTCATCAAAATCCTTGGGGTCTGGTTTGGAGCTGAGGGTGCAGCCCTGAAGTCCTGGGAAGAAAGACTGGCTAATATGCGACAAAAGTTTGGACTTTGGAGCCCTTTAGAGAACACACCATCAAGATTCTCCCTGTGTTGCAGTACCTTGCCCAGGCCTGCCCCCCCCCCGGGTTAACACCTGCAAGGCCATCACCAGGGCGGTGTTTCACTTCATCTGGAGCTCCAAAATGGACAGAGTGAAGCGGGTGGTTATGTGTTCAAAGGCTGTAAGGGCGTGCCTGACATCGCCACTCTACGGAGGGTGTTCTTTGCCTGTAACTGCATTCGCAGAACTTTGGTTGACAGAACTGTAGACTCTGGTGGTAACTCCATGTCCCGTTTTTTCCTCCTGCCTCTTTGGAGGTCCCTTGGATGGGACAAATGGGACAGCTCCATCCCCTACAACTGGGACGCTCCTTGGTACTACTTGGACACTTTCAAGTTTATTAAGGAGCTGGGGCTACATGGAGTAAAGCCTGACTTGTGGAAGCCAAAAACTATCCACAAGTTGATTAGAACATCAGAGATTGTTGAGACTGTTCTAGGCCTCCCTTCAGCCACTTGCAAAGTGGTCTGGAGGAATTTTTCTTCAAAGAGACTCACCAACAGGCATAAAGATCTGGCATGGATGGTAATCCAAGAGCGGTTGCCACTCAGGACATTCATGCATGCCAGAAACTTGTGCAGATAAAGACACTGCCCCTGTTGCATCATCCAGGAGGAAACTGCTTTGCATGTTTTCTGGGAGTGTCCCTTTGCACATGGCCTGTTGAGGGTCCTGGAACCTGATCTCAAAGACTATGTACCACAGACTGCTATCACACACTTTGGTGTGTTGAACGGACTCTTCTGTGGAACTCATTCACAGGAGGACATTGACAGTGCCTGGCGGGGGCTGTGTTGCTTTAAGGACGCTGTTTGGTGCGCCAGAAAGCGCCTCATCCACCAGCGGGAGAGGATGTCCATCGAGGACTGTTGCAGACTGGTCCACAGTCTGCTCAGAGACTATCACTTAATGGACTTTAAGGAGGAAGAGGAGGTCTGAAGATTTCCCCTCCCCCCCAACCTCTCCCCCCTATGTATCCTTTGGCAGTTCAATAAAGCTTTGGGCCTGTAAACTCTTTTTTCCCTCCCCTACCCCACTTCCTCCCACCCCCCTCATCACACCCATTGCCCATTGAAATACAATTGACAGTATATGACCTGATACCTTGTTAAATGTTGTTGAAGTAATGCTTTCAGGGTAATGCAGCGTCATGCATGATGTGATGTTTCAGGGCACTATTACTCTGCGCAACACATCAGGCATCATACCGCAGGATGAATGTAATTTAGTTGTATGCTTGGAAATGTATTGCTATGTAGTGTATTTGTGCGCTGCGTCGCAGTACAGTGGAATGTACCCTGTTCAAGTATTTGTTTTTTGTATATATTCTTGCAACATAAAGTACAAATTTTCAATAAAAAAAAAAACTCAAGCCTGGAGCTCTGGTGCTGGAAGATTCCCCCCAACGTACAGTGGAAACACTTCCTGGAAGCATGGGAGCAAGGAGAGAGGACAGTGGGGGCAGGTCAGCACGTCCCGGAGATCTCCACTTTAAAGTGAAAATTTTCATTTGTTAAAGCAGAGCTACACTTGCTATTTGTTTTTGTACACAGTAACACAATGACACATAAACAGTTGCAAACTCACTTGTTTGTAGATTTAGCTTGCCCGATGTCCGCTTTCATTGAAAAGAAGAACTTATAAAAAATCTGGGACGGCAGTTTTCATCTTGCTTGTGGGCATGTGAAGCCCACAAGCATTTACTTCCTTATTCCCTTGATGATGAGCTACCAGCAAGCCTTGCTCGTTCCCGCGCATGCTCAATAGTAAATTCGTGGAGCATCGTAGTTGCCATCACAATGAGCGGCGGCGCATGAAGCTCCCGCCTCCCTTGTGATACAAAAAAAAAAAAGTACACAAAAAAGATATAGCAAATGCCATTACGAGGAGAGCGCGCGGCAGAGGACAGGTAAAGAAATAGAACCAGTCTGTCTGCCTTACAATTAAGATCAATAAAACTAATTTATAAATTCATATTCTAAAAATGATTAATATTTGTATAGCTTTTTAGACAAATTATTTATTAAATATTTATAATTATAATAGTGCTTAAATTGAACTCTCTCTTTATATATAAATAGAGAGAGAGACAGAAAGATAGTAATAGAGAGAGAAACAGAGAGAGAGACAGACAGAGACAGAGAGCAAGAGAGACAGAGAGATAGAGAGAGACAGAGAGAGAGACAGCGGGAGGGGCAGAAAGAGAGAGATTTCTAATATAAAAATGTTGATATATAATTATTTATTCTCCTGAAAATGTTTAATATAAAAAAAATTGTAATCAAATTAAATACATTTTAAATTAAAATGTATTTATATATATCAAAATATCTATTTAATTTATATATATATATATATATATATATATATATATATATATATATATATATATATATATATTGTCATGGTTATGCAATAACCTTCTTCTGTTTGCCTACCTCTCCTCATGTGTTCAAACTAAGAGGCCAGCCACTTCAACCTGATGGTTTTTATAACCTCTCCTCTAAGCATGGCTCCACCCCAGGCCCTATCAGGGAACCCTATATTAACCTGTGCACTGCAAGCCAGTGGTGCTGATCAACCATTGTGTATTCGGCGTCCTGTTTCCTGCTTGCCGTGTGCTCTATGTTTGTCTCTGTTACCGACCTTGGCGTGTTCTCAACGATTCCTGTCTGCTTGTGACCTTGACCTTTTGGCATGTCCCTGACCATCCCTGTCTGCCTGTGACCCTGAACCTTTGGCGTGTACTCTGTTGTTCCTGTCTGCTAGTTACCCTGACCTCTGCCTTATCCCCTTACTATCCTTGTCGTTCCAGGCTGCTGCTTCCTTCTTCTGTAGTCTACTGTGAGCGTGAGCTGTGAGACCCTAGGGGCCGCAACCTGGAGCCAGACTGCAGCGAAGTCCATCCTCACCACTGGAGACTCTGGCGAACACCTGCTGGCTCTTAGACTCCGCGCCCTGGGGAATATATGCTCTAGCTCCCACTGGGATCTGTGTTAGCGATCCAGTAGACCTGTGTCCTGAATCTCCCTGGCTACAATCCGCAGCAGTCTGTCCTAAGGTCCACTACCTAGCGGTGCACTTCCGACTCCTACGGAGTGCATCTGTCACCTGCTCTCAGGTGACCTGACAGTTTGATCAGCCATGGACCCAGCTGATGTGCCGCTACCTGCAGATGATCCATTGCAGGGCTTAGTTCAGACTTGAGACCCAAGAATCGCATCAGACCCAGGGGATGCGATTCCTTCAGGATTTGGCATCCTGTTTTGAACAGGTTCAGACCTCATTAGGACCCCCGGTTCAACAACCTCAACCGCTATCTGCTGCTGCACCTATCGCATCAGTCGCAGCCACACATTCATTACAACTACCATCTTCGGCCCGTTTCTCTGGGGACTCCAAGGCTTGCAGGGGGTTCCTTAGCCAGTGCACAATTCATTTTGAACTTCAGCCCCAAAACTTCCTGTCCGATTGGGCGAAAGTAGCATATATTATATCCCTCCTGTCCGGCGAGGCGCTAGCTTGGGCTGCCCCTCTGTGGGAACTGAATGATCCAGTTGTTTCTAGCCTGTCTGATTTCTTGAAACTTTTTCGGAACTGGGTCGTGTCTCCTCAGCGGCTAGCGCTCTTTTACGTCTCCGTCAAGAGTCTGCTTCTGTGGGACAGTATGCTCTTCAGTTCCGTATCCTCACAGCTGAATTGAGCTGGAATAATCGGGCCCTAGTTGTAACCTTTTTACATGGCCTCTCTGATAGAGTGAAGGATGAATTAGCAGGAAGGTCCCTTCCTGCTGATATGGACAGTGTCATCCCCAGATCGATATTAGCTTTCAGGAGAGGGCCCTGGACAAAAGAAGCCAGCACTCCCCGTTATTTAGTCAGCCTGAGCTCCCAGTCCCTTCTCTTTGATCCGAGGAGCACCACTTGCCTGCTGAGGAACCTATGCAGTTGGGCTGGACCAAGTTATCTCCTGAAGAACGCGCTAGGCGCAGAACTCTGGGCCTATGCCTCTATTGTAGGGCCAAAGGTAATTTCCGTGACACTTGTTCTCTTCGTCCGGAAAAACGATCAGGGCTAATACATCTGGAAGGTGGAGTATTAGACCCTGAAATATCACCTTCACCTTCTCGTCTTCTCCTTTCTGTGTTGCTTCATGTTGGCACTTCCTTTCGTTCAGTCTCAGCACATCTGGATTGCGGAGCCGCTGCCAATTTCATGGATTGGGAAACTACATCCTCCATGAGACTTACCCGTTTGCCCCTTTACAACGCCATTGGTGGTCTTGGCGATTGATGGCACTGTTCTCTCAGGGGGCCCTATCCGCTTCCAGACCCTTCCTGTTAAGATGTCAGTAGGGACACTCCACCAGGAGTGGATATCCTTCCTTGTCTTACCTAAGGCTTCATCTCCTATCATATTAGGTCTTTTTTGGTTACGGCTCCATTTCCCACACGTTGACTGTACTGCTGGACAGATCCTGGCTTGGGGTTCCCTCTGTTCCTCTTCCTGCCTACTCGAGGTTACCCCAAAAGAGAAACTTCCTGTTGCCACCATCCCAGTAGCTTCTACTCTTCCTGCTGTATATAGTGATCTCTGGGATGTGTACTGCAATAGTCGGACTGATGCACTCTCTAGGTCATGTGGCACTCTGGATGAGGGGCCCACCTATGAACCTGAGTCGATCATTCACTCTAGTTTGCATAACCATTTACCTTTGCCTGTCCCTAATCTCCCTTGGACGCACAGCCAGGCTAACTTGTCCGCAAGTTCCACAGTCGCTATGCCCTGTGATGCGATTGAAATGGTCACTACACCTGACAATACTATTCAGTCGGCCTCTGCACTAGTTATGCCAGTCCAGCCCATGCCCAGTGAGCTTCTTGTTCAGCACCTTCTGTAACCTGGCCTCACCCTACTGCTACTATGTCCGTTCAAACCCGTTTAAGAGGCTCAATCCATCCTTTGGATAGACTGACTCATTCGGCCAGATGGGGTTTTCAATCTTTTTTCTCAGGGCTCTCTGCATTCTGTTTGTGTTTTAGCTATCCAGCTTGACCTTTGTGACACGTCACCTTCTAACCAACCTGACCTCAGGGATCCACTGACCTCTGCTCGGTCTGGTGGTCCTGTGCTGGATGTCCAGCTCATCTTTAAGGGTCTGGGGGACCCAGCTCAGACTCCTGATGGTCTTATGCCCTTACCCATTCCTAAAAAGCCTTTAGTCCTCAACAAGTCCTCTCGTCCTCTCCCTACCTCGGTTCCGGTCTCTGAGGATAATCTAAAATACGAGGTTAGTCAAGTTTTGGATTCCCGGCTCCATAAAGGCATTCTTCAGTACCTCGTACATTGAAAAGGGTTTGGCCCTGAGGAGAGGTCTTGGATCACTGCATCTAAGGTCTTTGCTCCTCGTCTGTTGAGGAGGTTCCATCTGGAGTTTCCCTTTAAGCCTGGACCCAGGCGGGGGAGGGGAGGCCTCGTAGGGGGGGGGGGTACTGTCATGGTTATTTTGTTTGCTTCTCCTCATGTGTTCAGACTAAGAGGCCAGCCACTTCCACCTGGTGGTTTTTTATAACCTCTCCTCCTAAGCATGGCTCCACCCCAGGCCCTATCAGGGAACCCTATATTAACCTGTGCACTGCAAGCCAGTGGTGCTGATCAACCATTGTGTATCCATGGTGTATTTGGCTTCCTGTTTCCTGCTTGCCGTGTGCTCTACGTTTGTCTCTGTTACCGACCTTGGCGTGTTCTCAACGATTCCTGTTTGCTTGTGACCTTATGGCATGTCCCCGACCATCCCTGTTTGCCTGTGACCCTGAACCTTTGGCATGTACTCTGTTGTTCCTGTCTGCTAGTTGCCCTGACCTCTGACTTATCCCCTTACTATCCTTGTCTTTCCAGCCTGCTGCTTCCTTCTCCTGTAGTCTGAGAGCGTGAGCTGTGAGACCCTAGGGGCCGCGACCTGGAGCCAGACTGCAGCGAAGTCCATCCTCACCACTGGAGGCTCTGACGAACACCTGCTGGCTCTTAGACTCCGCGCCCTGGGGAATATATGCTCTAGCTCCCACTGGGATCTGTGTTAGTGATCCAATAGACCTGTGTCCTGAATCTCCCTGGGTACAATCCGCAGCAGTCTGTCCTAAGGTCCACTACCTATCGGTGCACTTCCAACTCCTACAGAGTGCATCTGTCACCTGGTCTCAGGTGACCTGACAGTTTGATTAGCCATGGACCCAGCTGATGTGCCGCTACCTGCAGATGATCCATTGCAGGGCTTAGTTCACAGACTGGAGACCCAAGAATCGCATCAGACCCAGGGGATGCGATTCCTTCAGGATTTGGCATCCTGTTTTGAGGTGACCTGAGATATATATATATATATCTGTGTGTGTGTGTGTATATATGTTTCTGTCTCTTTTTATTCTCTTATTATATATAAACACATGACAATTGTTTACCAAACGCACCTCACTGTTACAATAGCATATATTTGTGGTGTCCAACCAATTAATTTTTTTTCCTGTAAGCAATGTTATCTTATCTTTGTTGTCATAACAATAGTGCAGATAATGACTAGTCTCAGTTTCAGCATTATACACATATCCTTGGAATTTTATGTATAAAACCAGGGAATTTTATATTGATACAGAATTTGGAGCGCGACATCACTTACTGTTATTCAAATACTTTCTCCTGTGGGTATCGTTTGACCCTCACGGTGTCTGCTGCACCATCCATTCAATTTGTCCATCTTTATATTAGCGCGGGAATACCTTTATCTTTATACACATATCCTTACTAGTGTTTAGGCCTTCAGACACTATTGGCCAGTCAATTACCTTTACCCTCTGTTTCTTTTTAAAGACAGTGGTGGTCTTGGAGGTGTCTTTATGGTCATTATCATGTTGGAATACTGCCCTGCAGGCCCAGTCTATAAAGGGAAGGGATCATGCTCTCCTTCAGTAGGTCACATTACATGCTGGTATTCATATCTCCCCAGACACATAAGCAGGGCCGCTGATAGGGCAGTACAACCAGCCCTGTTGTACTGGGCCCGCCCCCATCTGATATACAGTGGGGCCCGGGCATCAGTTCGTTACTGCATTTAAATAAAAAAGTTTTCTAAAAACTCCTCTCCTACTTGCTTACAGAGGGGGGGGGTATATCATTTTCCAGGAGGGGAGTGCAGGCGCAGTGGAGGGACTATTTCTTTATTTTCGGGCACATGTACATCATGCCGCCCCACTATTCTATTAGTCCAGGCTGGCGGAGTGATACAGTGATTCTCCGCTCGTCTCCCGGCTGCAGTCCTGAGGAGATATGAAGAAGTTGAGTGGCTGACAGGGGAGAGCAGGAGAACAGCGTGGCTGCAATGGACACAGTGAGTGGGGAATAGATCATAGAATACTCACTGTGTCCTTTTATGTATCTCACAGCACAGCAGGTTATCAGCATTACGATTATCACACAGGTAGCATAATAAGCAGGTGCTCTATCATGGCTCTAGGTCACATTGTTTTTGGGTGCTGACTGTTATGGCTGTGCTTTGTTACAGTCTGTTACATACAGTACAGCCATAAGTTAACAAAGTCAGCATCCAAAAGCAATGTGACACAGAGCCATGACAGAGCACCTGCTTATTGTGCTACCTGTGTGATTATCATGATGCTGATGATCATAAGAAACGGTGAGATGCTACTTTACACTTCATTTGGGGGAGCAGTAAACGTGCAGCGGAGCTGCATTTTTTACTGCTCCCCAAACCAATCCTCTTTAACTGCTTCCCGTCCAGCGACGTACCAGTACATTGCTGGAATGGAAGGATGATATCTTAGTCATCACTACAGCAATTATCAAGATATAATTTTTTAGCCCCAGCAATTCTGCACAAAGTAAAAGTAATTCTAGTGGCTAAGTAACCACTGGATTACTTTTACAGGGAGTGGAAGGGGGTCCCATCGCCACCTTTACTGCTTTTAAGATGTGACCAGTAGCATCCATTTCCAGGGACACAGTGAGAGGGATGGATGTTGTTCCTCCCACTGTGTGACGTCAGAAACCAGAAGTGACGAGGATTTTGTCACTGCCGGTTTCGGGCTCATGTAAAAAAGCCATCACCGGCTTGAACAAGCATCTAATCAAACAGATCTTGGTTTGATCAGATGCCTTGGAGGCCAGAGGACAGATATGGGGTCTAAAATACCTCGTATCTCTCCATAAAGAGGACCTGTCATGGCCCATGCTATCATAAGCAATGTCTTTCATCAAATGTAAAGATACAGTGTAAGATTTTTTAAATTTTTATTTGTAATAAAATACAATTTAAAATAAATTTAAACTGCCCGCGCTCCTTCGTGCTTATTAATTGCAAACGCATGCATTGGCTCCACACACATATGTAAATAGCATCAAACCTGCATTTTGTTTCAACCCGGGGGCGGGGTCAAGGGCGTGGTTGAAGGGGGCCCCTTCAGGTAGGAGGTACGGGGCCCCATGATTTCTAACAGCGGCCCTGCACATAAGCACTCATGCAACTCCAGACCCTGACACTCCCACCACCATGCTTGATAGTAATGCAGACAGAGTTGTCTTTGTACTCCTCACCTGTTTACCACTATACACGCTTGATACCATATGAACTTAATACGTTCATCATAGTCTATTCAGAACACAGGACAATTTAACACTGATCCAATTACTGGGTCTGCTTATTTACAGCAAACATTTTGTGTCTTTTTTGTTATATCTTATAAAATATACTAAAAAGTTAACTATATAGTCATAATGTTTATATAAATTTGTATATATTTGAATATAGTTAAATTTTATTAAAATTATTGATTTGTATCACTATACTTTTTCAGAAAAAATAATAAATACTGAACTTTTTATTCTCTATATATAAATGGTAAGTGAAATTAGATTTTTCATATTTTATTATTTATTTGTGTGTTATTAACAGCATCATTTTGTTCATATTTATTGGTAGGACAATAATCCAGTAACCACAGTAGACTTATCCGAAAACTATAGTTCCTTGAGTCAAGAGGAAAGAGTAAGTTATATCACTATTAGTTAGAACTATGCACAGATCTTAGTTGTGTATCTCTGCATTAAAAATAATGTATATACATATGTTATTTTTTTGTTAATTTGTGTGTGTGTGTGTGTGTGTGTGTATATATGTATATGTATATGTATGTATATATATATATATATATATATATATATATATATATATATATATATATATATATATATATATAAACACGAGACACAGAGAGATGCATCTTTATTTATATTTTATTTTCTATGTGGATCATTACAAAAAAGAAATCTAATAACAATCACCCATACGTATCTCACTATGTCTGCATAATATTTATTTACCATGTTCTAATAATTTTTGATTAAAATAAAAAAACAAAAAAAATAAATTTTAATTTAAATATTTATTTTTAATAATGTACATTTTATTATTTTAGCGCAATATGCTAATAAAACAATTATTAGCCAGGTACCCGTCACCAGAAATTGATCATGCCTTTCCAAGGAATCCGACGGTTCCCTCTTCCAGTATTGGTTCTTCAACCTCAGAATCGCTAGAGACTTCTGATGACAGAATAGGCAAAATACACTGTTGTCTATGTCAGTGCTGTATACAAATGCCAACCCAAGTGGAATCGGTGTGTTGTGAGGGAACAAAAAAAAATAACTGAAGCAGATATGTTCTGTTCACAAATAGCTACAGAGGGACATCTACGACTAATGTTTACGATGTTGCATTTAGAGGGCCTACTGGTTGTGGATGCAGACAACAGGTAATTCAATTACTATAAAAATAATTTAATATTATTGCTCGTAATAAAAAGGACTGTGTGATTTTAATCAGTTTATATACTTTTATGTTTTTATTTAATATTTTTTCTTTTTCAGGAGATTAAGGAAAACTGCCTATCGTGCTTTCATTGCATGGATCTACGTTTTTTTAGGGAAGGGGAACAGAAGGGTCATCCCATCATGTGCAGTGAAAGTTGTGTGTCAGATTTTTCCTGATCCTAATGGCACATACGTAGGATTTCTGTACTCAGACGACTATGATGCATCAGAAATGGCATTTCATTAAATTGAAGTATTATTTTTATTTGTAAAATCATATTTTAAATTTATGAATATGTTAATGTTTTTGTTTACTTTTTTTATTAAAAATATACTTTCCGTCTTATCAATACAAAAATTATGTTTTCATTTTTTATACATGATAAATTTTATTCTTACTTAATATTTGTAATAGGAGTAAAGATAAAAAACGTATTCCATTATTAAAAAACACACAAATCAAAGTATTTTTATTATTATATTTTTATTTTTAATGAATTTCATAACAAAACAGTATTCAACATTAAATAATCAACACAATCGCAATCTATCTTATTTTTTAAATATAATTTTTCTGATGATTAAAGGTTTATTAACATAATTAAACAAATATGACATTTAATGCTTCATTTAGAAACAGTTGGAAAGCGTGTCATATATTTTCTCACTGCAACACTAGTTTCCGGCCTTTCCACTGGAGCAATGTTTTTGGGCATATCAATATTTTTAGGTGTCCAAGAACTTGTTATGGTACCCTCTATAATGGAAATCATGTTGGACAGCATTATGAACGTATGTTCATTATCAATTTTTTCAAAAACATTCCGCACAATCCATTTTTTCCTACCTCTGGGAAACTCCAAGTTTTTCCTTTCGACCAAAATTTCCTCACCACTAGCATCCTTTTTTCTTGTCAGAGCAGGTTTTCATATCACATTATGATTGTGGCATAATGTCGCCAATTTAGTTCTGGCATCCACAGAATCAATTTGAAAATTTATTCTTTTTGGACGATGTTTTAGAATCATACTGGGATACGTTTCTATAACACCAGTCTGACAAAAAAAGTGAGATGTTTCATGTCCTTTCCCAATTGGGCATCCAAAACAATTGTGGATAATATGCATGAAATGCAGGTGTCTGTTGGCTTAACCAGGGAACAGTCGGAGAATACACATCGATCTCATTGTGCAAGCATTTGTGCTCTGTATCTCCAATTTTCCATACATGGACATTTACGAGAGATATGGGGGAGAGAGAGAGAGAGATGGATGGAGAGGGAGAGAGAGAGAGAGAGAACACAGTAATATTTCTTTGAAAACATCTAAAAATTGACAAAATTTTTTCATTTGTATGGATTTTAAAAAATAAAATCAAATTGTCGATGACATAAAGATGTAGATTTAGAGAGATGGACAGGGAGAGAGATATGTAGAGAGAGAGAGAGAGAGAGAGAGAAAACAGTAATATTTCTTTGAAAACATCAAAAAATGTACAAAAATTTTTTTGTATGGATTTTAAAAAATAAAATCCAATTGTCAATGACATAAAGATGTAGATTTAGCGAGATAAAGAGATGGAGGGAGAGAGGGAGAGATGGAGAGAGAGAGAAAGAGAAAACACAGTAATATTTCTTTGAAAACCTCTAAAAATGTACAATTTTTTTTTCATTTGTATGGATTTAAAAAAAAAAAAAATAAGAGCGGGAGAGACAGACAAGGGAGAGAGACAAGGGAGAGAGAGAGAGAAACAGAGAGAACACCGTAATATTTTTTTGAAAACATTTATATGGATTTTAAAAAAAATAAAATCCAATTGTCATGGACATAAAGATGTAGATAGAGAGAGAGAGAGAGAGACAGCCCGAGAGAGAGAGTGACAAGAGAGAGACAGAGAGAGAGTTTTTTTGATAACGATGTGCATAGTAATAGGCCAGTATTACGTAGGAAGGTGTTGGTGGGGGATTAAAAATTAGGAATGGGGGAGGGAGGGTGGTTGGGAGGGTAGGAAGGGAGTGAGGGAAGGTAGGAAGGGTGGGAGGAAGGGTGTGAGGGAGGGATGAAGGGAGTGAGGGATTGAGAAAGGAAAAAAAAAGAAATTAATGAAAATAAAAAATAAAGACATTTTACAGATACATGTTGATCAAAGTGTAATTATATATATATATATATATATATATATAATATAATTATTTTTTTATTTTATTTGTTTGTATAATTTTTTTTTTTTTTGATGCTTCATACAAGATATATATATAATTTAATATATTACCTGAAATAAAAGCTGTAGAGTAAAACGATATGCTCCCCGAGATGTCTGAGACAAGATCATTAGTATCTGTAATGTCATAAACAAAAGAAATTAACGTTAGTACCTCACATAAAGCCTTATTATAAATATATAAATGTTAACAACAATATATACAATTAATTTATATAAAACAAACATTTAATAACAAATAATAAAATTATTAAAATAACATTTTATTTTTTTAAATACCTTCAAATGTAATGCAGCTAGCGTTGACGAATATAAATTTCTGCTTTCCACATAGCGTTCGAAAATAATATATAATCTAAGGAAAAAAAATAAAAATACATAAAAGTCAAATTGATCATCAAATAACATAAATACATTCTTATTAGAATAATAATTAAAAAAAAATCATATACAGCAGGAAAATATAAATGATTAAAAATTGTTGTAATTAAATAAACTAAGTTATAAAATTAAATATTAAAGTTTTCTTTATAAAATATTTAATATAATATATTTTTAGTTATATACATCATTTTAATAGTTTTGCATATAATAAACCAAAAATCCAAAAAAAAAGAATATAGATATAAAACACCGCCTGATGAAGGAGCACACATGCTCCGAACGCGAGCGCTTCCAACCACGCCTACCAATGTCATCAATCCTGCTGACGTGCCTATCCTGGGACGCACTCACCTCGGAACCACGAGACGCAAGGGACCGTGCGTTTCCCCACCATAGCCATGACACCGGAGGACGGCCAAGGACTTCAGACAAAATAAAGATACCGCTACGTGCCTGATATTTTTAAACAAAGTGTGAGTACATACTTTCTTTTTATTTTCACATACAGTTCCCACTGTAATCAGACCCACTACTCTTAGAGCGGCGCTGCTCTCTCTCTTTTCTCCTCTACACCAGAGTCTCTTCTGCTCTATGGAGCCGGCTGCCGCATCTTACAAGCACACACTGTTACTCCTGGACTGAGAAAAAAACTGTCCAAAAAACACATCACAGTGTTTCTCCCTTCAGCCCCCACTCTCTCTCGCCCACCCTCAGTGTCACTCCATCTGTGACCCCCCATACTCGCTCATCACTAGCTGTCGTTGGCGCTCCATCCTCCCCCTCTCCACTAGATATAAAACGTGACTATTTCAATATGGAATAAATAAAAATTAGAAATACACACTAATCGCAGATTTTCTGTTAAAAATATATAAAGGTAAAAAAAAAATCTTACATGTGCAGCGATTCTTAACATTTTTAAGAAAAAAATCCTTTTCAAACAAGTTTAACCACTTGCCTACCAGGTACGAGCACCCCCTTCCTGACCAAGCCATTTTTCAGCTTTCCGCGCTGTTGCATTTCGAATGACAATTGCGCGGTCATGCAACGATGTACCCAAATAAAATTTTTATAATTTTTTCCCCACAGATAGAGCTTTATTTTGGTGGTATTTGATCACCTCTGCGGTTTTTATTTCTTGCGCTATAAACAAAATAAAAGGGACAAGTTTGAAAAAACGCAATATTTTTTACTTTTTATTATAATAAATATCCAAATTTTTTTTTTATTAAACAAATTTTTTCCTCAGTTTAGACCGATACGTATTGTTCTACATATTTTTGGTAAAAAAATAAAATCGCAATAAGCGTCTATTATTTGGTTTGCGCAAAAGTTATAGCGTCTACAAAATAGGGGATAGATTTATAGCATTTTTATTATTAGTTTTTTTTTACTAGTAATGGCGGCGATCTGCGATTTTTATCGTGACTGCGATATTGCGGCGGACATATCGGACACTTTTGACTCATTTTTGGGACCATTCACATTTATACAGCGATCCGTGCTATAAAAATGCATTGATAACTGTATAAATGTGACTGGCAGGGGTTAACACTAGGGGGCGGCAGGGGTTAATATGTTCCCTATGTGAGTGATTCTAACTGTGGGGGGGAAGAGACTACATTCCCCATAATTCCCCAGGCTCCCGGGCTGCTTGTTTCCGCCCGAGAGGCTGCTGGGGGAGGAGATAAAAAGGAGGAGGAGAGACCGCCTCTTTCCTCTTCTGATGCCGCGTCTGACTGGGACGCCTCTTCTGACTGGGACGCCTCTTCTGACTGAGCTGGTGACGCGGAGACTCGTTCCTGAGGGGACACCTGTGCGGACCGGGACTGCTGAAGGCCTGAAGCCTGGGCCTTGCAGCAGACGGAGTGAGACTCTAATCCCTCAGAGTCAACAGCAGCGGAGCGGAGACTTTTCCCTGCAGTCGGTCGGACGGAGACAGGACCGGAACGCAGGGGCTGTGACTGAGGAGACCGGACGCCGCCATTGGAGGGACCGGAGCTGAGGACGGTACCCCAGGATTGGTGAGAGAGCTGAAAGGCTCATCCTGCATTGATACACACTTTCATGCCTATTGAACTGCCAAGGCACAATTTACCTCAGAGCAGCAGATGTTACTTTCTGTGGATTACAAGTATACCATTTAAAGCTACATGTGCACCACCTCTACAGATCTATTGCCGGTGAAGAATACTGTACCTATTTAAAGGACTGAGCTCTATTGCTAGGGATCAGGCCTGGTCCGTTAGGTAGGCGCAGATAGATTTATTGCACCTCAGGGGTGCATAGCAGACGGTCGCTACACTTGGCGTTCCGTCTCCCCATTGCTAGTTTGATACATATATGTGTACATGTTAAAGTGCATATTGCAGGGACCTGCTAAAGTATTGTAAGTCATATGTTTAAATGCATGTTACTGTTTCTTTCCTTACTGATAAAGTAAAGCCAGTTATTCGTATCTCAGCAGTCTGCTTGTGAGTTCATATCCATTACACTTAGAGTATAAGTGATGTTTATATGTGCATAGATACATAACCCTTGACTAACTGTGCCAGAGCGGGTAGAGCAAATTGCTGGGGGTTGGTGGAGCTGCACTCAGGGACCCAAAACAAATCAGCGGCCCTCTTAACTGGGGGTATCGCTACACGTGGGGGCTCGTAATCCGGGATCCTGAGTCAGCGGGAAAAGCCGCCAGAAGGTACCGGCATGGACCCGATAGAAGTGGGACGGTGGTCCGCAACATGGGCCACTGATCCAGCCGCAGCAGCAGTCATTGAACTGCCAGGGATATGGCAGAGAGAGGCAGTCAAGCAGCTCATAATGTCCCTATCCCCATGCCACAAGTCATGGATAATGGACATGAGAAATGATGCTGGGTACACATACGCCTTAATAGAATGGAAGGAAGAGACTCCAGAGCAGTTCAGGAGCCAAAGCATACGAGCACCGAATGGTCAGGCCTATCAAGTGCTGCATGCGCTGCCGCGCAAGGGAGACTGTTCTCCAGTGAAAACTCTGCTATCCCCAAAGCAGGAAGAGCAGAAGGGCGCGGAAAGTCCCGCACAGACTACTCTTAGTGCAGAACTGTGTGCTGTCCTAGGGGAGATTGTGACTCAGTGCAGAAGAGACCCCGGGGATTACCCAATGTCGGGATACAGGAAACTCCGGATGTTCTCTGGGAGGACACCTGTACCCTCGGGAGAAGAGGGATTTGAAGAGTGGTTAGATGGTGCCACGCAGGCCCTAGAAGAATGGGAGGTCTCAGAAGGTAGAAAGAAGCAAAGGATTGTTGAGAGCCTAAAAGGACCTGCCTTAGAGGCCATACGCAATCTGAAGACAAGCAAAAAGGATTGCACTGCCCAGGACTACATAGACATCCTGGAAAGTGTGTTTGGTGGGACAGAAAAAGTCACAGAACTTACCTATCAACTCGAACACTGTTACCAGAAGACAGGGGAGAAGCTGTCGGAGTACATGGGACGTATAGACAAGATCCTGCATAGGATTATCCTGAAGAAGGGGATAGATCCAGGGAAGGTAGATGAAGCCCGTGCCCAGCAGGTGATGAGGGGAGCCCAACCCCTGGACCCTGTCGCACTAATTCTACGCACCCGGCAGGATGGGAAGAACCTGGACTACCCTGATCTCATTCGAATGGTCAGAGAAGAAGAGGCCATGTTGGAAGAGAAAAGGGAAAAGCAGGTGATGGGGTCTACAAAGCTTCCAGTGGCCACGGTCAGGTCGGCCTTAACCCCTGAAAGAGAGACAGAGGTAGATGCCCTGAAGTTGCAGATGTCCCAGATGATGGAGATACTGACGTCCCTAGTGGCAAAAGAGACGCCCAGTCCCAAGAAAGAAACAAGCAGGAGGGAATTGTTTCCAGCTGTTTCAGCACCAGCATCCCCACCTGACTACGGTGAGATGATCTGCTTTAATTGTGGAGGAATTGGTCATATTGCAGCTGTATGTTCCAGTCCCAAGAAGAAGAAAACAGAAAGCTGCCAGCCGGCGGGAAACGCCAAAGGGCCCCGGTGAAGGAGTCAACCGGGTGCCCATCACCTTCAGTGAGCTCCAAGAAGAATAACGGAAAGAGAAGAGGAGATCAGACCCCTCGGAAGGAACCCAGGGATCTTCAACCAAGGTACACTCCAGAGAAAGGGGGCAAGACCCCTCGGAAGGAATACAGTACTCCTAAACGAGAACCCCCAAAAGTGAGAGATAACAATGTCCCTCAACGGGTTCACACTCCCAGCAAGAGGGAGAAAATTAATGCATACCAGGCTCAAGAAAGGATCAAGTGCAGATCAAGTGAGAAAGAAAAGAGTCCAAAGAAGAGGACAGCATCAACTCGGCCTTACCCAGAAAAGCTAGTTGGTCCATCCCCTACTGTACCCATCCAGGTGGAAGGAGTGTACACAAAGGCCCTCCTAGACACTGGAGCACAAGTGACCCTATTGTATAGGGACTTCTATGACAGATACCTGAGCCATCTGCCAATACAGAAGATAGAAGAGTTGGAGATAAGGGGACTGGGAACTCAGAGTTTCCCCTATGATGGATACCTACCCATACGGTTGACCTTTGACCCATCCGTAGCTGGGAAGACTGAAGTGTTTGACACCTTAGCAGTGGTGTGTCCCCGCCCACCAGGAACCAGCAAGACTTCCCTGATCATAGGGACGAACACGAACCTAGTCAGAAGGCTTCTGACCCCCCTGGTGAAGAAAGAGAATCTTTCAGCCCCCACGATCCATCCCATGCTGAAGGCAGCCTACCAGCGGTTGGTCCTAGAGCAGAAGACCCCAAGTGAGGGGATAGGAAGGGTATGGAGGCTTGGAAAAGAAGGAGCAGTGTTACAGCCTGGAGAGGTGACCTGCATGAGAGCCACGGTGAAACTTACTTGGGAGCAGCCTGGCCCCTTTGTAATGTTGGAACCCGACCCAATGGAGGGTCACTCAGGTCTGGAAGTGATACCAGAGGTGATCTCATTGAAGGACCTGAAGAAGGCAAGAGGAAGAGTCCCTGTCAGTGTGAGGAACCCCACGGAGCGGCCCGTGGAGATCCCTGCCAGGATGCTTCTGGGACAGGTGAGTCCTGCTGTCCCAGTTGGCTGGTCAGAAGTGAAGGGGACGGGTGAAGGAGAAGATGTTTGGAAGAAACTCTCCATGGAAAACCCAAACCTACCTGGAGCTTGGAAAGAGAGAGCCAAGGCCCAGCTGACCAGATGGGAGAAGATTTTCTCTAAAGATGAGTTTGATGTGGGGTGTGCGAGGAGTGCCACCCATCGAATCCGCATGCAAGAGGACAAGCCATTCAGAGAGAGAGTCAGGCGAGTCCCGCTAGCAGATCTGGAGGATCTGAGGGAGCAGCTTGCGGAACTGAAGAAGACGGGAGTGATTAGGGAGTCCAGAAGCCCCTATGCCTCCCCAATTGTGGTAGTCAGGAAGAAGAATGGGTCATTGAGGCTCTGCATTGACTACAGAACTCTCAACAGGAGGACCATTCCTGACCAGTACACCACGCCAAGGATAGAGGATGCCTTGCAGAGTTTATCTGGAGCTAAGTGGTTCAGTGTGATGGACCTCAAGAGTGGGTATTACCAGATCCCCATGCATCCAGAAGATAGAGAAAAGACTGCCTTCATAACCCCAGTGGGATTCTTTGAGTTCAACAGGATGCCTCAGGGCCTATCTGGAGCTCCTGCTACATTTCAACGCCTTATGGAAAGGACAGTTGGAGACATGAACCTCATAGAAGTCCTTGTGTACCTGGACGATGTCATTGTCTTTGGAAAGACTTTGGAAGAGCATGAAGCCAGATTGGAGAAAGTACTGAAGAGGCTCAGTGAAGAGGGACTCAAACTTTCTCCCGAGAAGTGTCGGTTCTATCAGTCTTCTGTGAACTATCTGGGACACATAGTGTCTGAAAAGGGAGTGGCTACAGACCCTGAGAAGTTGGAGGCAGTTACTTCGTGGCCAAGGCCCACAACAGTTACAGAACTTCGGTCTTTCTTGGGGTTCTGCTCCTACTACCGCAGGTTTGTGGATGGGTTTGCCCGTATTGCAAAACCCCTAAACGAACTGCTCAAGACAGAAGGAGAGGAAGATGGATTGGGGCCTAGGAGGCCCGGTGAATCGGTCAAAGACCAGTGGAACTCAAGGTGTGAAGAGGCTTTCAGAACCTTGAAGAGAAGTCTCACCACAGCCCCAGTTTTGGCCTACGCTGACCCCACTAGACCATATGAGCTACATGTTGATGCCAGCCATGAGGGCCTAGGTGGAGTACTCTACCAGGAGTACGAAGACCAGCTACGACCAGTGGCTTATGTGAGCCGGAGCCTGACCCCCTCCGAGAAGAACTATCCCACCCACAAGTTGGAGTTCTTAGCCCTCAAATGGGCAGTTGTTGACAAACTGAGAGACTATCTGTATGGGGCCGAGTTTACTGTAAAGACAGATAACAACCCCTTAACCTATCTATTCACCACCGCCAAGCTGGATGCAACTGGACACAGATGGTTGGCGGCGTTGTCTGGATTCAATTTCAGCCTCAAGTACAGACCAGGGGCTGGAAATAGGGATGCAGATGCCCTGTCCCGAAGATCCCATGTCATGGTCGATGACTGGGAAGACTGGACTCAAGTGGCACCAGATGGAGTGCGAGCCCTTTGTCAAGGGGCTGAACTCCAAGCCAGAGGAGGATCCAGAGCTGAAGAGATAGGAGTTACCACAGTGGGAGTCCCAAAGTGTTACTGTGGGGTAACTCAATTAGAAGAAGAGTGTCTACCGAAGCTGTCCAAGAAGGAGTTAAGGTGTGACCAATTGGAAGACCCCATGGGGAGATTGGTCCTGGAAGCCCTGGAAGACCAGAGTCCAGAGGGACTTCGCCTTCACCCTTCCAAAGAAGCTCGCCTACTGAGGAGAGAGTTGGACAAGTTACAGGTGCATCAGGGGGTAGTCTACCGAAGGGGCCCCTCTGATGGCCCAGAAGACAAGTGGCAGTTGTTTCTCCCAGAGAAGCATCGAGAGACTGTGCTGATTGCCTTACATGACCAGAATGGTCACTTGGGAGCAGAGAGAACCTTCCAACTTGTCAGAGACCGGTTTTATTGGCCCTGCATGAGGGCCGAAGTGGAGGAGTATTGCCATTCCTGTGCAAGATGCATTCAGAGGAAGACTTTACCCCATCAAGCTGCCCCAATGGGCCACCTACAGAGTCAAGGCCCAATGGATCTGGTATGCATTGATTTTCTCTGCCTCGAACCCGATTTGAGTGGATTGGGAAATGTTCTGGTGGTAACCGACCATTTCACCCGTTATGCTCAGGCTTTCCCAACCAAGGACCAGAAGGCCTCTACAGTAGCCAAGGTACTTTTGGAGAAGTACTTTGTTCACTATGGACTGCCACAGAGAATCCATTCAGACCAAGGAAGGGACTTTGAGAGTCGCCTGATAAGGAAGCTACTAGATTCTCTGGGAGTAGAGAAGACTAGAACTACACCCTATCACCCTCAAGGTGATGCCCAGCCTGAAAGGTTCAACAGGACCCTATTGAACATTTTGGGAACTTTGGAAACAGAGAAGAAGCAACATTGGAGTCAACACATATCAGCTCTGGTGCATGCCTACAACTGCACCACAAGTGATGTGACAGGTTTCTCCCCTTACCGACTTATGTTTGGGAGAGAAGCAAGATTGCCAGTGGATTTGGCCTTCGGCATATCCTTAGACCATGCCTCTGCTGCCTCCCACAAAGGATATGTGGACAGACTGAGGCACAGTTTGAAGATAGCTTACGAGAAAGCTCAAGCGGCCTCTGACCAGAGGGGGGCCCGAAATAAGAGGAACTTTGATCTGAAAGTTAGAGTACAGGACCTACAGCCTGGGGACCGTGTACTGTTACGCAATCTAGGGATCCCTGGAAAACACAAGATTGCTGATAGATGGAGATCAGAGCCATATATCATCTGTAGAAAGCTTCCAGGATTGCCTGTCTACAAGTTGAAGCCAGAAGGGAGAGTGGGGCCTTTGAAGACCTGGCATAGGAATCACTTGCTCCCACTCACTGAAGCAGTCAGAATGCCTCCAGCAAGAGACTTACCTGAATCTGTTTCCATTCTGGATACCCCCAGGCCTAATACTCGGTCTCAGACATCCCAAGTTAGGGGTGGACAGGACCCCCAACCAGAAGAAGAAAGAGGAGAACTTGAATGGCTATGGCCTTCCTCAACCCCAGGAAGTTCTGCCATAGACCTTCCACCTACTGAAGATGTGGAAGACGGAACATTGAACCCAGAAGCCACAGAGTTTGTGCCATTCAGTGTTGTGCCTGAGTGCTGGGAAGATATCCCTGGTCTCTACTCAGAAGAAGAAGTAGATGTTCCAGAACCAGAGATGTTGCCAGAATGTGTTCCTGAAGAAGTCCCAAGAGAACAGAGAGCTCGCAGAAGTGTGAAGCCTCCCAAGAAGTTAACTTTCCCCAAGATGGGAGAAAGTTCAGAGGACTCTGTTACCACAGCAAGGAGAAGTGCTGAACGCCCTGACCCATCCACTGCTCATTTGGTGGAGGGCAACCCCAGCTCACTCTCTGGCACAGTTAAACAGGTCGCCCACACTGAAGTGACCTGTAGACAGGACAGCTCCCCATCTTATGCTAATTGGTGGGAAGCTCCTCTGTCTAAGTTATGTGAACGTGTTGTTTCCGAGAAAGCTTGTAATTTGAACACTGTCTTTGGGGACCAAAGATTCAAAGTGGGGGGAGTGTGTAGCGGGGTCGTACCCCTTTTAGGGGAAGAGACTACATTCCCCATAATTCCCCAGGCTCCCGGGCTGCTTGTTTCCGCCCGAGAGGCTGCTGGGGGAGGAGATAAAAAGGAGGAGGAGAGACCGCCTCTTCCTCTTCTGATGCCGCGTCTGACTGGGACGCCTCTTCTGACTGAGCTGGTGACGCGGAGACTCGTTCCTGAGGGGACACCTGTGCGGACCGGGACTGCTGAAGGCCTGAAGCCTGGGCCTTGCAGCAGACGGAGTGAGACTCTAATCCCTCAGAGTCAACAGCAGCGGAGCGGAGACTTTTCCCTGCAGTCGGTCGGACGGAGACAGGACCGGAACGCAGGGGCTGTGACTGAGGAGACCGGACGCCGCCATTGGAGGGACCGGAGCTGAGGACGGTACCCCAGGATTGGTGAGAGAGCTGAAAGGCTCATCCTGCATTGATACACACTTTCATGCCTATTGAACTGCCAAGGCACAATTTACCTCAGAGCAGCAGATGTTACTTTCTGTGGATTACAAGTATACCATTTAAAGCTACATGTGCACCACCTCTACAGATCTATTGCCGGTGAAGAATACTGTACCTATTTAAAGGACTGAGCTCTATTGCTAGGGATCAGGCCTGGTCCGTTAGGTAGGCGCAGATAGATTTATTGCACCTCAGGGGTGCATAGCAGACGGTCGCTACACTTGGCGTTCCGTCTCCCCATTGCTAGTTTGATACATATATGTGTACATGTTAAAGTGCATATTGCAGGGACCTGCTAAAGTATTGTAAGTCATATGTTTAGATGCATGTTACTGTTTCTTTCCTTACTGATAAAGTAAAGCCAGTTATTCTTATCTCAGCAGTCTGCTTGTGAGTTCATATCCATTACACTTAGAGTATAAGTGATGTTTATATGTGCATAGATACATACCCCTTGACTAACTGTGCCAGAGCGGGTAGAGCAAATTGCTGGGGGTTGGTGGAGCTGCACTCAGGGACCCAAAACAAATCAGCGGCCCTCTTAACTGGGGGTATCGCTACATGATGTCACTTCCGATATTTAAATCACGCGATAACTCGCGCCACTGATTCCTGGGAACAATGACACAAGCTCACAGGAGCCAGTAAAAATATAATAAAAATATGTCCCGTTTTTTAAATTAGGACATTGAGGTAATCGGCTTGAGCTAATGTTATAAAATCGGGTGGAGCTCCGCTTTAAACACATACAGTGCCTTCAAAAAGTATTTATACCCTTTACATTTTCAACATTTTGTCATGTTGCAACCAAAAACATACATTTATTTTATTGGGATTTTATGTGATAGACCAACACAAAGTGGCACATAATTGTGAAGTGGAAGAAAAATTATAAGTAGTTTTTTAATTTTTTTGTACAAATAAATACCTGAAAAGTGTAGCGTGCATTTGTATTCAGCCCCCCCGATTCAATACTTTGTAGCACGACCTTTCACTGCAATTACAGCTGCAAGTCTTTTTGGGGATGTCTCTACCAGCTTTGCACATCTAGAGTGACATTTTTGCCCATTCTTCTATGCAAAATAGCTCAAACTCTGTCAGATTGGATGGAGAGCATCTCCAAACAGCAATTTTCAAATCCTGCCACAGATTGTCAATTGGATTTATGTCTGGACTTTGACTGGGCCATTCTAACACATTAATATGCTTTGATCTAAACCATTCCATTGTAGCTCTAGCTGTATGTTTAGGGTCGTTGTCCTGCTGGAAGCTGAACCTCTGTCCCAGTCTTAAGTCTTTTGCAGACTTGAGACATGTTTTCTTCTAAGAATAATAGGGAAAAAAGTGCAGCGCTTGAAAATAATGTCCTTATAATATAAAAAATTCCTCAATGGAATCAATATAAACCACATAAGCTATAAAATCCTTGATGAGAGCAACATGAACCACTCATCATGGGGTAAAACTCTTGATCGTGTAGAGAGGGAAGGAAGCCACCACCGACACCCAAACACACTGCCTCTTACCCTCTTCTGTGGACTCTTACTACAGGGTTCAGATGAGCCTTGGATAATATAAATAGCCTTGTCACCCACATTCAAACAATCAATATAACAGGCAGATTAAGCAGGGATGATGAAATCTCCACAGTCCGTCTTCTAAGCTCATAACACCAATTCCTCACACATGGGTGAACCATAGAATGCAAAGGAATAAAGATACATATATTTTATACATATTATATATATTATATACATATATGGTATATATTATACCATAAAGATACATATATTTGGATTTAGGTAACGTATACTGATTAATTAGAGTTTATAAAAAAAACTGCTGGTTTCCTGTCAGTCAGCCAAGACACCTGTCTGGTACATAGCTTCACAAATAGAAATTCCTCATTTTAAAGTGATTGCAAAGCTTTGTTTAGAAAAAAAAACATGTCATACAAGGGTTTTGCACAGAGCGGCCTCCTCCTGTTCTCGCGTGCCCCCATAGAGAGCCACTTTTCATGGGGGCCCGCTCCTGAGTCCTGTTGCTGCGTCCATTGACACAAAAAGTGTAGCTGCTGACTTTTAATAAGACACGCACCTGTCCCATGGTCCAGCGATGCGGGTGCAGGAAGCCTCGCTCCTCTCCCCCTCTTCTCCGATGTGCCGGCATTCTAACTGCCCATGTGTGAGATGCACTGTGAATGGCTGGCAATCTTCTGGGACGTGTCCCAGAAGATTGCAGGGAGGGAGAGGTGAACTTCCTTCCGGCGCTGCGGAGCCAGGGGAGGAAGTAGGAGCTGGGTTCCCGTAAAAACAGGGTACCCACTCCTCCCCCCAAACAATTACATGCCAAATATGGCATGTCAGGGGGTCACCTGCACTTAAAGCGGAAGTTCCATTTTTGGGTGGAACGCCGCTTTAATATATAATTTGCTCAAATATGCTTCAACCAAATATCTTCAAAACAGACCCTTAAGTAGCACTATACAGGCTGAAATAGTATTCATCATTAAACAATTATTTAACCCTTCAGGGTGGCAATCATGTTGATTTATCTTGCTAGTGGAGCCTTTAACCCTCAAAGGTGCAACATGCTTGTATGAGCATCATAATCTTTGGTCGTACATATCTGGTAAGCAGCTTGATTACAGTTGTGTGGAGAGCATGTCTCTTTTTTAAGCAAGGACATTTAAGAAGAATATTTGCACTTTATTTATTGGGCATTTTCTAATATTTATTTGGACTCACAGTCACTTTTTGGTTTCATTTGTTTATTTTATTGAATTGTTGTTTGTATTTATATTATGTCACTATTTTTGTGCAGCACAACAAATACAATTATTTTGCTGTTCGTATGCAATATATTTGTAGTATTCCTGATGCATGTGCCCAGTCTCCAACATTTACTATACCATGTCTGCTATCTCTACCAACTATATATTCTTGATTATTTGTTTCTCTTTGGGACCACCTGTCTCAAGTAAGTTGACCACTACTGGTCTATATCTATAAAATGCAGCCAGGCCTTAAGACTGTTTCCCAAAATCTATATTCCTGTATCAAATAAAACATGATTTTACTCACTATCAGTAAATCTGACCTAATCATCTCAAAGTCGCAACAACAGACAAACACATGATGCTTAAACTGGTAACACACAAACACACCCATTAACCCTTTCGCTATTAGGGACGTTTTTGCGTTTTTTGCACAAGTTTAAAAAATAATTTTAGGCTTAAAGATTACATAATATGGGAAAGACACATATAAAAGAGATAAAGAGCGCTGCACACCCCGAAAACGAAATGTAAGGAAGGAAGAATTTCCCCAATGGGGCTTTATAACAGCAGGGTAGCAAAGTCAGATAAATGTACCGTAGTTATATATAAGAATTATTTATTCTAAAAATTTCCAGTATCATAGTCCCCACCTCCCTTGCGGAATTGCAGTCAGGCTTTTACTAAACAAACAAGCGCTAAAACCGCCCGCGAGGGGCCAAAAAGAGTTAAAATCCCCCGCAAAGCGCCGCTGTAGCGGCGCTTTGCGGCTGTATTGCCGCGGTATTACCTCAGTGTCCCAATTTCAATGGGTAGGAGCGGTATAGGAGCGGTGAATACACCGCTCCTATACCGCTCCAAAGATGCTGCTAGCAGGATTTTTTTTTTACCGTCCTGCTAGCGTACCGCTCCAGTGTGAAAGCCCGCCGGCTTTCACACTGGAGTCAATGGGGCCGTTTTTTCAGGCGGTGTACAGGCGCTATTTTTAGCGCTGTACCGCCTGAAAAACGCCCCAGTGTGAAAGGGGCCTTACAGAAACATTCTTTCGCAACAGACCTTTACACACATTATTATTGTCAACACATCACCAACGCACTTCTACTCTATCATTATACTGTTTTAAGGAAACTACTATCCAACACTGGATAGGTATTACTTTTATGGGACATGTATGACATTGTGCCTAATATTTATATTGATATATACTTAGAAACATTTATAACATAAACGATACTCTGGCGGATCTGCTATGAACTAATTCCTTTAATTTTACTTAATTACTAAATGGCTATTGATTGCAGGCGCAGATTCCTTCGTTCACTTCGATACTGTATTGAATCATACTATGATACTGGACATTTTTCGAATAAATAATTCTTATATATAACTACGGTACATTTATCTGACTTTGCTACCCTGCTGTTATAAAGCCCCATTGAGGAAATTCTACCTTACATAAAGATTACATAAAAACCCCAAAACATTATAGACTTTCTGAAAGCAGACACCCTAGAGAATAGAATAGTAGTAGTTGCATTTTTTTGTCACACAATATTACAACGAAGACCTAGGAAATGTAGAATTTCTGTGAAAAAAAACACACTGAAGTGAATTTTTGGGAAAACAAACATAATACATAAACCCTGATACATTAATTTATGTTCATACATACAGGTTTTTTTTTTGGGGGGGGGGGGGTTTATGTGCTTGGGTGCAACTTTATTTTTTTGCAAAAAAAAATATTTTTTCTATATTTTTTTTTTTAGCGTAATTTTTTTTTTCATCACATAGAGGACACAAAGTCCCCCATGTCATGATTTTTAGATGACAGCTTCTCTTTAATGAGACATACAGGGTCCAAAAGACCCTGCATGTCTCCTCTGGGCTCCGCTGAATGTATTTCAATGCAGATTGCATTGCAATACATCCCTTCCCGGCTATGCTTGCCGGAATATTGAGAGGCTGACCCGAAAGGAACATCATACATGTCGCTTTCTGGGTCACAGCAAGAACGGGAGGACAGCAGATATGGGACCACTTTCTCCCTCCCCTCCACCCGCCGCCGGCACCTGCCATGTCAGCCCTGGGCCTGCAGGTGGGCAAGCAAAGCCTGGAATACACGGTGGGGGTGCATGCAGGGGGTTGGCAGTTTGCCAGTGTCAGGGCTGTGTGGAAGCAACGGCAGCGCAGCCACCAGAATGCATCCACCTGACAGGCAGGAGTCTGCCTGTCAGTTTTACACACAATCCGGTGACTACAGCCACCAGATTGTGTTCAAAACCCCTCCACCGCTGTCAGGTCTGTACATCTGGCAGCAAAAGAGTTAAACATTTGCAGTGCTGGGAAAAAAGCGAACCCTTGGAGTCAATAGCTGGTTGAAGCTCCTTTGGCAGCAATGCCTTCAAACAAGCACTTTCAGTTGCTCTGGATCAGACCAGCACAAAGTTCAGGTGGAATGTTTGACCATTCTGCTTTATAAAACAGCTTCAGCTCAGACACAATTGTAGGATGTCTGGTGTGAATGGCTGTCTTGAGGTCACGCCACAGCATCTCTATGGGTTTAAGGTCTGGGCTCTGACGGGCCATTCCAAAGGGCATATTTTATTTTTTCTGAAGCCAGTCTGTGGTGGATTTACTTTGATGCTTAGGGTCATTGTCTTGCTGCATCATCCAACTTTTGCTAAGCTTTAGGTGGCGGATCCCTGACATTTCCCTGTAGGAAATTTTGCTAAACCTGGGAATTTGTTTTTCCCTCAATTAGGGAACATGGTTCAGGGACTGAAGGGATTCTGCAGTGTGCCTTGGGAGTCACCTTGGCTGGGTGCCCACTTCTAGGAAGAGTAGCCACAGTGCTAAACTGTCTCCATTTATAAACAATATGTCTGTCGTCTGAAGGATCCCTAAAGACTTTTGAGATTGCTTTGTATCCCTTTCCAGTCTTATGCAGATCAACTATGTCCTTAGAGAGCTCCTGTCTGAGAGGCATGGTTCACATCAAGTGATGCTTCTTATGTTTAAGTATCTTTTATCAATCAATGTAGCTCTATACCACACCTCCAAACTCATTTCAATAAAAGAGAAGTAAAGGAATTTTTTTTTAATTAATACTTACCTAGGTGGATGCAGCATGGGTCTTGTTAGGTTTTCTGTATTGTCCCTTTTGTGGCTTTTCCTAAGTCATTAACTGTATGTTCTGCAGCTGATGTGTATAAATAGAGTTATAATATAAAATAAAGTATAAGAATTGTAAACATTTACACTGACAGTAGATGTAGAAATGTTTTGTAAAAGGTGCACTACAGTATGTGTTGTGTACAATGTAGTATCAGTTTCTAAAGTGATTTTGGATAGATAAGCCACAGGTCAGTAGTGGGTACCATGCACTTGGGCCAGTACGGCAGCCAGTGCAGGGCCCCTGACTATACAGTAAAGCACAAAGGATTTCTTATGATCTGGCAAACCTAGTGCTGGAGCACTGACCAAAGACTGTAAAGGTCTGTGTCATTTCCTCAGTGTAACACCTGCTTGGGGGCAGTGGCTGCAGTAGAGGGGGGCAAGATTGAATCATAAAAAGAACAATCTGGGATCCACTGCCTGCAGTAGACAATAGAGCCAAGAAAAGAAAGAGCGCTGCCTTATCTTTGGGTGGGCCGAGACAGGTCAGAGTCTTGACTCTTTCCGGGGACACTTGCCTGCTCCCAGCCTTTGATAATTCCGCGTTGCAAACACACCCATTTCATAGTAACCCCACTTCTGGTACCATTTGTTAGGTTTTCTGTATTGTCCCTCTCAGCTCCTCTTTCCCTCAGGACTTTGACTGTCAATGGAAAAAACGCTCTCCTTTTTCCCCCCTGTCTGTCCAGACAGGCAAAAAAAGACACCATACACCGTGTGTGGTTGATCAAAGAATACATTTACTTCCCGCTATACAGAGCATATACAATAATCAAAAGGGGGAGGTTGCATAGGGAGAACGCAATTGAACAACCAATCACATTCAAGCATTTTGTTATACAATCAATATTGATCTGCAAGATTCATAATATTTCTGCCTTCAGACTCAACGTCATATTTACTCTAAAAATGTCCCACGCAATATATGTCCTTAACAAGGTTCTCAGCATTTTTTGGTAAACAGAAGCACAGAACAGTAAACTTGTCAGGGCAGATCCCAGGCGGGTGCTCGGGGTGCAGAGAGGAGGGGGCGCTATAGCGCCAGAGTGCTCCCCTCCCTCCTCCTCTCCATGTGCAGAGGCGGCTCTCTCCGCCGATCAGCCGTCCCCCCTCCCTCCTCCTTTCAGAGAAAGAGAGCAGCCAGAGATCTGCTGGGGGGGGGGGGGGCGCTCCGTGCCTGACACATTGTTCTCCTCCTCCTCTATGTATCTCTTACTCCTGCCCAAGCCTGTCTTGATCTGTTCTCCACCCGGGCGGTGCGGCTGCACACTGTCCTCTCCTCTTCAGCTGCCGCCCAGGTGTTTTTATGTAAACTAATGGAGGGGGGGGGTTGTCCTGGGGGGGTCTGTACTAATGGAGGGGAGGTTTGTCCTGGGGGGTCTGTACTAATGGGGGGGGTTGTCCTGGGGTGTCTGTACTAAATGGAGGGGGGTCTGTACTAATGGAGGGGGGTTTTCCTGGGGGGTCTGTACTAATGGAGGGGGGGGTTGTCCTGGGGGGTCTGTACTAATGGAGGGGGGTTTGTCCTGGGGGGTCTGTACTAATGGAGGAGCCTTTGTCCTGGGGGGATCTGCCCAAACGGAGGGGGGTTTGTCCTGGGGGGGTCTGTACTAATGGGGGGGGTTGTCCTGGGGGAGTCTGTACTAGATGGAGGGGGGTCTGTACTAATGGAGGTGGGGTTTGTCCTGGGGGGTCTGTACTAATGTAAAGGGGTCTGTACAGATCTGGGTGCTACCCAGCGGAGTCGCCATGGGCAAATCAGAGTGAGCAGACTCCTGATCGGAGGAACCGTTGCTGTATCGCTGGGTCAGGTGAGAGGGCCGATCGGCCATTATCTACTAATGTTCATAGGAACTGCAGTCTCTGACCATCTCCTGTATTATATCTGCAGTCTCTGATCATTTCTTGTATAATGTCTGCAGTCTCTCATCATCTCCTGTATTATGTCTGCAGTCTCCGACCATCTCCTGTATTATGTCTGCAGTCTCTGATCATCTCCTGTATTATGTCTGCAGTCTCCGACCATTTCCTGTATTATGTCTGCAGTCTCTTGTATCATGTCTGCAGTCTTTGACCGTGTCCTGTATTATGTCTGGGGGACCTTTCTAACAGAAGCCCTCTCTGTGTGCATCAGAAAGACTCCCCTCCAGGTCTCATTAGTGTACGCTCTTCCTGTATTTTCTTTATTGTTAAGAGATCATGGGAGGATCCCAAGGTAACGAAGACTTCTTAGGGGAGCATCTCTGTGTTTGAGTCTTTGCCATAGAAACATTTGTAAAGCGGAGGAGTTCTAAGATGACCACGCCCATGTGGGGGCGCCAGAAATATTTCTGCACCCAGGCGTCTGTGACCCTAGGATCAGCCCTGAAACTTGTTATGAGAAAGTAAACTTGTTATGAGAAAGTGTGAGATAAACAGAGTTAGAGTGAGTTTCTACAGAAAAACATCTTTGTACAATATTATTAAATCTTAAAGGGTAAATCTACACTTCCCACGTTTCCTTACAGGTGTTTCCTTACAGGTTTGATGCTGCAGCTTGTCAGGTCTGGACTCAGCCCTTCCTTCTCAAAGCTGGCCGCTCAGCTGTCGGCTATTTGCCAACTCCTTTCTCTCCACAGTGACTCACCTGTTGATGATATCCTGCTCGTCAGTCCTGCCTACTTAAGCCGTCCAGCCCAGATGATCCCTGCCTTCACCTCTCTGGCTCCCTGACGTTTTGGCTTGTTTGACTATCCACTCCGGTTCCTGAACTCTGGCTATGTTTTGACTACGTTTACTGTGTTTACATTTTTATTATTAAACAAGTGTGATTTAACTGTACTTCTGTCTCAGTCTGATTCATGGTTTCTGGCACATCTGTCCCCCGAGGCCCCTGCACTCAGAGCCGAGCGATCGAACATCGCCGATCACTCGGTTTCTAGAGATCTGTGAGCAGAGAGCTGCATACTGTCAGGCAAAGCTCTTTACTCTTCTCCATCCTTGCTCACTGGAGGGCTAAGCTGTGGAGAGGGCTGAGCAGCGCCTCGCTGAGAGTCTGAGACGGGTGTCAGTCCAGGCACCTGGCTGATCCAGACTCTGTGGTCGGGATGACGCGGTGCCTGGACTGACATTGGTGACGTCAGCAGAGAGCAGACTTCATTCGGAGGGGGAACTCCCATATGCTGACATGCTGCCTCAGGGTTCACAGCTCTGGCACTGTGAGTGGCTGGAGCCGTGATGACATCACTCCCGCGTGCACACGCTGGAGTTCTTTCCAGCAAAGAGCTCGGACCAGCAGAGCGCATGCGCTGCCGACATCAGCGGCTGCATGCAAGGTGAATATCTCCTAAACCGTACAGGTTTAGGAGATATTCATTTTACCTACCGTTAAGCCTTATTATAGGCTTAAGTTACCGGTAGGTGAAAATGTGAATGCGGGGTATACAAAGACTTTCAGTCTGCTCTCTGCTGAAAACGGGTCACAGGAGTGCAAAATTGCACTCCTGTGATCCATAGGAGAAGTACAGTAAAACAAGCTTTGGCTGGACTTCTCCGTTAACTGGACTCTAGGTGTACAAACTACTGCCTCCAACTAGCTTTCATTGAAGTAATTAGTCTGTGAGTTTACTTTCTTTTTCCTTTCATTTTCCTCCATCACTGTAAATGTTTAATGGGTGTGTTCAATAAAGGCACAAGAAATTAGAATTATTTGTGTGTTATCAGCTTAAGCAGATTGTGTTGGATTATTGTTGTGACTAAAGCTGGGTAAATGCTATACGTTCAACCTATCAGGCTAAACAAAACAAAAACAACTTACAGATCGCCATACTAGCACATTCGATAATCATGCCCCCCCCCCCCCGCCATTACACACTAATCAGCGCTCACAGACATTGGCTCCGAGCATTGATCGGATGCTGGTTTTCCTGCATACTTGTTCTAATGACCCAATTCCAAGAGATTCACAAGATTTTTTTTGCCACTGTATCTGTGGTATCTCTTTATGTGTGATCAAGTTCTTCAATGTCCCATCTACACTATATTACCAAAAGTATTGGGACGCCTGCCTTTACACGCACATGAACTTTAATGGCATCCCAGTCTTAGTCTGTAGGGTTCAATATTGAGTTGGCCCATCCTTTGCAGCTATAACAACTTCAACTCTTCTGGGAAGGATGTCCACAAGGTTTAGGAGTGTGTCTATGGGAATGTTTAACCATTCTTCCAGAAGCGCTTTTGTGAAGTCAGGCAGTGATGTGGACGAGAAGGCTTGGCTCGCAGTCTCCGCTCTAATTTGTCCCAAAGGTGTTCTATCGGGTTGAGGTCAGGACACACAAACAAGGTCCATAAAGACATGAATTAACGCGTTTGGGGGGGGGGATTTTACTGGCTTGTACAGAGTTCTGACCTCAACCCGATAGAACACCTTTGGGATGAATTAGAATGGAGAATGCGAGCCAGGCTTTCTCATCCCCATCAGTACCTGACCTCACAAATGCCCTTCTGGAAGAATGGTCAGTCTGTGTCTGATCCCCAATGACATACTTGCCAAATAAAGTTATGTTCTATTAATGTTCAACTAAACCAGCTAATGAATAACAAAATTTACAAGTATAGGGAGTGGAACTACCAGGATAATTTAACTCATATCATTATACACATGTTTTTACTCGCAATCTTCATATGCAATATAAAATGAGCCACTTTGATGAAGACATGTAAGTGTTACTTTCTTTGCTGCTGTACTTAATGATACATATTTTAGAATATATGCAAAAATGTAACTTCCTTCAAAAGTTATCAAAATATACATGCTATCACTTATTTAGTACACGGTAGATTGACATTTAATGGGGGGCAGCTATGTATTTAAATGATTTTATTATATTTTAATTAGCCATGTCTTCCTATTGTCCAATGTTAGCTGTACACTATGCAACATGTGGAAATTATGACATGGCAAAGATGCAATCATGAGTGCAAAGCACCATACCTCAGTAACCTAGGTGACCTACTGTAGAGATTACAGCTCTGGCAGCTGCTGCATGGTTTGCTGTAGTGAATAAATTGCCTACATAGAACCACCTTTAAAGTGTATTTCAACTTTTGCAGCTAAATTGGTATAATACCCATGTTAGATGTGTTATATTTTCCTTATCACATAGCATAACTTAAAAAATATATTTAACCCCTTGGCGCCTGCCAAATGCAAATATGCAGCCTCTCAGCGCCTGGTGCTTAGCGCAGAGGGGCCCCATATTTGCGTTAATTGCTGCCTATGCACTTGTGCTGAGAGCGCATGCTCTGCACACTCCCAGCACAGTTACCATCGACTAACCAAAAGTTTTCGGACCACGTGACAGCCAATCACGGCAATCATGTGATCTTAAGCCGTGCCCCACATCCGGCCATCATAAACCTCTTAAAGGTCCGGGAGGCGCCGGCGCTAAGAGGTTAAAAAATATTGCTTGACTAGGGGGCTGGGAGATCATCAGTTGTAAATTTGATGTGAATATTGCCTTTCCTAACAAAAGTTTAAAGTGAAAGTTAATTTCCATGCATGACTTTTACCTACAGGTAGTGTAAATATCTCCTAAACCTGCAACGTTTAGGAGATATTTACTGTACATGCAGCCAGTGACATCACTGGCGCCTGCGCTCTGAAAGAACGGCTACCCATGCCGTTTCTTCAGCGCCCTGTGCCGTGACCAGCGGCTCCCGTGTGCTTGCGCGGGAGTGATGTCGTCGTGGCTCAGGCCAGTCATAGAGCCAGGGGTCCGGGAGCCGGATTGATGAATGCAACCTCTAACTCTGACATCTTGGCGTGGGAGGGCTTCGTTTTAAGGCAAGTTTAACTTTAAGAAAGGCCTGGATTCTTTCCTAAATGTACATAATATAACTGGGTACTAACATTTATAGTTAAAGTTGATCCAGGGAATCTGGAAGAATTTTATTCCGCTGCAGTAGCAAATTGGATCCTGCTTTTCTGGGGGGGGGGGGGGGGGGGGGGGTATAGAATTGGGTATATGGGATTGTATGATATTTTTTATTTTATTTATTTATTTTTTATGACTGAACTAGATGGACTTGTGTCTTTTTTCAACCTATGTAACTATGTGTAATGTGCTAGTATGCAATGCATACTAGCATATTATGGCTTTACCTTGCAAGGGGGGGGGGGGGAATCCAAGCCTTTAACCACCTGAGACCCAGTATACGTCATATGACGTCTTTTTGGTCTCAGGGGTATATCTGAATGATGCCTGTAGCTACAGACATCATTCAGATATTGCCGGTTTCAGCCGGCGATTCCCTGCACCATAAGAACGATCATAGCGGCTGTTCCGCCGCTTGATCGTTCTTACGGGCGGCGGGAGGGGACGCCCCCCCCCTCCCGCCGCCCTCCGGTGCTTCTACCGACTCACCGCTTCCATCGGTGAGTCGGACTCGGGATCCGCCGGCACCGGATGATGATCATAGAGATTTCCGGCGGACCAGATGGTCGCCGGAGTCTCTATGATCGTTCGGAGGCCGGGCGCGATGTTATGACGTCACGCCCGGCCTCTGCATTCAAAAAACGGCGCCGCCTCCGCTGGGAAGCGGTGATCGTTTTTTTTTTTTTTTTTTTGATTTTAGGCTTCCCAGCCTAGAGGTGAGATGTGGGGTCTTATTGACCCATATCTCACTGTAAATAGGTACGATCATGTAATATTCCTATTACAAGGGATGTTTACATTCCTTGTAATAGGAATAAAAGTAATCAAATATTTTATTTTTTTTTTAAAGTTGTTGAACTAAAAAAATAAAGTAAAATGAACCATAAAAAGAACAAAAAAAAAAATTTAAAGCGCCCTGTCCCCGCGAGCTCGTACGCAGAAGCGAACGCATACGTAAGTCCCGCCCACATATGAAAACGGTGTTCAAACCACACATGTGAGGTATCGCCGCGAACGTTGGAGCGAGAGCAATAATTCTAGCCCTAGACCTCCTCTGTAACTCAAAATATGTAACCAGTAAAAAATGTTAAAGCGTCGACTATGGGGATTTTTAAATACCAAAGTTTGGCGCCATTCCACAAGCGCATGCAATTTTGAAGCGTGACATGTTGGGTATCTATTTACTCGGCGTATCTTCATATTTCACATTATGCAAAAAAATTGGGCTAACTTTACTGTTTTGTTTTTTTTTAAAGCAGGAAACTGTTTTTTTTCTGAAAAAAACGCGTTCGAAAAAAATTGCTGCGCAAATACCGTGCGAGATAAAAAGTTGCAACGACCGCCATTGTATTCTTTAGGGTCTTTGCTAAAAAAACATATATAATGTTTGGGGGTTCTATGTAATTTTCTAGCAAAAAAATTTGGAATTTTACATGTAGGAGAGAAATGTCAGAATTGGCCTGGGTCTCAGGTGGTTAAAACCGCTTTAAAAAGGTCTCAAGGCTTGAGTGGTACATTCTAGGTCAATGCACTTTTAAACCAATCTGTCCACTAATTGTACATTTCAGGCTTTTCTGAACAATACAAACTGCCCATAGAATATTATGTACAGGATAAACATGGTTTAAATAATTTAATTCTTTTTAGGTATGCCTCTTGAATGGGAACATATGTTGGGGTTTCTCAAAATTCAGTTCAAAGGTTTAATTACCGTACTCTAGAAAACGTTGCTTTAGGCCAGGGGTGCCCAACCTTTTAAAGCGTGAGGGTCGCTTAAGCGACTTGGTAACCAGTCACGGCCACAATTAATGAGCTGGCGGATGACAGGTCCATGTCCACTCTGCATATGATGAGCGCACACAGACACAGCCCACTCTACTCTCTCTCTATACATCTATCTATCTATATACACACACACATACATACACACACACACACACACACGAAGGGGACCGATTTAGTTCTGCTTTTTTAGCGGATCGGATTAGCGATAGGTGTAAACGGACACAAGTCCACCATAGAGGTGCATGGAGGATCCAATTGGGTCAGCCTGAAAAAAATGTACAGGTGCAACCCAATTGGGCCAATCATGTGAAAGGGGCCGAAGGCTGCTTTCACACTGAGGTTTACTGCGGTTTACCCACACCGTGGGTGCAGCGCAGTGCACCTGTGGCTCTCCTGTGTTTAGCTGCACCTTGCCATAGAATTCTGACATTATATCCTGCAGATGTTGTGCACTTTCAGTAATCACACCAAACCTACAGGTAATAACAACAGAAGTCTATGGCTCAGTGCAGGTATCCCGTAGGTGTACTGCGCACTGCACCTGCGGATCAGTTTGAAGGCAGCCCAGAGTAACCAGTGCAGAACTAGGACAGATATGCCCAATGCTATGTGATTTAAATAAAAAATGTACAACACAATCCACAATCCTGACCTTGACTTCAGGAATCACCCTGCAGGTAACCCCGGCTGTTGCTGTCCCAGGTAGAGTGTATTTGGTATCACTCCGCCTGTGTCAGGAGGCGACGCTATACAAGAAGCACTGGCTGGCTCCATTATTAACACTGATGCTCTGGCATCACAGATTAGGAACCTGTAATCTGGGATTGCCGATTTACCATCCCAGAGCCGAAGGCCATGCAGGCCAGCGGTTTGGCACCCCTGCTTTAGGCAATATCTTAAAAATTCTACAGTCTGAGAGTCACGATTGCTGTTCTACAGGCATTTGCTGATTTTGGAGCTACTGTTACCAAAAGACATGTAGTTGCAGCAGGACCATGCACATGTATGCCCCTGAAGTAGGAATAGGAGATAACAAAAAGATGATGTGGATTTCTCCAATGGAAGATAATCTTAGCCAACACAAACCTATCAAACCCTAGCTGAATTTAGGCACTCCACCCAAAACAAATTATCTTTGAGGTTTTTAAGGCCGGCCATAGACTGATCGAAATTTGGCTGGTTTAGTAGGAACTGGACAATTTTTAATCCATCTATGGGCAGGCTGTTTGTACTGAAGTTGATCTGTCGATCGACTTCAGTACAACCAGCCTGTCAGGGTATTTTTCATATTATTACCACTGGTTTTAGCTGCCAGGAGTGATCATTGTATTCTAATGGCAGGGAAATCTCCCCCTGTCAGAATACAAAAGCGCAGTATGAGGGATTCCCCATCAACACTTGAGCGATTTTCTTAACCACTTCAGCCCCAGAAGGTTTAACCTCTTCATGACCAGGCCATTTTTTGCGATACGGTACTGCATTATTTAACTGACAATTCCGCGGTCGTGCGACGCTGTACACAAATACAATTTATGTCGTCCCCCCCCACAAATAGAGCTTTCTTTTGGTGGTATTTCATCGCCTCTGCAGTTTTGATTTTTTGCACTGTAAAAAAAAATAATAAAAACAATATTTTTTACTTTATGCTATAAAACACATCCAATAACAAAATTAAAAAAAAAATCGAATTTCTTCATCAGTTTAGGCCAATATTTATTCCGCTACATATTTTTGGTATCCCAATAAGCGTATTGATTGGTTTGTGCAAAAGTTATAGCGTCTACAAACTACGGGATAGTTTTATGTAATTTCTATTTATTTATTTTTACTAGTAATGGCAGTGATCAGCGATTTCGACTTTGCGGCAGACAAATGGGACACCCAACTGACACTTTTTGGGGACCAGTGACACTAATACGGTGATAAATAATATCCACTGTAACTGTACTAATGACACTGGTAGGAAAGGGGTTAACATCAGGGACAAAGGGTTAAGTGTGCTCCTAGGGAGTGCTTTCCAACTGTGGGGGGAATGTTGTGAATGGAGGAACACAGAGATCAGTGTTTATGCTTAGCAGAAGCACGATATCTCCACCTTCCTCCTTCACGGAACGGCAGTCTGCCTTGTTTACATAGGCAGACCGCGGTTCTGCCTCCCCTGTGAAAGATCAGCGGGTCCCGCTGCCCATCGCGGCCGCCGGACCCTCTGATTGGCTCTCGCTGTGTCCAATCACATGCGCCCCAGACCCACTGCACAAAATCACGTACCTGTACGTGATTATGTGCAGGAGGGCCGTCCTGCCACAGTATATCTGCGTGGGGCGGTCCTTAAGTGGTTAAGAAATGCCTTGCTTAATGTTGTCTAGGAAGCCCCCCTACTCCTCCAGCACAATTGTCAGAGGTCAGTGTTGGCTTTTCAAACTCCTAGACAAACCTGAAGTGCATTTGGAACAAGTTTTGACCAAATTCAGAACAGATTTGATGACTTTACTCAGTTTTACTCAGTTTTAGACAAACATGATAAAGTGCATGTGACGGAGGTGCGGGTGGAAAAAAAAACACAAGTAGAGATCAAGATCAAGAGAGAGTTTTAGGACCAAGCCAAGGGGTTCTTTATTTTTGGGGGCTGAAAAACAAGAAGTCAGAAAAGGGGAAGGCCACAGGGCAATAATTCCAACAGCATGAGAGATATGCAAAAATATAACAGGGTGGCAATACGATGCATCAAGGGATGAGTCCAGAGGAAGAGGGCGGCAAGCTAGTACAACAGGGACTTAGTCCAGAGACCCAGGGCAATAATCCATGCACAGTGAGTACCAGGCTACAATCCAGTACAGCAAGGGTAAAGTCCAGGGGTAAAGGGCAGCAATTCAGGGACTCACCAGCCAACAGTGGCCTCAACAAAAGGATGTCCAGGCAGAGTAGCAGGGAAAAGGAGGTCCTTCACAAACCCATCACGAGTCCTTGGAGGGCGGTGTGTCTTGGCCGCTGCTTCAGGGACAGCCAGCCAGTAGTTGAAGGAAGAGCAGAGGAGAGAGTGAAGTTCCAGTGTCCAGAAAGCCACACAAAACTACACGTCCCCAGCAAAGCAGAAAACAAAGTCTGTCCCAGCAGTTCCATGCATTTTCTAGCCCCTTCCAATGTGACCTGCAGCCACAAACTCCTCTGTCCATCAGTGTAGTAAACTCAAAAGAGTGCCAATCTTCTTTGTTATCTGGTACCTATAAATGCAGCCAGAGATCGCAACTACAATCTGTCAGTGCCAAAGTGTCTAGCCGTCTTTGTGCAAAATGCAATGAATTCTGTTATCCCTGCTGAGAAAGAAACCCTACCTCCAGACCAGTGGCGGCTGGTGGTCATAATTTTTTTTTTCTGCGCAAACAAACCGGTAAAACAAAACAAAAAAAAAAACATCAGTTGCAGCCTCACTGTGCCCATCAAATGCAGACACTGTGCCATCAAATTCAGCCATTGTGCCATCAAATGCAGCCACTGTGCTATCAATTGCAGCCACTGTGCCCATCATATGCTGCCAGTTGCACCCATCATATGCAGCCACTTGTGCCCATCATATGCAGCCACTTGTGACCATCATATGCAGCCACTTGTGACCATCAGGCGCCCGGCATCCGGAAAGGGGCCGGATGCATGAATAGGGGGTGGCAGTGGGGGCCATGAATTGATTCAAGCAGTGCATAAATCTATGCATTATTCATAGAGGGGGTGGAGAGGAGAGAGGGGCAGCACCCCTTCCCCCCCCTATGGACGCACGCCACTGCTCCAGACCCTCTGTTCGGTCACAGGAACTCACTAATCAATTATGTAGATCAGCTAACTTTTTTTATGTACTGCTCTTCATTTAGGTTTATGTAACAAATGTATTTTTTTTTTTTTTTGGTTTCTCAAATATTTTTTACCTCCGTTACATGCATTTTCCATATAGTTGCATGGTTGGCTCTCTGCAATGTTCCTGAAAGCATGTAAAAATCCAGGTGGATCAAAATGGCCTAATTTCACTCAAAATTTAGTTCTTACGTATTGTTTTACCACAATTAGGGATGAGCTCCGGTGTGTTCGCATAGGGCACGTGCAGAGCCCGCCCGGATGTCGGCACTGCGCTGCGCTAATCACAGGCAGTGAGACATTTCCCGATCTCTCCAGCGGTGTAGCGCTCTGCAGTGCCGACTTCCTGGCGGGCTCTGCATGTGCCCTATGCTAACACGCCGGAGCTCATCCTTAACCACAATGGTTAACGCATCAGCAGTTAAAATAAGTATTGGACACGTCACTTTTTTTTTTTTTTTTTTTTATAAATCTTTATTTTTCATTTTATACATAAATTCACATTTAGTTACATCATCATTCTCTTAATGTATACATTCCAATTATTCCAACCTTTATATCCATATCACTCTATTCATTTATAGAACCTTATTTATTCCTCTGCTGTCTTTTGGATATATGCTTTCGTTCCTTTCCCTATTTTCCTCTATCTATATTCATTCAACATTCCCTCTTTCATACCACATCCGTACAAACCAACACAAAAAGGAAACCCCCCCCCCCAAAAAGGGAAGAAAAAAAATAAATAAATAAAAGAATGTTTTCGTTTCTTCCATTCCCTGACCCTTCTCTCTCCCCCCTCTCCGTCCCACCCCTTATATTCCTACTGATGGAAACAATGAGATCTATAGTCTTCCCACTGTTGCCATATCCTTCTTATCTGATTCTCCAAGTTTTTTTCTATAGTGATCCTTTCTTCCAAGGAACGCATCTCACCCATCTCCACTATCAATTCTTCTATTGGGGGTGTTGTGTTTTTCCTCCAATTTCTCGCAATAACTGTTCTAGCTGCTGTTAAGCAATATTTTAATATCCCTTTTTTTATACTTTTGATCCCGGTATCATTGATAGTATTGATATCAGTATATCAGGTTGTATATTTATGTCTGTTATATCTTGGTATATTCTATATACTTTCTCCCAAAATACATATATCTTTGGACAAAAATACCAAATATGAGACATTGTGCCGGTTGCTCCCTGACATCTCCAACAGGTGTCATCATTCTCTGCATTTATATTATGCATGTCGCTCGGGCATTTATACCATCTCGCTAACAGTTTGTAGTTCCTTTCTTGGTGTCTATTGGAGATCGACATTTTGTGTGTTAATATGATTGCTTTGTTCCATTTGTCTCTAGGTATGGTCATATTCAGTTCTTTTTCCCATTTTTTTATAAAGCTTAATTCCTGTATCCTATTATTTGAAATAAAATATTTATATACGTTTGATAGGTTATGTGTGGGTTTATGTTCTTGTAAGAATAGCATTTCCATTGGAGTGGACGTCACTCTTTTTTTAACATCACCATTTTTTGACATGGAATTCTCACCACATGTCGGTAGCAACCCATGCAATCAAAGAAACCAAGACAAATAAGTTCAGAAAATAAGTTATGTGTAATAAAACATAATCTGCTGGTGCTATAAAAGTCGACTTAAGCTGGCCATAGACGTATCGAAATTCAGCTGGTTCAGCAATAACCATCTGAATTTTGATACATCAATAGTTAGGCTGGTTGTATTGAAGTCAGTCTGCCAACTGTCCGTTTTTTTCATACAAACACTGCCGCTGGTTATAGCCGACAGCAGTGATCAATCAGTATCCTGATGACGGTGAACCCTCTTGCTGTCAGAATACAATAGCACAGCGGTAGGGATTCCCCCATCAACAACAAACCAGTGCTTGAAGAAAAGAAAATTGCATATATGTATGGCCACCCTTAAGCTGATCATTCATGTAAGATTTCTGTTTGAAAATGTTTTCAGAATTTTATAATAGTCAATAGGGACAAATTGAGAGATCAATTTCTGTACAACCAGCTTGCCCATAGATGGATCGAAATTTGGCAGGTTCAACAGAGAATTTCGATCCATCTATGGCTGGCTTAAAGGGGCGTTCTGGCCAATCCTTTTTTTTTTAAAAAGTCAGCAGCTACAAACACTTTAGCTGCTGACTTTTAATAAGCACACTTACCACTCCAATGATCCAGCGATGTCGGCTGCCCCGAGGCTGATCCGTCCTGCCGGCACCTCCATCCTAACGAAGGGTAACAGGCAGTGGAGCCTTGCGGCTTTACTGCCCGTTTCCTACTGCGCATGTGCGAGTCGCGCAGTGCTTTGTGAATGGCCCCATTGTGTTCTGGCACACACACATGTCCCAGAAGGCAACGGGCAGCTCACCGAAGAGGAGGAAGCGCCACGGAATAGGAAGAGGCAGATTAAGAAGACTGCCTAATAACAGCGTTTCAGGTAAGTGAAAAAAACATTTTTTTTTCTATTTTTATCAATGCAATTATTTTTTTTGGGTGGCCCTCCACTTTAAAGAGATTGTAAAGCTTCATTTTTTTTTTTTTTTTTAAATAACAAACATGTCATACTTACCTCCACTGTGCAGTTTGTTTTACACAGAGTTGCCTCGGTCCTCCCCGTCTGGGTCCCTCAGCGGTGCTCCTGGCTCCTCTCCGCGTTGAGTGTCCACGTCGGAGAAGCGCTCTCCTTCGTGAACACCCGTGCGGGCACACTCCCGAGTCCTGCATCTGTGTCCATTCACAGAATGCAGGACTCAGTCCCACCCCCACGGCATTGCGTCATTGGATTTGATTGACAGCAGCGGGAGCCAATGGCTGCGCTGCTATCAATCTATCCAATCAGGACACGAGACACCACTAGAGCTGGTATGCTCGCTCCTGGCCGAAAAATTACAGCGTTCAGGTAAGTAAAACGTGGGGGCTGGGAGGCTGCAGCATGAGAGAAGGTTTTTTACCTTAATGCACAGAATGCATTAAGGTGAAAAACCATGAGGGTTTACAATCCCTTTTAGAGGAAAGTGTGCATATTTTGACCAGAGTACAGGCACTACAAAGATCCCCAGGATTATGTGATAAGGAGTGACCCTTGGCTTAGAATAGGCTAAACTGAAACATTTCTTTGACTGCTCATAAATTCTAAAAGGCAAAGTCACTGAGTCATTTATGAAGATAAGCAGAACAATTAGGTGGAGAAGTGAACACTTTACTGAAGCAGAGATCATGTAAGGACAAAGTGAAGTATATTTTGCCAAAAAGAGAAAAAGTTTAAATTATTTCTCTAAACTGGAATGAAAACTGAAATTAGGGAAATGGTTTCTGGTCTTCTTATGCGGCGTACACACGGTCGGAATTTCCGATGGAAACAGTCCGATGGGAGCTTTTCATCGGATTTTCCGACCGTGTGTATGCCCAATGGTCTTTTTCTGTCGGAATTTCCGACGGACTTTGAATTGAGAACCTGTTCTCAATTTTTCCGACGGAAAACCTTTCTATAGGATTTTCCGATCGTGTGTATGCAATTCCGACACGCAAAATTCCGACGCATGTTCGAAAATAATTTGACGCATGCTCGGAAGCATTAAACTTCCCTTTTATAGTGCTGTCGAACGTGTTTTATGCCGCTGTGTTATTGACCGTCGGAATTTGGTGTGATCGTGTGTAGGCAACACAGCTTGAGCGGAATTCCGTCGGAAAAACCATCAGAGTTTTTTCCCATGAGAATTCCGATCGTGTGTACGCGGCATTAGAGGTACAAATAGCTGCTTCCTATGCGTTATATGCAGATCTTAGTTATAACCAAACGAGGCCCTAGGAAGACTACCATCGTTACCCCTTCCCCTTCCAACATCTCCTTCCCTATTTATATCCTGTTTACATATTTTAATAAGAAAAGAAACACACAAATATTTGCCCCTCAAAGAAAACTATTTTATCTCATGCAGGACTTTCCTAATTGACTATAAGGTTTTATTTCTGTATCCTCCCTTTTGCCTTAAAAGGAGAAGTATGGAGTTGGAAAAAAAAAGGGACACACATACTCCCCTCCATGCTGCAGCATCAGTATGAAAAAAATATGCCTTTAATATCCCTTCGAACTCTAAAATATCCTAAAAGTATTTTTCTACCTCTTACTTGTGTAAGGGTTGGGCTTGAACCCTTCCGTTCCCCATCTCTGCGCTCCACTTTTAAACTCATGTGACTATTTTTGCAATTTTCCATTGGTTTTTAAATTTTTACCTTACAGCTTTCAGCGTTTGTAAAAAACCTGCCAAACCACACATTTTCTGAAAGCATATTACCAGTATAATTATAAAAAGGTGCTACTGATTTTTAAGACCCCGTGGTATTTGCACAAATGTTTTTAAGAATAATATTTTCACAAAAAATACACCAAAATCATTATTAGCAGATACAAGCACAGCACATTTTACAAAACCCCTACTATATTTAAAAGCTAAACCTGTATTGAGATAATAAATAACAAACATGTATTAACACAATAAATATAACATTTAAAATTCTGCCTTTTAACAAAATGGTGAAAATAGAAGGTGTGAAAAGCTGTAAATAACCAACTTTCTCAAAAAATCTGGGAGGTTTCAATTTTTCACCTACAGCTTTCAGAGTTTGTGAAAGACCCCTGAAACCATACTGACAGCTTAAAACCAGGAGAATAAAAATAAGGTGCTACTGATTTTTTAAGCCCCACAATAGTTGTGCAAATGTTTACCAAATCGCTATTTTCACCAAAAAAAACCCCACTAAAATCCTTATTTGCACACATAAACAAAATTCCTGCTAAGGCCTAATTCACATGTGGCATACTAAAGCATATGTCCAAGGATGGCCACATGGGGATGCAAAGGTGTTCTGTGCATCCCTGTGCAGACAGTCCCATTCATGTCACATAGGATACAGCAGCTGCAAAGACAGAGTCGCTGCTCCCCATTTGACATCTGTGTAGGTGCATGGTCCCAAACGCAGACAATGTAAATTCAGGAACATGTCTCATTTTTGAGACATAAAAAGGGACTGAAGACAGCCCCTTTCTCTGCAGCTTCAGCTGCACTGTAGATGAATGAATATGAGTCTCTCTATAGAAACTCCTTTTTTCGTTCACAAACTGAAGCATAGTAAATAAAGTTTACAATTTTTCAGTGATGAATGAACACAGAAGCGATTGGTACGGCTCACTCTGTTCATTCAGGAAAGGAAGGGGGTTGGTAAACAAATGTTTACCAGCCCTCCCACCGCTCTCCATCCAGACATCTTCCCTATGTGCCCCAGCATTGGCTGCAGCCGGCAGAAGGGGAGAAGAAGAAGCCGAGTAGCAGCGCTGCAGGGAGGAGGCACCAGGGACCGGTGAGGAAGGGGGTCCACTGCAGAGAGGGCTGTAGCAGGTGAAGGGGGGATGTGTTTAGATATTTGTATTCCCTGTCGCTCCCCTGAAGCTGGCAGAAGGGGAGAGGTGGAGAAGCCAGCAATTGCATTGGAGCCACATGGAATTGATGGTGGTGGGAGTTAGATGCGGCAGAGAAAGGGGACAGTAACAGTGGGGGGGGGGGGGGGGGGGTGGCATTTTAGCTAAATGCAGGAATGTTAAGGGGCAGCTGGAAGTAGGGGAAGAGAGTAACCAGCAGCAATTGGGGTCATATTTTAAATGGATAGCTCTGATCAGTGGCTTGTTAGCCACTAATCAGAGATATTGGTTTGTTCAGCATTCTGCTGAACAGTTTTTCATAGCTTATGGTTACTGTAGTGACCATGAGCTTATAGCTAAAGAAATACCAGGTCCATATGGAAGCAGTGCTGTAGGTCTGTACACTGTACGGATCTGGCAGTGAAAGGGTAAAAGCTGTATTTCACGTAAAAAGCTAAATACACAGATAAAATACATATATGGGAACTGTTTTACATGTCAAAGGATTTGCTCATCCAGTCCCGAGATCCACACAGCTGTTAGACACAAAAAGCAACAGAACTCTCTAATCTCAATAGCGCCCTGGCATGTCAGAGTGTGGAGATCTTGAGGGGAATGTGGAAAATCCTGTACCACAGCTTTAAAATGTAAGACACGGGCCAGAAGCAGTCTGTACAGAAGTTACAGCAGCTAACATACAAGAAACCCAGGGTAGGAAAAGTCTCAGGTATATTGGCAATAATAGTACTGTAGTAATGGCACTGAGAGGATTAAACTTCATCAATAGTAATGATGATGAGAGGTTTAAACTTACTGGGCAGTAGAGATGACCAGAATCCAGCCCATACTTTGATGCTTAAGAGAGATCATTGTGAAGTGCAGCTGCTGGATCTAAAACCTTCATCATTTAGATCCACTTTAAGGGAATAAAAATTCATAAAACTAAATTTTGAGGGGGGAGTCTGGACTTACAACTTAAAAGTGGAGTTTCACTTGTTTTTCAGTTTATTAAAAGTCAGCAGCTACAAAAAGTGTAGCTGCTGACTTTTAATAAACACACACTCATCTGTCCCAGAGTCCAGCGATGCGGCTGCCCGAAGCCTCGCTCCTCTCCTCTCCGCTGTGTCGGCATTGAAAGTGTGGGCACCCGGCTGTGACAGCTTGCTGGTTCACAGCCTGGTGCGCACTGCCCATTCGTGAGTCGCGCTGCGCTGTCCTGAATGGCCGCGCAATCTTCTGATTGTAGAGAGGGAGGGGGAGAGGAGGAGTCACCTAGGCGGCACAGGAGGAAGTCGGAGCTAGGTACCTGTCAAATCTAGGTACCCCCCAAAACAAATGACATTCCAAATGTGGCATGTCAGGGGGTTAGGACTACAAACCTAAAGTGAAAGTTCTACTTTTGCATGGAACTCCGCTTTAAGTAAAGTAAAACATATAGAAAAATGCGATAAAACATATAGGGGGGGGGGGGGGGCGTGACAGGATGTGAAGGAGAGAGGACACGTGGGAGAGAGCTCCGGCTTCCATGCTTCTAAATCCTTGGTAATTCTCCTGAACTAGGTGCCATCCTGCTTAGCAACCCATTGCCACTGGGTCGGGGACTCCCCCCGATCCATCAATACCATCCAAGGGATGTTCGCCAAAGAAACAGCCACCTCCTACGGCTCTGAGCTATCCGGGGATCACACGTTTCATAGTTAGTAAGGTTGAATAAAGACATCAGTCCATCCAGTTCAACCTGAGTGAGTGTCTACAATTGTCCCCATCCCTGTACATTGCACACTCACATCAGTCCCTACCCTCAAGGAGCCCACAATCCAAGGTCCCCATTCATATACTAGGGCCAATTTTTGGACAGAAGCCAATTAACCTACCTGCATGTCTTTGGATTGTGGGAGGAAACCGGAGTACCCGGAGGAAACCCACGCAGGCACAGGGAGAACATGCAAACTCCAGGCAGGAAGTGTCGTGGTTGGGATTCGAACCAGCGACCCTTCTTACTGCTAGGTGAGAGTGCTAACCACTACACCACTGTGCTGCCTAACGTGCGGCGCCCATCTTGCCTCCGGGAGCAGGGAGGGCTGTGTCAGTGCAGACAAACCTGCGGCTGCTGATGGACATGGAGCAGGATGGAGGAGACACTGCAGCCCACAGGTAGCCAGCGACTACAGCCTCCACCTTGGCCATAGATGGCAAGAAAAATGCTTTTAATGGGCAAGATAGATACGTTGGCCATGCTATGTGGCCTTATCAGGCAGGACCTGGACAAAATCCAGGGCCACGTTACTTTGGCAGAAAATCGTATCTCTGATATGGAAGATACTGCCGCCACCACCACTCAAAATGTTGCTGAACCACAGCGCACAGTTAAAATATTGTTAGCGTGGTCTGAAGATGCCGAAAATAGGCTGCGCTGCAATAATGTAAGAGTGGTGGGTCTTCTGGAGGGTGCAGAGGGCCTAGACCCTACCAGCTTTGTTGAAAAATTCTTTAAGGATACACTCACTTGCAGCAAGTCTCCTCTGCATACATCGTAGAGCATGCCCATAGGGTCCCGACAGGCCCGAAGCCGCAAGGTGCGCCCCGCCCAGGCCAATCCTCATTCTTGCTGGAGCTAGGAAAAAAAGACAGCTCCGATTTGAAAATACTACAGTGCATTTCTTCACAGATTTTTCCCCGGAACTGCAGAAACGTTGACGCACATTCATGGAAGTACGAAAAAGCTGCGAGAAAAGAGGCTCATTTATGACATGTTGTACCCCAGCGAGATCCGCATTGAATATCGGGGCTCAGTGAAACCCTTTAATGTTCCCTCAAATGTCTGATTGGCTGGATACCTCTGGATTAATTTTTCTTTGGCAGGGAAAAGGTTAAATGTTTGCTTTTGTCTTTTCTTGTGTTCCTGTAACAGATAGGCCGAAAACATCCTTGCTTCCATGTTTGAAAAGGTGCAAGCTTCCTTCGATCGGATTATGTTGTCGGAAAATCTGATTGTGTGTGGGCTCTAGCAGGCTTTTTCCGTCTGAAAAAATTTGAAAGCAGGATCTAAAATTGTCCGACAACAAAATCCGATTGGACTTTTTCCGATCGTGTGTAGAGAATTCCGACGCATAAATTGCCACGCATGCTCAGAAGAAATTTGGAGACGAAAGCTATTGGCTACTGGCCTCTACATAGTCCCGTCGTATGTTTTGTACGTCACCTCGTTCAGAACGACCGGATTTTACGACAACTTTGTCCGACCGTGTGTGTACAAGTTTTGGACAAAATCCGTCTGAAAAAAATCTGACGGATTTTGTGGTCGGAATGTCCGACCGTGTGTACGGGGCATAAGAGTTATTTGCTGGAATGTCAGGGGACTGAATTCTAAATTTAAGAGGTCCCTAGTGTTAAAATACTTACCTGCCTGCCATCCCCACATTATGTTTCTGCAAGAAACCCATCTGTTGGGTAGTAAAACCTTAACTATTGTAGTGGATATTTCGCCACACTCTTGCGCTAACAAGCGCCTTTCAATCTTATGATATAATGCGCCCTCTGATCGTATGCCTCCCTGGATCCCCAGCTCCCAAAAACAGACATTACCAGCAGCTTCACGTCATCCTCTCATCATCAGCATCCAAACTTCACCAGCCAAGCATTCCATCCATCACCACCTCAGTCTGGCTGCTTTCCATCTAAGCCCCTGGCTTCCCATTGCCCAGTAAACAGCCATCAACAGCAAGTATTCTTACATGTTCATCTCAGCCTCGGTCAGCATCATTGCCCCGTCCCAGCTCAGTGAACTCTTTTATTTAGAAAACATTCCAAGCCACACCCTCAGGGGTTTGCCTCCAACAGCTAAACCCCTCCCACAAAGGATGTGGCCTCATCTCATTCACCCAGGATGTGAATGACCATATAAGGAAATACAATACAGGGACTACAATACAGGGACAATTGTTTTCCTTCAAAAGAACCAATCACAGATGTATACATTCAAACAGACTAAGCAGTGATGTACAAACCGTCTAAACTGCTTTCAATGACAACGAACAATATAAAACTATGGCTCCGTGGGCCACAATATTTATACCGTTATGCTAAAGTTCCAGTGTACACAGGGATGTTTGCTTGAAGCCATCAATGCCGTCATCGGGAAGTGGCCAGTCTCCCGGTGAGGCACAAATTAACTTCCTTAAACCAGCAAACACGTCTGTAGTGTCCATAGGAAGGTTTACGCAGCCAATGGTCTTCCGCCAACGTCTTTATGTGCGAATGCGCACAGATGAGCGCATTACAGCAAAACCGACACTGGGGGGCATCTGACAACATACATTAATAAAATTTTCCATGACAGTCCCTCGTTTTTGTCATATCCTCCCATGTGTCTCTTGATGAATTTCGATCTTCTTACACCTGGCCTTACAGTCCATAAAAAGGAAAACACGGCTTGACATGGAGACTCTGTTCTTCAGTAGAGATGACATGGTGAGCTGTTGTAGTCGCTGGTCGGTCTGGGATCCTCTGTGTCTTGTTTGCAGGTCGGGCATCTTGTTGAGAAAAATGTGGTCATCTGCTCGGGCTCTGGTCACGCGTCCAAATCAGGCAGCAGGAGCACCTCATCACGATATATATAAGGAATAGAAACAAAAACAGCATGAGTAAATATACCCCTACTTCCTTCAACTATGATCCGCTGCAAAAATAAAAATTAAATCACCACAGATTCCCAGACTTTAGAGAATTCCATTCTTCACTAGCTACAGCTCTGGCTTTGCCTCTCAGGGATCCAAGCCCCATCCATATGGGCCTGAACTTTGTCACTAGTATCCCCGATTCAGGTATAACAATCTTTACTTATGAATTCCCAGGACCCCCCTTTGGATTGTGGGAACTTCCTTGTAGCTTCAACAGTTACATGAAAACATCCCATCCTCAATGGATGATACACTTTTCAATCGTTTCATAAGCTCAAGTCCCCACCGTGTACAAGCAATTCCCTTCTAGGTGTCCCTGTCATTCTTACCTTCCCTCGCGCCATCAGATCCTCGCGATCGGCCGCGACATAAGATGCTGGGACGAGATTCACCAGCACACATGAATCTCTTCCATTAGGGGAATTACTTTATAAACCGTAGATCTGAAGCTTTACTTTATAAACTGTGGGCTAGTTATCCCGATACCAAAGCTGGTGAGAACCAGACCTATTGTCAAAATTATAATTAATTTTACCCTCTAGAAATGTATCGAAAAATTCCATTTACAAATGTCTGTTTGGAGTCTTTACTAGTTTGTCACAACTCCTCACACCAATATGCCTGTATATCATACATCGCTGTCATCACTGGGGCACCAGAGCTCCATGGAGACTCAGAGTGGACCCAACCATGTGTCCTGTTCACTTTCTTAGCTAGTTAGGAAATACACTTTAAAAAAATATATAAATAAAGATACTTCTCATCCTTGTTGTCTTGTTCATCAATCTTCTCTGCAACGACCGAGTCACCTGTCACCTGTCACCTGTCACCTGTCACAAACTTGGCTAGAATTAGAGTGGTTAGTATCATTGGTTTAAAAAAAATTGTCACTCAGCCCATCCTCTTCCCCCCCTTTTCCTCATCTTTACAAAGTGGAGGAAAACATACAGGGTTTAGAATGGTGCAGAGCCTCAGAAACTCCTTGGACCTGAAAAGATACTTATACACACAAGTTATTAATCTGTCAATCATAAACAATACAACATTCGTGTCCATTGGTAAATTGTCAATGGCATTCGTCGAAACCGATAATAGCTAAACCCTCTACAACCCTTACTTTCACGTTTTTACTAAAATACAACACCCACAACACGACTGTCGTGGTAGGTTCAGACTTATTCTTGTTACCACATAGAACATGACACAACTAAAACTTTAGACAAACATTTTGATACAAATGTGGGGGAGATATTTCATAGTTCCTAAATCAAAAATTAAAATTAAAACCAACCAGATGGAATTCTGCCTTCACTCTTAGCAAAAAAAAAACTACATACAATGGGACAGACATGAGAACATCTCAGAATATTGTATGGACCAGCCACACAAATTTCTGGAATGTGCATCTGGATTTTAAGCACAGTTCCTCCTCTGAGAATCACAAAAGCATGTACTACACATCCATCATCCCACTCATCATTACAGATTTCTGAAGCCACAACTGAACTACTTCCAAAATATTTTTTTATTCTGGGGTCTCGTACCACCAGACATCAAAAATATCTTCCAAAGGAATACACCTTACTGTACCCTCTGACCATATATGTCACACTTTAAGGGGTCTCATGTCCGGAGCCCCAAACCCAGATCTCATGTGTAAGGCAGCTGTCTGACTGGTGTGGAGCCTTATTTTTTTATCTCCAACGCATGGATGGCCAACATTACCCATGACGATTCGAATCGCTTATGAAGTGTCCCTGCGTCCAGGGCACCTTGCACTAATTTTCGGATCAGTACTGCTTAGCGCCTCATTTTTACAGTACTGGCACCCAGCGGTTTCCGATTATTATACACGGCCTCCTGGTGTGCTAGCGTACTAATCCTCACATTTACATGCTCTACTACCGGTTATCGGCAGCCCCATAAATGTGTTGTCAGACAAACTACAAAACACCATGAAATCCTCCACTATTCAAAACAAATATTATGGCTTCTCTCTGTACCTTGATATTACAATAACTTTAATGCCTCCCCAAAACTGTATTACAATATAAACCTTAATTTACTTTAAAAAAAAAAAAAGATTTTGTCCTAATTCAAAAGACCCCAGGCCCCTCCCATCAACTTCCTGTTGCACACCTGAACAGGAAGAGGGAGGGGGAGGGGGAGTCTTGAATAGCATCATATTTTGTCTATCAAGACATTAGAAAAATCTATGGCTAGCATCAGCAAATAAAAAAACCTTTTTTCCTGGAGTGGGTGGAATTAACCCCCATGTTAAAATCCCCCCATTAACCCCCTTGACTCATATATCCCCTGGGAAGTTAAACCACCAGTTTTAAAACCAGAATACCACACAACAGTGCAACAAAACTCCTGCAAAAAGACGGCTGAAAAAGGTCAATCAAAGCCCTTCCCTTCCACTGTAGGCCACAAAACAATCAAAAGCCCCTCCCCTCCTGTGGATACATCAGAACTCATCAAACTGGTTAATTTAAATATCAATGAAGAGGAAAGAGGGAGGGAGAGAGATTTTCAAGTGCAGGCTTAAACAATACAAGCCTAAAAAGAACAATGAACTACCATTTGAGACACTCCCACACACTTGCAAAGCTAGTTTCACTATACACAAACCCAGTCTAGATTCAAATGGAAATCAAAATTCAATACAGAAAACGCAAAAGCTTTACTTAAAAATATGTAAAAAGTAAAAAAAAATAGAATTCACTTAAAAAGGAAAATCTGCACCAAAGGCTGAACACAGCAGATACAACAAGATGGCCGATGAAAAAAACCATATCAAAGGCCAGACTTCAGCAAGATGGAGTTTTTCCCGCCAAACGAAAACAGCTAGCCTATAATAGACAAAGGCTAGGCTACAACATGAGGGATTTTTTCCCGCCGAAACTAGCACATGGTTTCACACACAAAGGAATGATGTTTGCCCCTTCCCCTATAGGAAGGCCCAGCACAACTTAAAACATACACTTTAGGAACAGTTCCACTAAAAAGTATCTCACCGCACAATTGAGAATGCACACTTAGTAACATATGCTATCCAATGAAACAACAACAGAAGGAAATGGCAGATGAAAGCCAGGGTACAAAATGGCGTCGTTAACGCATGCAAAGCAGTTGTTCCCGCCAAAACTAGCACAAGCTTCCCTACTAGCCAACCCTTCTCCCCACACAATCGGACACAAATGGGACATCACATTTAACGCATAGACAAACACTTAAGGCTAACTCACATTTAAAAGTGTTAGTTACATGAAAAAGCACAACTTAAAACATGCACTTCTTGTTAAACACCTAAAGTTACTCACTGTGGCATCAACTTCCATAACAAGCCAATCCTTCTCCCCACACATACACACGATCACACACATACACACGATCACACACACACACACAGACATACATACATACATACACACACAGACATACATACACACACACACACACACATACACACGATCACACACACACACAGACATACATATATACATACACACACACACACACACACACACATACGATCAAAATTGCGGCATTATACCAAAAGACAAAACATTTGTTCTTTTTGCAAAGCTAAACTTTCCCAACGCATCAGGCAGAGAAAACGCACCCCATTTGTCTCAGGACAACAAACGTGTATTGGACTGTGCTCTGTTCTCTCCCCCTCTCTGCCTGTGTAGAGGGAAAGCCCTGTTTGCCCCTTAAACACCTGACTCGCCATTTTAAACGTCCCTGGATGCACAGAGCCATACATGCCACATTTTCTTCCTATGCTAGAGGTGTGTCAATACTACTACATAGGTCATTGCCCTGTTCCATAGAGGAGGTAATTACTGATCCTGGAGGACGATATTTAGTGGTATTGATTGATGTTTACTCACATCGCTTAGCCTTGGTTAATGTATATTATCCTCTTCCATTTTCTGGCAACATCCTTTATGAGGTACAGGAGAAGCTGGCGCCTCACGTCCCATTTAAGTTGCTAGTGGCAGGAGATTTCAACAACATCTTAGGCTATGCACTGGATACAAATGTGTAAAATAAATCAGCGCAATCAAATAATAAATGACAATTAATGTGACAGTAAATAAATGAAAAAAGTAGCTGCTATCACAAAGTGTTTTCACTCCACTCAGATAATCTAAATTCATAAATAAACAGTGCTGCGGTACTAAAAGATGCATACAAAATACAATATAGGCATGAACTTAATAAACATTCCAGTCCTTGAAAAAGTGATGAGTCAAATAAGTGACAAAAGGAAATGATCCACTATTCTTGTGAAATAATACAAATAAACCGTGCAGAAGGGGAGTGGGGACACAGAAGGGGAGTGTGTCACACCACAGAGTGGAAGTGCTGTAGTGCAGTGCTGCAGGTGATTTCACCACCGCAGTTAAAAAAAAAAGAGCATATATGGTGAAGCATAGGGGCTGGGGTGGACAGAGGGCGAATCACCCCTATGCTTCGCCATATGTATTTACCGGCGTATAACACGCACTTTTTTCCACTTAAAATCAGGGGAAAATTGTGGGTGCGTGTTATACGCCGATCCCCGCCGATTCTGAAGAAAGGAGCGAGCAGAGCCGATATTCCGAAAGCCGCGTGTACTTCGGCTTTACTCGGCTCCTCTCGCAGTCCCGCCCACCTCCACTTATTGTGAGAGGAGCGAGCGCCAACAACATACAGAAATCCGAGTGTACTTCGGCTTTACTCGGCTCCTCTCGCAGTCCCGCACACCTCCACTGACTGCGAGAGGAGCCAAGACTAGCTGAAAATACACTCGGATTTCTGTATGTTGTCAGCGCTCGCTCCTCTCTGCTCAGTCGGCGCAAATTTTAAATCAGCAGTGCTACAACGAGACGAGCAATGTTGCAAAGGCACTGGGCAAGGCTGCAAAGGCACTGGGCAAGGCTGCACTGGGCAAGGCTGCAATGATGGACAAGGCTGCAGATGGACACTGATAAGACTGCATTGATGGGCATTTTAAATGTAAGTTTTTTTCCTTAAACTTCCCTCCTAAAAGTTTTTTTCCTTAATATTTCCTCCTAAACTTGGGGTGCGTGTTATACGCCGATAAATACGGTATGTATTTTTACTTATCTTGGCAGAGATTTCTTCATCTGCATCGATCGATGTGAATGGAGGAATCATGGGCTGAACAAAAAAGAAAGAACATTTATTCCCATCAATAGAAGTGGGTGGGTGGATGCAGGGCAGCATATTGTAATGGTGGGCATACCACACACTTTTTCTGGCAGAGATTTCTTCATCCACATCAATCGATGTTAATGGAGGAATCATTTTCTCTTTTTTCATGCAGCCCACAGGACATTACAATATATGCCCAACAAGGACCAGAAACGTAGTACGTCGCTGGACTTTCAGTGGTTATACCGGAATGATGCCTGCAGGTTTAGGCCAGCTGACCATAGAGCTGATAGGAGACCAGAATGGCTCCAATCATCTCTATGGCTTAGGAAACCGGAAGATACGAGCATTTTATCACTTCGGTTTCACCGGATATAAACAGCGCCATTTTTAAATTGGGAAAGCATCTTATGACACCGATCTTGGTGTGGTCAGATGCTTTAAGGGCAGAGGAGAGATCTAGCGTCTAATAGTCCCCACATTTTTCAAAAAAAAAAAAAAAAAAGAGTACCTGTTACTACCTTTTGCTATAATAGGGAATACATTTCCTGTGATAACAATAAAAGTGATTAAAAAAGTGAAAGGGACAGTGTAAAAATAAAAAAAATACCCTGTCTCCCCGTGCTCACGCGCAAAGGCAACCGCAAGCATCGGTCTAATGTCGTATGTAAATAGCAATTTCACCATGGATGTGAAGTATCACCGCGAATGCTAGATTGAGGGCAGTAATTCTAGCAGTAGACCGCCTCTGTAAATCTAAAGTGGTAACCTGTAAAGGCTTTTAAATATGTATGTAGTTTGTCACCTCTGCACAGGCGTGCGCAATTTTAAAGCATGTTGTGTTTGGTATCCATGTACTCGACATAAGATCATCTTTTATATTTTACCAAACAATTGGGCAATATAGTGTGTTTTTGTGCTTTAAAATTAAAAAAAGCATATATATTATATATTGCTCACACATGCCATGGGTATATGTGAAATTACACCCCAAAATACAATCTGCTGCTTCTCCTGAGCATGGGGATATTGCATTTTTGGCAGTCTAACCGCATACAGGACCCCAAAAATATCACAGTTTCGGAGTCCCTGAAATGCCTAAATACACCCCTCCCCCCCAAATGACCACTTTTCAGAAAGTAGACACCCCAAGCTATCTGCTGAGAGGCATGTTGAGTTCTTTGCAGATCTAGCTTTTTGTCAGTTTTTTTTGTCAGTTTTGAAAATTGAAGAGAGAAAAATTTTCCTTTTCTTGCATTTTCCAAAATATTGTGGTAACAAATGAGATTTCACCGTGCCTCTTAGCAAATACCTTGGGGTGTCTACTTTCTGAAAAGAGGCCATATGGGTAGTGCTATATTTATAAGTGCAACTTCTAACATCCAAGTGAAAGATATAACACCAAAATGTCAGAGAAAAATAAAATAAAATTCAAAAATAGAATCACACAGAGTTGGAAAAAATCACCCCAATCCTGAAAATTACTTGTAAACTCAATCAGGTGTAGCTAATCACCTTCTCAATAGCACACAAAGCCATTTGTCTTGCAACTGTGATCAGCTGTGGTCATTTTGATTATTTCAGCATGAAAAGAGCTTTCCTGGACCGTATCAGTCCTTGGTAGTGCAACTGAAGCAAACAATCAACTATGGGTGGCAAGGCACTGTCAAGCGATCTCCGGGATAAAGTTGTGGACAAGCATAAGTCAGGAAATGGATACAAAAAATGTCAAAGGCTTTATTAATGCCTAGAAGCACAGTAAAAGTATAATATTAACAAGTGGAGGTATTTGGCACAACACAGACCCTCCTTGGATCAGGAAGTCACTCCAAACTGCCTGCAGCAACTCTGAACCAGTTGCACTAATCTTTTGACAAAGAGTGATCAATGTGTGCATGCGACAACAATAGAACAAATTTTCCACAAATGTGACATGAATGGGAGGGTTGCAAGAAAAAAACCAAAAAACAAACAAAACAAACAAACACTCTTTAACCCCTTCCCGACTGCCGCACGTCTGCAGAATGGCACGGGTGTGGGTGTGCAAAAGGGTGTTACTGTACCTCCCTTCATAAATCGATGTCCGAAAATGACCTGTGATCACGGCGAGGAAAGGCAGACCGGGGAAATGTAAACAAGGCATTTCCCTATTCTGCCTAGTGACATGACAGGGATCCACTGCTCCCTGTCATCGGGAGCAGTGATCTCTGTCATGTCCTAGGTAGCCCATCCCCCCCTACAGTTAGAACACCCTGAGGGAACACATTTAACCCCTTGATCGCCCCCTAGTGTTTAACCCCTTCCCTGTCAGTGACATTTATACAGTAATGAGGGGCTATTTTTTTTGCTCTGATTGCTGTATAAATGTCAATGGTCCCAAAATAGTGTCAAAAGTGTTCAATCTGTCCACCGCAATACCGTAGTCCCAATAAAAATCACAGATCACCGCCATTACGAATAAAAAAAATGTAAATACCATAAATCTTTCCCCTATTTTGTAGACGTTATAACTTTTGCGCAAACCAATCAATATACACTTATTGCTAAACTGAGGAAGAAATTAGTTTTTTTTATATAATTTTTGGGGATATTTATTATAGCAAAAAGTTAAAAATATTGCTTTTTTTTTTCAAAATTGTCAGTCTTTCTTTGTTTATCGCACAAAAAATAAAAACTGCAGAGGTGATCAAATGCCACCAAAAGAGAGCTCTATTTGTGGGGTAAAAAATTTTTTATTTCTTCGTCATACTTACCTGTAAAATCCTTTTCTTTGAGTACATCATGGGACACAGAGTTAGGCTAATATTCATTACCTACTGGGTTATACGCCATCTCCAGGTGAATGGAAACTGGTAGACAAAGTCTTAGACAGGAAGTGATCCCCTATATAACCACTCCCATACAGGAAGTACATCCGTTTTGTAGCAAGCACTGAATCCTCAAAAAAGAGGGGAGGGATCTCTGTGTCCCATGATGTACGCAAAGAAAAGGATTTTACAGGCAAGTATGATGAAAAATACCTAGTTAGACTTACCGGTGACGGTATTTCTAAGAGCCTTTCAGGACAACCCTGGAGAGAGCGCAGCTCCGCCCACTTTGAGGAAACACTTGCAAATTTTTCTTTAAAACTCCTCCTCTTCCACCATGGCCTCAGTTATTGTTACCTCCGGCATACTGGAAGATAAAGCACAGAGAACACAAACAAACCATGACAGATACTTGTATCATCTTTAAACATAGAAACACAAGGGAGGGAACTAGGCGTTGTCCTGAAAGGCTCTTAGAAATACCGTCACCGGTAAGTCTAACTAGGTATTTTCTCAAGTCGCCTTTCAGGACAACCCTGGAGAGGATAAACGAGAAGCTTACCCTAGGGTGGGACCACTGCCTGCAGTACCTTCCTGCCGAAGGCTTGATCCGCAGCTGACAGCAAGTCCAGTCTGTAGTGCCGAAGGAAAGTTGAGTAACTTGACCACGTGGCCGCCTTGCAGATTTGATCAGGCGTAGCACCGGCCCTCTCGGCCCAAGACACTGCTGTTGCCCTAGTGGAATGGGCAGCAATTCCGGAGGGAGGGATTCTCCTCTAGCTTTGTATGCCTCCGAAATTGCCTCTCTAAGCCACCTACCTAGAGTACTCTTGGAGGCTTTTTCCCCTTTTCTAGGACCTGAAAAGATTACAAACAGAGCATTCGTCTTTCTGAATTCCCTAGTAACTGCTAGGAAATGGAGAAGACACCTCCTTACGTCTAAGGTATGAAAGGCCTCCTCCCCTGTGTTGGTAGGGTTGGAGGAAAAGGTAGGCAACACTATTTGTTGGGTACGATGGAACTCTGAAGATACCTTGGGAAGAAAGGCTGGGTCTATCTGCAGCACTATCCTATCGGGAAAAATCTTTAGGAAAGGCTCTGTAACTGCCAGAGCCTGTAATTCGCTCACTCGTCTAGCTGACGTAATGGCTACTAAGAAAATTGTTTTTAAAACTAAATTTTTTAAACAAGAGTCCTTAAGAGGTTTAAACGGAGCTCCCGTTAAACCCTGAAGGACTATGGATAAATCCCAACTGGGAAAATTCCTGAGGGGAACTGGCCTATTCCGTGCCATTGCCCTGAAAAACCTGGAAATTAAAGCTTCCCTGGAAAGGGTTTTTTCTAAATAAACAGAAAGGGCCGCCACCTGAGTTTTCAGGGTGCTGGCTGCCAAACCTTTCTCCATTCCTTCATGGAGAAATTCCAGTACTGAACTAGTACTTTTCACCTGGAACCCCCTAAGAGTACAATATGAGTTGTACTTCTTCCAGACTTTAAGATAGATGGCCCGAGTCACTTCCTTCCTGCTTGAAAGTAAAGTCCTTACTAGTCCCTCAGACAAACCCTTAGCTCTCAAGAGGTCCTCTTCAGAAACCAAGCGGTTAGCTGCAGCCTGCCTGCCTCTGGATGGATCACTGACCCTTGTGTCAGAAGGTCCTGCCTGACTGGTAGCCTCCACGGGGGTTCTGTGGCTAGATTTAGAAGAGCCGAGAACCAGGGTATTTTTGGCCAGAAGGGCGCGATGAGAATCATGCTGGTCCTCTCTTCCCTGAACTTCCTCAAGATCACCGGTATTAGAGGAAAGGGGGGAAAGGCATAGCACAGACGGTAATGCCAAGGATGGGCTAGCGCGTCTAAACCCATGGCCTGATCTTCCCGGTGAAGAGAATAGTATTTTTGGACCTTGCAGTTTTGCTGATTTGCAAACAGATCCACCTGGGGAAATCCCCATGTACTGGCGATCATCAGGAAGACCTCCTGATTTAAGCTCCATTCTGCTTCCACCAGTCTCTTCCTGCTGAGAAGATCTGCCCAGAGATTCAGAGAGCCTTTTAGATGGACTGCTGAGAGGGAGGCCACGCTTTTTTTCGCCCAAGCGAATAGTTGCCTGGCTAACTCCATGAGACCCTTGCTCCTGGTCCCCCCTTGTTTTAGGACATATGCTACTGTTGTCATATTGTCCGACAAGATCTGTACATGCTGCCCCTCTACTACGTGCTGAAAAGCCCGAAGGGCCAGCAACACAGCCCTGAGTTCTCTCCAATTCGAGGATCTGAGGGACTCTGCCTTGGACCAAGTCCCCTGGACCGTCAGCCCGTCTAAGTGGGCTCCCCAACCCCAGGCACTCGCGTCCATCGTCAGGCGTTTGTCTAGCGGCCAGAACCAGGGAAGGCCTTGTGTGAGATTGGCTGTGTTTCGCCACCACCACAGAGCCCGTTTTACTTTTGAGGTGAGGCTGAATTTCTTTTCTAGTGGAACCTGATGAGACCAGACCTGCAGGATCTCTGCCTGAAGAGGTCTGGAATGGAACCGGGCCCACTGGACAGCTGGGATGGAGGCTGTAAGGAGACCTAACACCCTCATGGCTGAACGGACTGAAACCACCTGATTCGTCTGAATTTGTTTTACTGCCGTCAGGATCTTTTCCACTTTTTCTTGCGGAAGAAAAACTTTTTGCAGGGTAGAATTGATGGTGTACCCTAGAAAAACTACTTCCTGGCTTGGAACTAGGTTTGATTTCTCCAGATTGAGAAGCCACCCTAAGTCCCCCAGGTGAGCCTGTGCTATCTGAAGATTCGACAGCACCTGTTCCCTGGAGTCCGCAAAAAATAGGAGATCGTCCAGATATGGGACCACTGAGATTCCCCTCAATCTCAGTGGTTCCAGGGCTTCCGCCATGACCTTGGTGAAGATCCTGGGGGAGGACGACAGCCTGAACAGCAAGGCCCTGAATTGTAGGTGCCAGACTGATGACCCTAGATTCACTGCCAACCTGAGGAACCTTTGGGAGGATTGGGCGATCGGGACATGTAGATAGGCGTCCCTCAGATCCAGGGAGGCCATGAAGCAATTTTTGAATAACAACCTCGTTATTGTATGGATTGTATCCATGCGGAAGTGCTTGTATCGTATTGATTGATTCAGAATTTTTAGATTCAGTATCAATCGATATTTGCCCGAAGGTTTTCTCACTCGGAAGATGTGAGAATAAAACCCATGGCCTTCCTGTTCCCTTGGAACCTGGACAATCACCTCCTGTTGAATCAGATCCTCCAAAAGGCTCTTCATGGCAGAGGCTTTGTCTTGGTCCCTCGGAAGGGTCATGACATAAAATCTGTTTGGGGGAATGTTGGAAAATTCCAGGCTGTATCCCTGCGCCACAATGTTCCTCACGAACTGACTTGAGGAACACTGGCTCCATTGCGGAAGGAAGGCGGACAACCTTCCTCCCACTGGAGCAGAGCAGTCACTTATCCTTGGGGGGTTGACTGGAGGGAGTTTTGAACAAAATTCCTCCTTTACCTCTACCCTTCTGGGGGTTCCAGCTACTTTTGCTGTCCTCCCCACCCTTACGGGACTGTTGAACAGGACGAAATTTCCTTTTGCCTGCCTGTTTTTTCTTGGCAGGAAAGGCCTTCTTTTTGTCTGCCGTTGTGTCCAGCACTGTTTCCAGCTCTGGCCCAAACAGCAGATCCCCTGAAAAGGGCAGACCACACAACCTAACCTTGGAGGCTGTGTCACCTGACCACGTTTTAAGCCAGACAGCTCTCCTGGCGGAATTCACCAGGGCCGCAGATCTGGCTGCCATTTTGATGGACTCCGCAGAGGCATCAGCCATGTATTTCACCGCTCTAAGGATTAGTGGAAAGGATTCCATCAAGTCCTTACGTGGTGTGCCTGCTTCCACGTGGCTCTGCAATTTATCTATCCAACACTCTAAATTCCTAGCCACCACCGTGGATGCCATGGCTGGTTTGAGGCTGGCAGATGCTGAATCCCATGCCCTCTTTAAAAGAGTATCTGCTCTTTTATCCATGGCGTCTTTGAGTACCCCCATGTCCTCAAAGGCCAAGTCTGTCCTACGCGATACCTGTGAAAAGGCTGCGTCCACACGTGTTTTTTTGTTCCACACCTCTGACTCTTTTTCGTCAAAGGGAAAGCGTCTTTTTCTGGCTCTTAGAAAGGAAAGGACCCCTCTCTGGGTCCTTCCATTCTTTTTTAACCGTGTCTGTCAATACTTTATGAACAGGAAAAACCCTGGATTTAACCTCATCCAGCCCCTGATACATTCTATCGTGTACAGACAACTGGACTTTTTCCTCCTGGATGTCCAGGGTCGTATAGATAGCCCTCAGGAGGTCATCTACCTCCTCTAAAGACAGCTTGTACCTGGAACCACGGCTGTCATCCTCCTCTTCAACCTCCTCCTCTGAATCTCTGAGGGAAGGGAGAGTACTTGCCCCTTCGTCCTCTGAGTCCGCTACCTCCCTCTGCCTGGAGGTGGATGCTCTAGGACTTGCTGGTGGTTGCTGGCTACCGCCCTGACCTGCTGGACTGTGAACCAACAGTGTCTTGACGGAGCTTAACGAGCTTGCTATCTCTCGCACTGAAGAAAATAGCTTGCCGTATTGCTGAGAGGACTCCTCCTCCACTATCTCCCTGATACAAGACCTACATAAAGCCTTCTGCCAAGATTCACGCAAAGGGTTCTTGCACACAGGGCATCTCTTTCCTGGAGGGTTTGCTCTCTTTACTTTCCCTGAAACCGTTTCCTAGGGACAAAAAATAAAAGCTTGTTTACTACTAATCCTAGTGCTATGATAAACCACCACCAGAAAGAAAAAGTAACCACCTGTGTGCAGCAACCACCTAACTACAGGACTGAAGGAAGTGACCTCAGACCCTGTAGTGACAAGACCCCCCTTGGGGAGGAATGAAAACAACCAAACAGGAGAAAAACAGCCCATAAGGAAAAGAATCAAAAGCACCATTGTGCCCCTCTTACCTGGGCCTGACCGGTGCTTGGGGTGCCTGTCTCCACCGTTGCTGCAGATCTCTCATCCATCTTGTTGCAGAGAGCGCAGCGGGGCGAATGAATTAAACAGCCGCTTTTTAAGTTTCCCGGGCTCAGCGTCACTACGCACGCCGGAAGCGGAAGCACCAGTCTGTAGACCCGCCCCCTAACCCTTGCGTTCCAGACGACCGGAACCACAGTCGTCCCGCCCGCACAGGAAGCCGCGTCACTGGCCGCCGCGTCATCCGCCCGCCAGGAGACCCAATCCGGAAGCCGTACCGCGCCGCGCGCGAGATTCGAACGGCCCCAGGGGTACAGACGCCTCGACTTCCTGCCGGCCACCGCTCCCGTGAGCTGGAGAAGGTCGGGGACTCCGGAACCCCCCCCCCCGCTCGTACTAGGGGGGGGGCTGGGATGGTCTGCTGCAAGAAACAGCTCAAGGTAGGCTACCTCCCCTCCCCTGGAGGGAAAGCAGCTCTGGTTCCCACAAGTGCTTCCATCCATGGCGGAGGAAACACAATAACTGAGGCCATGGTGGAAGAGGAGGAGTTTTAAAGAAAAATTTGCAAGTGTTTCCTCAAAGTGGGCGGAGCTGCGCTCTCTCCAGGGTTGTCCTGAAAGGCGACTGGAGAAAAATCCTATTTTCTTTTTCATACATTGTGGGACACAGAGTTAGGCTAATATTCATTACCTACTGGGACATCCCAGAGCAATAGCCTTGAGGGGAAGGAGACACCTTGCCAAATATACCTTATACGGCAGCCCACAGTACACTGCAGCCGAAAGTGGAATCCTCGGCTGCTCAACATCCACTTGATAACATTTTGTGAACGTATGCACTAAAGACCAGGTAGCAGCCTTACAAATCTGAGCCACAGATACCCGTGTTTCCTACACCCCTGGTAGAATGAGCTCTCATCCTAAAGGGAGGAGCTTTACGTTTCAGACCATAGGCCTGAATGACCAATTGACGTACCCAAATTGGCAATGGAAGCTTTGGAAGCTGCCTGCCTTTTCTTGGGTCCTTTTGGTAAAACAAAAAAGGAGTCTGATCCTTGGATCTCTGCAGATCTAGACAAATAAACCTTGACTGCCCAGACAACGTCCAAGGAATGCAGTCATCTCTCTTCTGCTGAACGAGGCTGAAAGGAAAAAGAAGGCAAAATAATGTCCTGATTCAAATTAAAGGCTGACACCACTTTTGGCAAAAAGGATGGAACAGGTCGTAACACGACCCTGTCGTGCTGAAAGATCAAGTATGGTTCCCTGCACAAAAGGGCCGCTAACTCCGACACTCTTCTAGCCGAGGTGATGGCCATCAGGAAGGCTAGCTTGTGTAACAGCAAGTCTAATGGAATTTCCTTGATAGGCTCAAATGGTTGTTTCTGTAACACAGACAGCACCAAGTTCAAATCCCAAGGACACATAGGTGACCTAATGGGGGGAAGCAAACGAGTTGCCCCCTGCATAAAAGTTTGGACCAGCGAATGGGAGGCTAAAGGCCTTTGGAAGAATAATGACAGGGTCGAAATCTGACCTCTGACTGTACTCAAAGCCAGTCTAATTTCCACAGCTGACTGTAGAAAAGAGAGAATTCACCTAATCACGTATTTCCGAGGATGCCATTTTCTGGCTTCACACCAATACAAGTCTTCCAGATCTTATGATAGATCTTCCTAGTGACAGCTTTTCTAGCATTCACTAGGGTAGACACCACTGGTCCCGAAATGCCAAGATCTTTCAACACTCTGGCTTCAATAGCCATGCCGTCAAATTTAGAGACTGTAAATTGGGGTGGAATATAGGACCTTGAGAGAGTAGATCGGGGCGATGTGGAAGCATCCATGGCCCGTCTATTGTCAGTCTCACAATCTCCGGGAACCAGGCCCTTCAGGGCCAGGCTGGTGCCAACAGAATCACTGGAACCCCTCTCTCAAAATTCTACACAACAAATGTGGAAGGAGGGAGATCGGGGGGAAAGCATAAACCAGGGAGTACTGGCTCCACAGAACTACCAGAGCATCTGCTCCGATTGCCAGAGGATCCCTTGTTCGGGATACAAACTGCTACCAGAGCATTTGCTCCGATTGCCAGAGGATCCCTTGTTCGGGACACAAGCTGCTGTAGCTTGTTGTTGAACATGGATGCCAATAGGTCGACCTCTGGCCATCCCCAATGCTGGCAAATTTCCTGGAACACCCCTGGGTGTAGGGACCATTCCCCCAAGCAGATATGCTGGTGGGTGAGATAACCTGCCTTCCAGTTCTCTACTCCCGGGATATGGACAGCTGATAGAATTGGCACATGTCCCTCTTTCCAGGCTAGAATATGGTTTGCAACGACTCCTGGTACCGCCTTGGTGGTTTATATAGGCCACTGCAGTGGCATTGTCGGACTGAACCCCCGATAGGGCAGTCCTGAAGCTCCCCTGTCCAGGACCGTAGGGCCAGACGTACTCCAGGAAGCTGATGGGCAGGATCTGTTCTGTCCTTGACCATTTCCCCTGAGCTGTGAGCCCCTCTAGGGTCGCTCCCCAGCCCGAGAGACTGGCATCTGTAGTCAGTACTCTCCGAGTTACAGGGAGGAAGGATCTTCCTTTTTACAGGTTTTGATCCTGCAACGACCAGTTTAGGCTTAAGCGTGCCCGAGGAGATAAGAACATTGGATAATCCAGGGCTTGTCCTCTCCTGTTTCAAGCCAACAAGATGTCTTATTGTATAGGCCTGGAATGGAACTGGGCATAGGGCACTGTCTCGAAGGAGGACACCATCCTTCCTAGAAGACTCATACAGAGCCGAATGGAAGGTTGTCTGGTGCCCCTTATCTAGGATCAGATCTAAATACTTCAGACTTTGAGCTGGTCTCAAGGCTGACTTTTCAGTATTTGGTAAAGCCTGAGCTTTCCAAATACCACACTGTGCAGGTTATGCTTTGTTCTAGAGCCTGTAGTGAGTGATCTCTGCACAGGAGGACGTGCAGATACCCGTGTACCAAGATCCCTTGGGCCCTTAAAAGACCCAGTACTGGTGCTAGGACCTTTGTGAACACCTGGAGAGCTGTGGCAAGCCCAAAGGGTAGAGCCACAAACTGAAAATTACTTTCCTCTACTGCAAATTGCAGGAACCTGTCACGTACCTGAAGGGAGACTGAATTGACGAGGTCGGCCTCTCTTGTATCTCCAGTCCAGGTCCCGCTGAGGGTGGAACAGAAGGAGCCAAGGGCCAGGAGGAACATGAGTGCCCGTAGGGGAAGACCCGGAGACCTGTTGCAGGAAGTCGCAGGACTGTAGTTGCAGAAGTGCTGAGCCCAACAGGACACTGGAGCGAGGTCACAAAGGAAGCCGGGTTCGTTAACAGCCGGACAGCAAGGTACCAGGACATCAGGCAAAAGGCAAGGTCCGATGAGAGAAGCCGGGATCAGGAGCCAGGGATCAGGTAAACACAGTCCAGAAGCAAGGTCAGTGGAGAGCCGGGGTCAAAAGCCAGAGATCAGATAAGCAGGATCCAGAAGCTGGGTCAAACAGGAGCCAAGGTCAGCAACGGTTATTGAGACAGGAGATCGCAAGTTCACGGTATCAGGAACACAGCTGAAAGACCAGTCAGCACCGTTCAGGAGTCAGGGCACTCTTTAAATAGGCCGTCTGGCGGCAACTGGGTTTAGGGGGCGCGCTCCTGCACATGCACGATGCGTGCACATGTGCACGCAAGGATCTGTTGCCCGTGAGTGTGCATCTGTTGCCCGCGAGTGTGCGCCTGTTGCCCGCGAGTATGTGCCTGTTGCCCGCGAGTATGTGCCGGTTGCCCGCGAGTATGTGCCTGTTGCCCGCGAGTATGCGCATGCGCACAGAATGTATTCTGACAGTTCTCTCTGATGAGGCTGAAAGATAGGTACGTGTAAATACGTGTCCTTTATATTGAGGGAGGCTAGAAAGTCTCCCATCTGGAGCGAGGCTACAACCGAGCGGACAGACTCCATCCGAAAGGACTAGATTAGTAGATACTGGTTTAGGGATCTTAGATCCAAATAGGGCATTGTGTCCCGTTTGGTTTTTGAACCGTAAACAGGTTAGAATAAAACCCTGCACCCCTCCTTGATGCACTAAATGATATAGTGCCTGAAACAGTAAGTTTCTTTTTGGAGGATGCGAGGGAATTCTGGATCTTAGAAACCTCTGAGGGGGAGCCCCTCGTAACTCCAGCTTGTAACTGCGGGATATAGTCGAGGTGACCCACTCACCCTGAACCATTGTTCTCCAAATGTCTGCAAAGTGCAGCAGCCTTCTGTCAGAAACCATGAAATCAGATCGAGACATAAGTACAGTTAAATCACACTTGTTTAACCACTTCAATACCCTGCACTGTCACCACAAGGTGGATCTCCCATCCTGGGTGAACGTCATATGACGTCCTCTCATTTCCGGCCGTCTAGGGGGCGCGTGCGCGCCGCCCACGGCTTTGCTCAGGACACGGTGTGCATGCCCGGCGGCCGCGATGTTCGTCGGGCACCCGCGATTGCCCAGGAACACAACAGGACCATGAATCTGTGTGTGTAAAGACACAGATCCACGTCCTGTCAGTGGAGAGGAGACCGATGGTGTGTTCCCAGTACAGAGGAACACTGATCAGTCGCCTCCCCTTGTGAGTCCCCTCCCCCCACAGTTAGAATCACTACCATAGGGAACATATTATCCCCTGCAGCGCCCCCTAGTGTTAACCCCTTCCCTGCCAGTCACATTTACACAGTAATGAGTGCAATTTTATAGCAACGATCGCTGTGTAAATGGTCCCAAAAAAGTGTCGAAGTGTCCGCTGCAATGTCGCAGTCACGAAAAAAAATAAAAAATAAAAAATTAAAAAAAAAATCGCAGATCGCCGCCATTACTAGTAAAAAAAATAAAAATACAATAAATCTATCCCCTATTTTGTAGACACTATAACTTTTGCGCAAACCGATCAATATACGCTTATTGCGATTTTTTTACCAAAAATATGTACAAGAATACATATCGGCCTAAACTGAGTAAAACATTTTTTTTTTTAATCGGATATTTTTTATAGCAAAAAGTAAAAAATATTGTATTTTTTTTTCAAAATTGTGACTCTTGTTTTGTTTATAGCGCAAAAAATAAAAACCGCAGAGGTGATCACATACCACCAAAAGAAAGCTCTATTTGTGGGGAAAAAGGGACGTCAATTTTGTTTGGGTACAACGTCGCATGACCGCGCAATTGTCAGTTAAAGTGACGCAGTGTCAAATCGCAAAAAGTGCTCTGGTAAGGAAGGGGGTAAAATCCTCCGGGGCTGAATCGGTTAATAATAAAAGTAAATAGAACAAAGCGTAGTCAAAACATAGCCAGACACGAAAGAAACATGCACTGCTTGAAATGACGAGGCAGGTGGTATAGCTACTAGGCGATTGTGATTATTGTTTTACCTGAGCATGTACTGTAAAATGATTTGAGTAGCCCGGAGGGCACGTGATTGTGTTTACATTCCTGTTAAACTTGGGACATTGCACAACGGGGAGGGGGGAATTTATGTGGGTTTCTGTTATTGTTGTTTATTGCTGTTAAAAAAAAAAAAAAAACTGAATAAAAAAATTTTTCCAAAAAAAAAAAAAAAAAACACAGCCAGAGTTCAGGAACTGGAACGGATAGTCAGACAATACAAGACGTAGTAAAACAGCAAGCAGGATCTGGAGCCAGAAGGGATGTCAGCCAAGCAAGACTTTTAACAGGAGTGCAGGAGAGCGTCTCTGTGATGTTGACTAAGGCGAAGGCAGAGATCTTCTGGGCTGGACAGCTTAAGTAGGCAGGGCTGACGAGCAGGATATCATCCGCAGCTGAGTAACTGTGGAGAGATAGGAGCTGGCAATTAGCCGACAGCTCAGAGAAGAAAGGGCTGAGCCCAGCCCTGACACCTTCCCCCCACGCGATAGAGTGGGGGCTTCCCCTCAAAAGGAGGGCTTGGTGCCGGTTTTAGAAGAGCTTTGGACCCAGGGCTTTTTCTGGCCCTGGCCATGCAGCTTGCCCCTGGCTTGCCCCGGGGAAGCAGTCCCTGAGGTTTTAAACTAGGGATGCCTGGTGCTTCTGTTCCCCAGAAGTAGAGAACTCTTCCCTCCGGAAATCTTTTGGATATATTTGTCCAAATCATCACCAAACAAGCGTTCCCCATGAAAGGGGAAACCTGCCAATAACTTCTTATAAGGAAGCTCGGCTGACCAGTTCTTAAACCACAAAAGTCTGCGCATATGTACAGACAAGAGAGCCAAACGAGAAACCTGTTGTATTGAATCCTTTAAGGCATCAATAGCAGAATACAGCGCTCAAGGAATATCTGTCTTATTTTCAGCAATACCATCCTCCTGGTTAGGCCTGTCAGGCCGTCTGACCTGATCCTTTATGGACTGACAGATACCAATTGCTGCAACAGCTGGCTGAATAGCTGAACTGGCCAAAGAAAAGGAAGCCTTTACCACTTAAGCCCCAGAATAATTGGCCCCATAATGACCAGAGCACTTTTTACAATTTGGCACTGCGCAGCTTTAACTGGTAATGGCGCGGTTATGGAACAAAGGACGCAAATTTAGTTTGGGTATGCCTCTATGATTTAAATTTTTTTTATTTTTTGCAATATAAATGAAAAAAAATACGTAGATTTTGAAAAAAAATTATATTTTCTACTTTTTTGTTTATTGGAAATTTTTTTTATAACAAATTTTAGTCATACATTTAGGCCAAAATGTATTCAGCCCATGTCTTTGGTTGAAAAAAAAAAAAAATGTCAATAAGCGCTTATTTGTTTGCGCAAAAGTTATAGCTTTTAGCTACAAACTAGGGTACGTTTTCTTTAATGTACGCAGCTTTTGGTTTATGAATGCCTATCTTATTTCTTGAGGTGCTAAAATGGCAGGGCAATACAACCCCCCCCCCCCCCAAATGACCCCATTTCAGAAAGTAGACAACCCAAGGTAATTGCTGAGAGGCATGTCGAGTCCATTAAATATTTTATTTTTTTGTCACAAGTAACTGAAAAAATAACTGAGTATGCCGATACCACATGTGCGATTCTTTTTGGTAGCCTAGCCGCGTACAGGACCCCGAAAACCTTCAGGATTTCTAAGGGCATACATTTTTTATTTTACTCCATATTACAGTGTCGAAGGCCATAAAATGCCAAGATAGCAAAAAAACAAAAAAAAAACAAATTACCCCATTTTGGAAAGTAGATACTCCAAGCTATTTGCTGAGAGGCATGTTGAATCCATGGAATATTTTATATTTTGCCACAAGTTTCGGAAATTTTACAAACTTTTTTTTTTTTGTACAAACACTAAATGATATAATGCTCAAACATGCCATGGGCATATGCGACATTACACCCCAAAATACATTTTGCTGCTTCTCCTTCTCTAGTACGGGGATACCACATGTGTGAGACTTTTTAGGAGCCTAGCCGCCGTGTACAGGACCCCAAAACCAATCACAGCCTTCAGGCTTTCCAAGGGCGTAAAATGGTGATTTCACTTCCTACCTATCAGTTTCGGAGGCCCTAAAATGTCAAGATAGCACATAACCCCCCCAAAATTACCCCATTTTGGAAAGAAAACCCTTCAAGCTATTTGCTAAGAGGCATGTTGTGTCCATGGAATATTTTATATTTTGCCACAATTTTCGGAAAAATTCAAATGTATTTATTTATTGTTTTACACTAAGTTATCACTAAATGATATATTGTTAAAACATGGCATGGTTATATGTGGAATTACACCCCAAAAAAGTCTCACACATGTGGTATCCCCAGCAGAATGTATTTTGGGGTGTAATTTCACATGTGCCACTGACATTTGAGCAATATATCATTTAGTGACAACTTTGTGCAAAAAAAAAATGTTTTTCCCGACACTTGTGGCAAAATATAATATATTCCATGGACTCAACATGCCTATCGGCAAATAACTTGGGGTGTCTACTTTCTAAAAAGGGGTCATTTTGAACTGTCCTGGCATTTTATGCACAACATTAGAAACTTATGCCACACATCACCCACTCTTCTAACCCCCTCTCCTCTGCCCTCAAATCATCTGACCATACCAAGATCGGTGTGATAAAATGCTTTCCCAATTTCCCACTGGTGCTGTTTATTACCGTCGAAACCTAAGTCATGAAATGCTCGTATTAATAAACAAGTGATCTAACAAAACTGTGATAATCCGAAACTGAAAACTGGCTGCAAAACCTATTTGTGTTCACAATACACAGATAAAAAATATTAATAAACAAGTGATCTTGCGCAGTAATAAATTATCACAAACAATAATGTAATATAAATGTGTAAAAAGGTGTATTAAATCAAGTCCCAAAAATATCTAATCCAAATAGTTCTTCATGCTAGAGATGTCTCTAATATGTACTCATTTCATGCCTTCACACAACTGTTATGTGCTCACAGAACTCTCACCTTTAAAAAAGTGAATATCCAGCCTTAAATTATTGAGAGTTCTGTGAGCACATAACAGTTGTGTGAAGGCAAGGAATGAATACATATTAGAGACATCTCTAACATTAAGAACCATTTGGATTAGATATTTTTGGGACTTGATTTAATACACCTTTTTACACATTTATATTACATTATTGTTTGTGATAATTTATTACTGCGCAAGATCACTTGTTTATTAATATTTTTTATCTGTGTATTGGGAACACAAATAGGTTTTGCAGCCAGTTTTCAGTTTCGGATTATCACAGTTTTGTTAATTCAGTCATGGTTTTTAATATCAGTTCACTTGGTAGGGCGAAGGACATTCACCCTTCGTTTATGAAATGCTCGTAGCTTCCGGTTTCTTAGGCCATAGAGATGATTGGAGCCGCTCTGGTCTCCGATTAGCCCTATGGTCAGCTGGCAGAACCACCGGCTGCATTCTCGGGTTCCGTGGTGGGACAGGAGAGCCCGAGAAAAACATGGAAGACGTTCCCTCCCACTGCTTGTAAAAGCAGTCTAGAGGCCAATTAGGCGCTAGGATTTCTTTTACATGAAAGCCGACTACTCGCTGAAAAAAATGATACCAAGATGAAACCCAAACCTGCAGACATCATTCTGGTATAACCACTCAAAGTCCAGCAACATACCAGTATGTTGCTGGTCCTTGTTGGGCATATATTGTAATGTTCTTTTTTTCCATGCAGCCTGTGGACCGAACAAAAAAAAGATTGATCGGTGGGTATGCCCACCATTAGAATACCGTCCTTCATCCACCTACTTCTTATGATGGGCATACATGCACCGTTTTTTTTTTTTTTTTTACTGTGGTGGTGAAATCACCTCCACATCACTGGATTTACGTATTGTAAGAGCAAACGCTGTTGCTGTCAAGATAAATAAATCAGTACTGCAGCTGAATGGCGTACCTGAAAAGCAAACAATAAAACTCGATAAACCAATCCGTGCCAAAAAAAAAAAAAAGAGTTAACAATATATGCCGAAGCATGGGGCAATCCACCCCTAATGTTAGGGGCAAATCGCCCCTCCACCCCTGCCCCCATGCTTTGGCATATATGCTCTTTTTTTTTTTTTAACTGTGGTGGTGAAATCACCTCCTACAGCGCTGGAGTCACGGCTTTATGTATTGTGGGAGCAAATGCTGTTGCTGTCAGAATAAATAAACCCGTGCTGCAGCTGAATGGCGTACCCACAAAGCACATAATGGTTAACAATAAAACAAAGTAACATTAAAGTATAACAGTAAGACATACCATACCTGCAAAGCAAATACAATAAAACACAGTAAAAATAAAACATTAGTTATAAAATACAGCAAAAATAGAGAGAGAACAATAGATATTGAACAATAGAGAACGAACAATAGGAGCAGACAAAAGAGTGAAGATGAGAGAATAATAGAGAGAGATGAAAAATAAAAAACGAAACACTATTTTTGGCTTTATTATTTTTTGCACTTTTATATAAACTGTAAATGTTCCAGATAAGGGTCTCTCAAAATGTGATGGCCATCTCATCTTTCAAGACCCAGTGTAAGTGTTCCCTAGGACTGTGTAGTGCTGTACCCTACACTAATACTCCACTAGTGTGTGGTAGTGTTTGACACAGTCACCGATGCAAAGACCAGGTTGGTTAGGACATGAGGGACAATAAAAGTGCGTGTCACGCCAAAATCCGCGTTTTCTGCAGACACAACATCTTCTTTGGGGTGTTCTTTGGGCCCCCGGGGGAACCAAGGAGGACATATGGAAAATGCCTCTCATGCAGCTGGCTAATTGTATTTGCATTGGGAAGTTGGGGCACAGCACCGTCTGGAAACAGAAGGGCTGTGATGATCTCTTCCTGGAATTTTAGGAAGGATCCAGTTCGTCTGGACACTTTGTATAGCACATAAGCGTTCAGCAGAGCCAATTGGAATAAAAATACAGACACTTTTTTTACCAGCGTCTGGCCTTATGGGCAAGTGCAGCGCCAACATCCGATCGTTGAATACACCCCCTCCCATGTTAAGGTTGTATTCGTGGACAGAGAGGGGCTTCACAATACCAATCGCCGTTGAAATTTCGACTGTTCTATTTGCGTGAAGGGAGGACAGAACGAAAACATTCCTTGTATCCCTCCACTTCACTGCGAGCAAATTATTACATCTCAAGCAGGCTCTCTCCCCCGTCTAAGTCGGAAATCTACAAGCTATTGGGGGAAGCCCCGGCAATTAGATTGCACGGTGTCAAATGCGCCAATTCCACAATCAAAAAGGTGACTAAAAAGTGGCACACTTGTGTAATAATTGTCCATGTATAAGTGGTACCCCTTTCCGAATACTGGCGACACCAAGTCCCACACAATCTTACCAGCGCACCCTATGTAGTCTGGGCAGTTCTCGGGCTCCACAGGACTATCTTTTCCATAGTAAACCATAAAACTATATGTATAGCCTATTGCCCTGTCACAGGACTTATACAACTTGACCCCATGTCTGGCACGCTTGCAGGGAAGATACTGTTTGATAGACAAGCAGCCAGGAAATTTAATCAGGGACTGATCAACGCAGACAACTTGATCAAGAGTAAACAAGGCTGCAAACTGTTGGTTGAAGTGGTTTACAAGGGGCCGAATTTTGTAGAGCCGATCGTATCCAGGGTCACCCCGAGGATGACAGAGTTCATTGTCATTAAAATGCATGAACCGTAAGATCTGCTCGTATCGCGTCCTGGTCATGGAGGCAGAGAATACAGGCATATGATGAATTGGGTCAGTGGACCAATAAGACCGCAATTTATTATTTTTAACTAAGCCCATGTGAAAAGATAGACCCAGGAAGGTCTTCAATTTGGAAACCGTAATAGGTTTCCAAACTCTGGCAAGGGTCAACTGGGTATTAGCAGCGATGAATTGACCAACATACAAATTGCTTTGGTCCACAATAGATCTATAGCGATCTTCCATGATAAACAGTGAATAAAAATCAAGTGACGTAAAAGTTTCCACCTGAACTCCGGGTTGGCCAGTGAATTGGGGACGTATGAGTGCTGCAGAAGTGGTGGGCTCCCAATTAGGATTGGCAAATGCAGCGGGAAGGGCACTATGGGCTTGACGGGCCTGACTTTGTCTTCTTGGTGGCTGCGGGACATTAACTTGTGCTAGCCACCTTACCAGCTTGAACTGCACTTATGGGACTCGCCACGTCACCAAGTGTTACTGCAGTGCTGGATGTACAACCAAGATGTACTAGGACGCTGGTGCTTGCCAGTTCACTAGCATGAGTGGCACGAGTACTGGCTCTCTACTCCATATGAGAACCCTGCGGTTCTTGCACCTCAACAACAGAAGAACGGGGTCGGGTACGCCTGACCTTAGCTATGACGACGGAGTAGTGGCCCCTGCTATCTGTCAGGAGGGTGCCGCTGCTGTCTACGGGTTCGTATTCAGAGCCTGAATCTGACAGATGAGTGACTTCCTCTTCACTCTCATCTGTCATGCTCAGAAACGTGTAGGCTTCTTCACTAGTGTACCTTCTATTGGACATTGTGGCCTCTAAATTTACTGGTACAACTAGTGAGACTTACAGGCAAAAAGAACACCTGATTGTCAGAGCCTGCTTCAATGGCTACCAAAAAACTGTTAGCGTTCACAGGGATCAGGCCTGCGAACGCTGCAGTTATGCGTTTTGTGACAGTGATTGATTGATACTGCACTTGGGTGGGCTGGACGGAAGGGCTAAACGCAGGTGCTAGCAGGTGTCTGGACTGATCCCGCCAACGCTGCGCTTTATTCAGCAATATATGGCGGGTACCCTGACGCTATAAAAACCTGACGGCGATCAGAAAAGAGCTCTGTACACTATATTAGTGACACTGGTGACAGGGGGTGAAAGGGTTAACTGGGGGTGATCAAGGGTTAAACCTTTATTAGGGGGTTTAGGGGGGTACCCTAAACCTATCTGGGCCTACTACTAACTGGCCTAATGCTGATTAGTGTCACAATTGACACCAGTACAGTGATCAAAGAAAAATATGAAAACTGCACTTGGTGACACAGTGACAGGGAGTGAAGGGGTTAATGAGTGGGGGGGGGGGGGGGCGATCGGGGGGTAAAAAGTGTGCCTATGTGTACTGTGTCAGTGTAGTGTGGTGCAACTCACATTTGGATGTCCTCTCTCTGGAACCGAAAAGGATTCCACAAGGGGAGATGACATCACTAACACAGGCAGGGGACAGTCTCCCATTCGCCAGAACCGATCACCAGGTCCAGGCCAAAAATCATTGGCTGAACGGTTCTCAAGCGAATCCAATCGCTGTAGGTGCGTGCGCCCGACATACAGCTACGACACCTTGCCCAGGAGAGCCAACCTGCCGCAGTATAACTGCGGTGGCTGGTCGGGAACCGGTAATTATCCACCGGACTAGTTAAGTTCTTGTTTAAGGGAGAGACTGCTGCATCAACGGCTGGCATGCTCCACTTCTTAACAAATTTTTCATCCATGGGATATAAAGGGGAAAACCTCTAAAGGAGGAACAAAAATCTTGTCAGGATGATCCCAATCAGCATACATCGCCTATTCCAACAGCGGGTGTAAGGGGAAAGCCTGTGTGGCCTGAAGAGGCCTCAGGGACCCCAAAGATGACCAGGGGGGCTTAGTAACCTCTGCAAGAGGCAACTTAACCGCTTCAGCACCGGGCCATTTTACACCCTTCCTTACCAGAGCACTTTTTGCGATTCGGCACTGCATCGCTTTAACTAACAATTGCACAGTCGTGCGACGTTACACCCAAACAAAATTGACGTCCTTTTTTGACCACAAATAGAGATTTCTTTTGGTGGTATTTGATCACCTCTGCGGTTTTTATTTTTTGCGCTATAAACAAAAGAAGAGCGACAATTTTGAAAAAAAACACAATATTTTTTACTTTTTGCTATAATAAATATCCCATTTTGCACCATGGCCGCCAACAAACTGCTAAGCACAGCGAATTAATGTGCGCCATGGCGAACCAAGGCAAAATGGCGCATCATTGTGCGCCATCATACAGGTAAAAAACAGCCAGACACAAGCAAAAAAGGTACACTTTGCAAAGACCCACAGCTAGCCCAAAACTCCCCTGTATGGTCACCTCACACAGGTGTCCAGCCTCTAGCTAGCTTGACTGATTGTTACAATCACTGGGACACCCCACAATAAGTAAATAAGGGGGTTTCACTTACCCGTCCAGGCGCAGGGAAGCTTAGAAGAGCCCAATCTTCACCCATCACAACGAGTTTCTGTCATTTAAGGACCTTCAAAGGACTCGGTACCCTTATTATGTTTAGGGTCCACTCCTTTGGACCTGTACAGCACCCTGCAGGAATGCCTTAGCGCTGTGATGGCCAGGATTCCACTTTGCAGGGTCCAGCGCCCGGAGGTCACATTACAGGCAAAACCTTGCAGGATCTTGTATCTTCTTTGTGAGGCTCGGGTACCACTTATCTAAGCATATAGAGCCTGTGTCAAATGGATCCGATCGGTCAAACCCTTGATTTATTTAATAACCGTTTGTTGGACTAGAGACCTGGAGCTCAGAGAGCTCAAAACAAAAACGTGCCCATCCACCTTGCAGACACTGGTATACAAAAAAACTGATGTACTTCCTATATGGGAGGGGTTATATAGAGGATTACTTCCTGTCTAAGACTTTGTCTACCAGGGTCCATTCTACTAGAGATGGCGTAAAACCCAATAGGTAATGAATATTAGCCTAACTCTGTGTCCCATGATGTATGAAAAAGAAAAGGACATCAATTTTGTTTGGGTGCAACGTTGCACGACCGCGCAATTGTCAGTTAAAGCGACACAGTGCCGAATCGCAAAAAATGCTCTGGTGATTAAGGGGGGTAAAACCTTCCAGGGCTGAAGAGGAACTGCAGTCTGCTTACATAGTTTGTAATAAAAACATCTTTGCCATTCTGAAGCTTCCCTCCAACCACTCTTTATATATACACTGCGATTCTGTACTTGCCAAATATGCTGCAGAAATCCCTCCAAGTCTGGCTGCAATCATTTGAAATGTGGGCAGCTATACCTGCTGCCTGTTCACTTCCTGGATTTACACATGTAGCCATGGTGTTGCAGCTAGTAACAAACGATCCGCCAAATCACCCCTCTGCCAGATTTCATACATCACTTCCAGAGACAATGAACAGTCTTTTGCTGGTTTTTGTTTTTGTTGTTTTATTAGGGGGTATAACTTGGATAGGAATATGGTATGCCCATAGGATTTTTCATTGCCATCATATTTATAATTTAAGCACAATGTTAGAGCCAGAAAATGAGATGTGCATGGACATTAAATGTAAATCTCCTCCTGCATCTCCATGCAGACTGTTGCGTCACCTGCACAAACTTGCTTCCTTCTACCCACACTGGTTTCCTCCTGCACACACTTGTAGTTACTGAAATTAAGTATGTCACATCTTCTTCTAATGGGTAATAGGGGCCTATTCTAAATAAGTCCCTTTACAGGCTCTGGCTGCTCGCTGCTACTAGGCCTGAGGCCTGCAGAACCTCTCCCCGGAGGTCTAGTAGTTTAAAAGCATTACTTTAGGTGGTGGACTACTGTTCCCAGCCAGCCCAACTTGCAAATCATGTGCCTTCAGCCCACATTGACTTGACAAAGATCCCCACAGTTCCTTCTCTGATCCAGGACTCCCCATCATCCACCGTGTGTTTGATGAAGATTCTGCTAACTCCAGGAGTTCCCTACCACCGACCGTGTGGTGACAGAGATATTGCCAATGACCGTGTAGAGGCAATGTTCCCTCACAGGTCTCCCCAGGACTTCTCCTGCGATCGGCGCACCCCCCCCCCCTCCCAGATGGGGATGGCCTCCTACTGCTGCCTAGCATTACATTCCTCACTTTGCTCAGTCGACTTCTCTCTCCAGTGGCATATTACCTCAGCTTATATAGGAGGCCCGCCCCCTGCCAATACCGATTGGGGATTGGTCAGGGCTCCCACATGAGCTGCCTGCCACTCCAGTTCCAGGCCCAGACCCTTTTTCAGAATCTTCTCCCTGGAAGCAGGGGAGGCGCCCCAGAACTAGAGCACAGGTGGTCACACCCACTGCTACTATGACCACTCCCAGCCCCCAGATCAAAACAGACAGTCCTAGCTTGCAGCATAGGCTTGCCTAAATTTGCCTGTGCTTAAAATACTAGTAAAATAACCCTATCACCTTCCTATTGGTAGAGTGTGCTACACACACACAGACACACCCTCCAGCTCTGCAGCTCTCATTGGCCCTCGTATGACTCACCCCCTCCCTTCCTGGCAAACTCTTACGATAGAGAGTGAGAGAGAGAGAGAGCTGTGCATGATGCCATAAGCCTAGGCTTTTTACCAGACAAGAAACAGGAAGTGGGCTGTAAAAGTTATTTACTGGCAGAAAAAAAGTTTTACTATCCAAAAAGTTAAAACAACAAGGGCAGAAGATTTATTAGATAGAAAGATGAAAAAAAAATTACGGAAGTTCCGCTTTAAGAAAGGCCACATGCAGTCACGACTGAGCTTTATGAAGATGCATCTTGAAGATTCTGAGGCCATATGAAAAAAGGTGTTATTTTCAGATTAGACTAAAATGTAATTATTTGGCCTAAACACCAAATATGTCTGTCAGAAATCAAATACAACTCACCATCCAAAGAACACAATTCCTACAATAAAGCATGGAGGTGGTACTATCCTGTTATGGTGGAATTTCTCTGCAGCAGGGACTGGAGCACTTGTCAGGATAGAATGAAAACTAGATGGGGCAAGATACGGTCAAATTGTTGCGAAAAATCTGCTGCCCTCTGCCAGAAAGCTGTCAATGGGAAGATGTGTAAGCATCTAATGATGTGAAATGCGTTAGCTACTGTTTCCTGTTTTTGTCCTTGTTTAAGTGACTTTATGTTGGATTTTATGTTCCTGTCAATGTGAAGAAGGTTTACACTCAAAAGAAATAAAGAATTCGCTGCAACACTTTATCTTTATTGATCCTTCATGCAAAAGACATCACAGACAGTGCGATTACAGTAAAAGTTGATGCATTTTGACCTATGACTAACGCATACTCATAACCTCATAACCAAAGCACACAGCAAAAATTACCACACAGTGGTTCAAGGAAAAAAGGTGAATGTCCTTGCACGGCCTAGTCAGAGTCAAGACTTAAACCCCATTGAAAATCTGTGGAATGACTTGAAGACTGCAGTCCACAAACGGTCACCATCAAATTTAACTAACCTTAAACAGTTCTGCAAAGAGTCAGCAAATATTGCAAAATATAGATGTGAAAAGTTAGTTGACACATTTCCCAACAGACAAAAGGCTAGAATTAAAGCAAAAGGTGGTTGAATAAAAAGGTGATTTTTTTTCCAACTCAAGGATTCTATTATTGAATTTATTTAATTTTTTTCTGACATGTTATATCTTTTTTTTTATAAATTCTTTTTTTTCTCAGTTTTTTGACACATATTATACAGACACAAAACAGAGGTCCACTCTCTCCTCTTAGCCGCACAGGGCTAAGATTGGAACTAACATAGTCCAACTAACCACTTAAGTGGAATCTAACAAATCCCCCCCCCCCCCCCCCCCCCCCCCCCCAAGACTCAACCATCAGCACTAGTCCGTGATAAATGTTGCACCAGAAAATTTTAATCAGAGCTCATTTGTGTCGCTTGTCCATCTGACACACTTGGGGATAGTCAGTAGAGTAATCATATATACATGCAGAACAGGTTCTTCAATATTGGCATTAAAAATCTACATCACCCAATTCCTGTTGGAGAGATTATGTAATCTTTTAGGCTAGAATTGGTTGTATCAACTCACAGTTGTTGAGGAGTCAACCATGGTTGCCATACTTTGTAGAATTTTTTCTTGCAGCCCCTAGAAATGCAAGTAGCCTTATAGAGGTGGATTACTGAGTTCATCAGACCTCTCCAGTATGCTATTGTAGGAGAAGTTGCCTTTTCCCAATATAATAGAATAGCCTTCCTACCATCGAACAGCCCTATATTCAGTAAAGTGCGGTGAGCCACAGAAGGGATGACCTCCTCAATTAAACCCATGAGGCATACTCTTGGGGTTGTAGGGATTGGGATACTGAGAACCTCTGCCAAGCAGGAGGTGATCACAGACCACAAACTCTTGATCTGCGAGCAACTCCAGAAAATGTGCTCTGCATTTGCAGGTGAGGCAGAGCACCTCCAGCATTCATCTGTAGCAGAGGAATATATGTGTGCCAGCCTGGCTGGAGTATAATAGATCCTATGTAGATACTTGAAATGTATAAAGGTGGTCCCTAGCAGATACCAGGTGCTTAAAAGGGTGGTCCCACATATCTTCCCAATCTTCTCCTTGGATTTCGGGGATATCTGCTACCCATTTTTCCTTACATCTAATTACCGCAGAGGGTAGTGCCTCTACCCTCTGGGTGGAGAATTGTGTCTGGAACGCATGGCGTAATTGTAAATACCGGAAAAAGTGAGAGTTAGGTAAATTATGTCTTGCTTTTAGTTGGTCAAACATTAAGAGTTCTCCCTCTCTTGTAATATCGCCTAGTACTTTAACCCCCCTACTAGCCCAAACCATGGGATCTGGAAGGAAATAGAATTGAGGTAAGTTGGGGTTCATCCATAATGGGGCAGATGGAGTGATTCCCACATAACTGGGGGACATTTGAGTTGTGGCCATTTCCCAAGATTTAAATTGTTGCCTTCATGGATTCCGTTAAAGGTAGATTGGATTTTGGGCCTCTATAGAGCGCAAGTCTCAAACTCTCATAGGAGCCCAAATGAGCAGCCTCAAGGACTGTGGCCGATCCCACGCCACAAACCAGTGTCTTGCAAAAACCATCTGTCCAGCTAAGTAGTACTTCTGCCAATCAGGCAGTGCTAGTCCCCCCTGCTCCCATGGTTCCTGAAGTACCTTTATGCTTATGCGGGGTGATTTGGGAGACCACAGAAAGGAACTAATACTACTATTCAGTTTGTGGAAAACTTATTTGGGGACCCATACTGGAGAGTGCCTTAGGAAACACAGAATTACTGGCAAGAACTTCATTTTCAGGAGATTTATACATCCAAATAGAGATAGAGGAAGCCGTTTCCAAGCCTGTTTTTTTTGCGTCAGGCAAGGAACTAGTGGTAGAAGGTTTAGTGGTATATAATCCCATACATTAGCCGTGACCTTAACCCCCAGGTACGTGATGGTGGAAACCCATTGCAGTGGGAGATTGTCCTCATCTACCCTTCTCGCCTTCGGACCCAACGGTAGTATCGAAGACTTGGTCCAATTCACCCGAAGACCCGAGAAGGAGGCAAACTTGTTGAGTATGCGCAAGGCCGCTTGTAGCGATGTTCTCGGGTCTCTGAGGAACAGAAGCAGGTCATCTGCATAGAGAGCAAGGCTCTCCTGTATGAAACCCACCTGAATGAGTTCCCCTTCCCACTGCAAAAAGCTTTGAAGTCAGGAGCCCCAACCGAATTGCCGTCCGCGGGCCACTGTACAATAAAGTGACCCATCGCCGGAAATTAGGTCCAAAACCCATACTCTCCAATACTTTGTGCATATAGAGCCAGTCGACTGAGTCAAAGGATTTTTCAATGTTGATAGACACTATAACTTTTTTTGGAGTTTCTGTAGTATCTAATTGTAAATAAGTGAACAATCTCCGAAGGTTGGTGTCCGTAGATTTCCCGGGCATAAATCCCATCTGGTCAAGTGAAGGAATGACCTTGTTCAGACGTGATGCCAATACTTTGGTTAGTATCTTTAAATCCTCATTTAGTAAAGCAATGGGGCGGTAGGATGAACACTCTAGTGGGTCTTTACCTGGTTTCAACAGCAGGACCATATATGCTTCCATCATTGAACTCGGGAGGGCTCCATTTTTAAGGCAATGGTCAAAAAGGACACTGAGTCTTGGGGCTAATTGTGCCATATAGTGCTGATAGAAGTCTGCCGGGAAGCCATCTGGGCCCGGAGACTTGTGTGGTGGAAAAGCTAGTATCGCTGCTTCCATTTCTAGAGCAGATATATCAGCATCTAGAAGTGTAACATCTGAGTCTGATAACGTGGGGAGAGAGAGGTCACTAGTATCCAGCTCACTAGTATCGTATGCAGGTATAGGAGAGTATAGTGCCGCACAAATTCCTCTAGAATTTCAGAAGGGACTGAAACCTCACTTCCTCCAGTGGTTTTAATGTTAGGAATACTGACTGGTGTTATTTGTTCTGCCGCTAAAAGGGCTAGAAGTTTGCCATTTTTTTACGCTCGAGCAAATAGCGACTCCGCCTTCTTCCCAACCTCAGCTCGGCCCAGTTGTGAGAAGTGTACAGAAACAAGAGTCTCCAGCAGAGCTGTATAATTGGCCTCTGTTGGAGAGTCAGCATGAGCGCCCACGCACGCTCTTTCTTTATTTAGGAGTAGTTCCTCTTGTGCATTTTTGTCTCTCCTGGCAGCCTTGATCGCAGAGATGCATTCACCTCTTGTCACCGCTTTAAATGCATCCCAAACTATGGACGGATCAGCCGTATCCACATTGGTTGACCAGTAGGCTGTCATGGAACCTTGTACCTGTGAGGTGACTTGTTCTTCTTGTAACCAATCAGGTGACAGCTTCCAGCCTCCCCCCAATTGGAAGTGCCAGGGTGACCAAAAGCGGGCAGTGATCTTAAGTTTCCCCAGCCAGGTATTCTGTCTCTCTAACATATCTTAGCAGCAAAGGGCTGTCCAAAATCCTAAATCGATTCTGGCAGATGATCTATGTTTGCTAGAGAGATGAAAATAGGATCTAGCACTGGGATGCCTCCAACACCATAACTCAGTGAGGCCTGACACAGACATCCAGTTACATAAATTCGTTGAGGCCAGTCTATTGGTATTGGAGGAATCCAGCGCAGGATCCAAAATGGCATTAAAATCCCCCAGAAATATGGTAGGCAGGTTAAGGAAAGGGGCTAGTTTTACCATAAGGTCATAAAACACTTGTATCTGTATAGGAGAGGGCAAGTATATATTCACTATCAACATTTTCAGAAAAATAGGAATGACACGGTTTTTGGAGGGGCACACTTTAGTGGTGCTATGCAGCAGCCTAATGATGGCATGCGAGTGGATATAGTAAGCCCAGTATGGCGCAATTTATCATCAGGTGTGCACACGGATGCTTCAGAGTTGTCAGCAGGTGGGGTGCTGCCGCAGACAGGCAGGCACATAAATCCAGCAGCCACTTCTCCACGGGCAGCAGAGTCATCATTTAGGCTGCCTATGCCATGCGACATTTCCCCGCTGGGTTTTCATGTTTGAAGTGTTTCTTTTCAGGGCAGCATTCTCGGTCACTTTCTTCGGTGCTTTAAGGATCAGTGAATTTACGGCTAGGAATAGGTCTTCCTCTTCTTTTCTTTTGTTCAGGCATATAGTCTTGGGGCTGATAATCTTCGTGTCTTTATTTGCAGATCGAAAACTTTTGGTTTGGGTAAAGGTCAGTGGGTGCCTCTGGCTAGTTCCCCGGATCCGAGAGTATGCCCAGTGGTGTTGGTATAAAATTTTTTGGCTGTGCGCCCCTCATGCGAGGGTTTTCCTTTTTTATCCACCAGGACAGTTCCCCGCTTACCAGATTTCAGTTTTCAGCTGTTCTTGCTTCTTGCTTAGACGGCTAAATCTTTCAGGTTTTTAAATTTTCATCTCACTCATTTAGGGTTGGGCCGCCACAGCGGCCAATCTATTGGGTTTCCCTATAGAGAGTCAAAAGAGGGTCGGTAGGTGGGCTAGTGATAGGTACAAAATTTATGTTCGCCCAGAACTATTAACACTATGATTTTGTTTCAGATCCAGCTACTGAGGCAATTTGGATCGTAGGCCACTCCTACATTTTCTGGGCTGGTAAGCAAGCTTCTTCTAGGATCTACTCGAGTAATTTGGGTCTGGACGATTCTTTATACACAGTTTTTTGGTCAGGCATTAGGGGTCTAAGATGGCGTAATCTTAGAAGCCATCTACTTTTCTTAGCATCTATTTGGCCGCCTCCGAGAATCCTGGTTATCCATTTAGGGGCACTTTAGGCTACTGTTCCCAAGTACTACCCTGGCCTTTTCGGAAATGATCCCGCGGCTCCTTTGGGCCCCTTTCGGTGACTTAAGCTACATGGATAGGATCAGGAGGCGGCTGAATAGAACCATACATAATATGTTAGTTTCGCTGGGTGGTGTATCATTCCGCCATTTTGAGCTGGAAGGTTTTTTCCTAGGTCTGTTCAGGCAGGACCAGGTCCATTTGTCTGCAATTAGAACAACCTGGTGGATCACGCAAGGTTTGCTAATTAGAATGCAGGTTCCTCTAGCGTATATGTGGAATACGTAGAGTGCTCTTTGGATCCAGGGATAGAATTTTACTTCCCTCCAGCTGTTATATCTTTCACTTGGATATTTTAAGTTGCATAAGTAAATACTGCTGGGTAAAAACGAAAACTGTGTCTGTCTTTATTTCAGGCTGCAAAGCAACAAAATGTGATTATTTTTAAAGGGGGGTGATTCTTTTCAATACACACTGTATCTGTATGTCTAAACAACACAGGGCATCAGCAGAGCAGTTTGAAGATAAAAGTGATCAGTGTAAGGCTGTCAGATTGGTGAATCGCTGCAACCACAGAAGGTCAAGCAGCAGGGCAGTCAGCAACTAGGATCCCTAGAAGTGTGGGAGGTCTCTATGAAAGGTGAGAAGGGTTCTCTGCTTTCCGAGAGGAGATGCCCCTCATTCTGGATGCTGTTCTGTGTAACTACACACATCATACCTACTTAAAGTGGCGTTTCCACCACCAAAAAAAAATAAAAAAATGACTTAAAATTCCTAAATTCCCAAAAAATTCCTAAAAAAAAAAAAAAATTAAAAATAAAAATATATACATTTTTTTTTACTCCCCTCTAAATGCCTGTTGCTAGGGGGTCCCTCGTAGTCTGCCTCCTTAAGTGCCCGGGCACTGACATCACTTCCCCTCAGCGCAGTCAGTCATCTGGGACACGTGACAGGTCCAAGATGACTGTGCGGCGTATCATGGGCGCTCGCGCATGCGCAGTGGGTGCACGGCTGTGAAGCCACAGCCGGGTGCCCACAGTAAGGATGGCGGCGGAGCGGGGGAGAGGGGGGCTTCAATCCCCCGAATCGCTGGACCTTGGGACAGGTAAGTATCCGATTATTAAAAGTCAGCAGATGCAGTATTTGTAGCTGCTGACTTTTAATTAATTTTTTTTAAGGGGCACCCCATTTTAAGTTGATTCTGATGTATAAATTTCTGCTTACATAACTATTATTTTCTTTGGCACAACTGGATACTGACAACATTAAACAAAAAAAGGCAATAATTTCTCAAAATGTTCTATTTATTGCCTACAATTTGCAGAATGGACCTTCCTACGCTTAAGACAATGGTCCTTGTTCATGGGATCCCTATAGGAGCAGGAAGTGCAGAAAACTGGGAGCGAGTGGAAGAATTCCAAGCTAGATCTGATGATGTGATTATTGCAACCTATCCTAAAGCTGGTAATGTTTCTTTTCATTCTACAATGGATATTTAGCAGTCATTACATGTTAATTGAGCATGTTCAAACTTATGGGCTTCAGTCTGGCATTTTGCTCAGCATTCTGGTATAATTTAGGGTTCCTTGTTGTACTACTTTAAAAGTGGTCCTGAACTGGAAGCTCAGAAGCCACATGCTGTACTCTTTGATGCTGCTCAAAATAGCTTCTTTTTAAATATCCACTGTTCTAAACACCTATAGTAAAAGACTTGGTGCGTTTAAAATTTTAATTTCAAGCTCGTTTGGCTGTAATTCTCCTATGGATCACAGGAGTGCAATTCGTTTTGCACTCCTGTGACCCATTTTCAGCAGAGAGCGGGCTGAAGTCCGCCGGGTGCCTGGAATGACACCCTGACACCCGGCACAGCCTCTTAGCGAGCCACTGAGACTGAGCCAGCCGCCCCCTCCACAGCTCAGCGCTCCAATGAGCGAGGAGGGAGCAGAGCAGAGAGCTGTAAGTGACTGTCTACAGCTCTCTGTTCACGGAGCTCTAAAATCAGAGCGATTGGCGATGTTCGATCTCTCGGTTCTCAGTGCAGAGGCGCCGGGGGGACAGATGCGGCATCATACCAATGCTGCATCCACCTAGGTAAGTATTGATCTGCAAAAAAAAAAAAAATTCCTTTACTTCTCTTTTAAAAGATTTGACTTTATTATTATTAAAAGACTTGCAAGTCAGGTTTTTACACCATTTAGGAGATTGCTCCCCTCTTCATGCACCAGCAAATCACAGGATACAAACTGAGCAAAATATCCTTAACACAAGTAAATCACTTTTAAAGCTAGTGTTCTCAGATTAGCTTGTTTCTACAGCCCTGAAAGCATCTCCAATGTCACAAATAAGTAAAAAACACTATGAAATCATATATTGCCCTAAAAGGAACACAGACAGCCATTAAAGGCTTAATTTTTCTACTAAAATAGTTTTACCTGATGCTCGTCTATTCTATTCAATGAAGCCAAAAATTAAAAACCGGACAGAGGTTCTAATCCTTCCTCATCAAAATCATGTAAAAAAAAAACAACCCCGGAAACATACTGCTGGAATTTCACTACTTGCCGACCAGCCGCCGTTGTTGCCGCCAGCGGTAGGTCAGCTCTTCTGTGCAAATCGCCATAGCTGTACGGCGGCTCGTGCAGGGGGCAATAGCGGGCGGACTTGTGAGCGCTGCAGGATCGTGCCCCCGTGGGTCAGGCGGACTCGATGTCCGGCGGTGACCCACGATCACCTAGTACAGAGGCAGAATGGGGATCTGCCTTTGTAAACAAGGCAGATCCTGATTCTGACAGATGACATGACAAAGATCTACTGTTCCCAGTCATTGGGAACAGTGATCTCATGTCCCAAGCAGCCCATCCCCCCTACAGTTAAAACACACCTAGGGAACACAGTTAACCCTGTGGTGGAAAATTTTATTAATGCATGTTGTCAGATGCCCCCCAGTGTCGGTTTTGCTGTAATACGCTCTTGTGAACAACTTTGTGCGACCGTGTGTATGCAAGACAAGTTTGAGCCAACATCCGTCGGAAAAAATCTGATGGATTTTGTTGTCGGAATGTCCGATGGTGTGTACAGGGCATTACAGTTTGTGTTAAAAACAGGGGTTTAGTTTGCACACATTTGCAAATACATGTGTAAGCTGCAGAGCCACTTCACAGTACCCCAGTATTATCTGCAGTCCTAATTCTATAAATGTTTGAGAGGCTCCATAGTAGAAGCACGTGCAAACTAAACCCCTGTTCTTAACGCACTGTTAGACCCCTTTCACACTGGGGCCGCCCGAGCATTAGCGCTAAAGCGCCGCTCGTTTTAGCTGCACTTTAGCAATGTTTCAGCAGCGCTTTTTGTCCACTAGCAGGGTGCTGTTAACCCCCGCTAGTGGCTGAAGGAGTTAAAAAGTGCTCGTGTTTGCGGTGCTTCTGAAATTATTTTTAGGAGCTTCGGAAGCACTGCCTATTCATTGCAATGGGCAGGGGCATTTTGGGAGCGATGTATGCAGCGCTCCCAAACCGCCCAAAAGATGCTGCTTCCGGAAATTTTTCTAGCGCCCAGTGTGAAAGCACTCAAGTTTTCACATTCGGGCAGCATGGTAGGCAGATTTCAGATGCTTTACAGGCGCTATTTTTAGCGCTAAAATGCCTGAAAACAGCCTCAGTGTGAAAGGGGGTCTTAGAAAAGATTATTTGGTTGGTTGCAGGCTGGTAAGTTGAGCTGGGAATTTTGTTTGATTTTGTTTGACATGCATCGCCCTTCCATGTGTTCCTTGCTGTGAAGGCCAGTTATAGGTGGGGGCAGTCCATTTGTTTAGAACTAAAGGCAATCCTTTTATTGCGGTCTGTGTCCCGGTTAGGGAAATTCACTCGCTCTAAATGTCCTGATCACCAGTGTTACAGGAAAAGAAGGTAAGGGTAAATCCAAAATTTGGAGTTGCCACTTTAACAGGAATAGGAGTGGAAATATTCCAATGGCGACACTTGTCCCTGTTATAAGAGATTTCACTCACATTGGAAAGAGATCCTCTCACATCCTGTTGAGTCTATAGGACAAAGTTTCCACAAGAAAGATTCACCTCTATTTGTCTCAGTGACCACTGTCACCCAGAGATAAAGCGATGAGAAATTCAATATTTTATAGTTACCAGGAAAGTGAGGGCAATCTTTCAAATGGACACTAGTTCCAACTGTTCAAGAGAAATTGTTGGAGAAATATCCTCTCAATTCCTGTTGTGTTTCTGGAACAAATCACCAAAACAAAAACAAGCAAAAATAAAATTGCTATAACCATTACAGATTTCTACACACAACTAAAATAAATAGTATGGGCTAAAATACACTTTAACCAAAAGTACTGCACAAAAATTATCTCGGTGGCATTTACAGCAGTGGAATGAAGCACATTAGTGCTTTAGCTGATAACTTTATATGACGATTACTTTTTTTGCCTACAGTCATTAATTCATTTTTATTTGATGGTCTTACTAGGAACTACTTGGGTGAGTGAAATTGTAGACATGATATACTGTGGAGGAAATCCTGAAAAATGTCAACGAGACACCATATATAATCGAGTACCTTACTTAGAATTCAAAATTCCTGACATGCCTACAGGTACCGTAATAAATTAAATATTTTAAAAAAATAACATAAGCTGAATTGTCACAAAGTATGGCTAAAAACTTCTACGTAGGCAACTTTAGTAACACGTCCATTTTCTACTTTGTTTGATTTCTCAGGTGTAGAAATACTTAAAGGCAAACCATCCCCTAGACTTATGAAAACACATCTCCCAATTCAGCTGATGCCGGAATCCTTCTGGGATAAAAAGTCAAAGGTAGCTTCAGTTCCACTGCATACATCTATACATAATCCAATTACAGTGGATATAAAAAAAGTCTACACACCCCTGGTAAATCGGTTTCTGTGATGTAAAAAAATGAGACAAGGATAAACTGAAATCTTTTAGGGGAAAAGTAAAAAAAATAAAAAAATAATGTGGATGCATAAGTGTGCACATCCTCTATCTGGGGATGTAGCTGTGTTCAGAATTAAGCAATCACATTCAAACTCATGTTACATTGGAGTCTGTACACACCTGCCATCATTTAAAGTGCCTCCGATTAACCCCAAATAAAGTTCAGCTGTTCTAGTAGGTCTTTCCTGACATTTTCTTAGTCGCATCCTACAGCAAATGCCATGGTCCGCAGAGAGCTTCCAAAGCATCAGAGGGATCTCATTGTTAAAAGGCATCAGTCAGGAGAAGGGTACAAAAGAATTTCCAAGGCATTAGATATACCATGGAACCCAATAAAAAGACAATCATCATCAAGTAGAGAAAATATGGCACAACAGTGACATTACCAAATAACAGGACGTCCCTCCAAAATTGATGAAAAGCTGAGAATAAAACTGGTCAGGGCGGCTGCCAAGAGACCTACAGCAACATAAAGGAGCTGCAGAAATATCTGGCAAGTACTGGCTGTGTGGTACATGTGACAACAATCTCCTGTATTCTTTATATGTCTGGGCTATGGGGTAGAGTGGCAAGATGGAAGCCTTTTCTTACAAAGAAAAACACCCAAGCCTGGCTAAATTTTGCAAAAACACATCTGAAGTCTCCCAAAAGCATGTGGGAAAATGTGTTATGGTCTGATGAAACCAAGGTTGAACTTTTTGGCCATAATTCCAAAAGATATGTTTGGTGCAAAAACAACACTGCACATCACCCAAAGAACACCATACCCACAGTGAAGCACTGTGGTGGCATCATCATGGTCAGAAACCATGAAATCAGACCGAGACAGAAGTACAGTTAAATCACACTTGTTTAATAATAAAAGTAAAAAGAACAAACGTAGGCAAAACATAGCCAAAGTTCAGTAACCGTAACGGATAGTCAGCCAAGCCAGAAGTCAGGGATTAATGTAGTGGAACAGCAAGCAGGGTCTGGATCCAGAAGGGATGTCAGCAAAGCAAGTCTTAAAAACAGGAACGCAGGCGATAGGCTCTGTGATGTTGACCAAGGAGAAGGCAGAGATTCTTTAGGCAGGACTGACGAGCAGGATATCATCAACAGCTCAGTAACTGTGGAGAGATAGGAGCTAACAATTAGCCGACAGGTGAGCGGCCAGCTCTGAGAAGGAAGGGCTGAGCCCAGCCCTGACAATCATGCTTTGGGGTTATTTTTCTTCAGGTGGAACAGGGGCCTTAGTCAAGGTAGAGGGAATTATGAACAGTTCCCAATACCAGTCAATATTGGCTCAAAACATTCAGGCTTTTGCTAGAAAGCAGAACATGAAGAGGAACTTCATCTTTCAGCATGACAACGACCCGAAGCATACATCCAAAATCAACAAAGGAATGGCTTCATTAGAAGAAGATTAAGGTTTTGGAATAGCCCAGCCAGAGCCCAGACCTGAATCCGATTAAAAATATGTGGGGTGATCTGAAGAGGGCTGTGAAAAGGAGATGCACTCACAATCTGACAGATTTTGATTTTGCAAAGAAGCCTGGGCAAATATTGCCAAGTCAAGATGTGCCATGCTGATAGACTCATACCCAAAAGGACTGAGTGCTGTAATAAAATCAAAAGGTGCTTCAACAAAAGTATTAGTTTAAGGGTGTGCACACTTATGCAACCATATTATTTTAGTTTTTAGTTTTACTTCCCTCCATCTAAAAGATTTCAGTTTGGTTTTCAACTGAGATGTACAGTTTATAGGTCACATTAAAAGGTGGAAAAAGTTCTGAAATTATTTATCTTAGTCTCATTTTTTTTTAAATCACAAAAACCTTACATTTTACCAGGGGTGTGTAGACTTTATAACCACTGTCTATAACACCAAAACATATCCACATATGAGCCTGTCTTTTACAATATGGACTTCTCTGTGTAACAGAATGGGTAACAGGCCAAAATGATCAGAGAGAGATTACCGTATTTAATCGGCGTATAACACGCACTTTTTCCCCCTTAAAATCGGGGGAAAATCGGGGGTGCGTGTTATACGCCGATACCCCACAAAAAAATGGCAAAAAAGGCAAGCGCAGCTGAAAAATAGCGAGCGCTGCCGAAAAAACCTGAAGCGCGGCCGAAAAAGAACGAAGCGCCCCCGGAAAAAGCCGAGCAGACTCTGCTCTGCTCATAGTCCCGCCTCCCTGCGCTCGCTTCGGAAACAGCAGGGAGGCGGGACCGCAAGCTTAGCCGTCCGAGTCGGCTCGGCTTTTTCCGGAGGCGCTTCGTTCTTTTTTGCCCGTGCTTCGGGTTTTTTTCGGCGGCGCACGCGACAGCGTCTCGGCGGCGGGAAATTTAAACCAGGAAAAGAATGAAAATGACGCTGGCAAGCTAGAATGGCACTGGGCAAGGCTGCAATGATGCTGGGCAGGCTGCAATGACGCTGGGCAGGTGGAAAAAGTTCTGAAATTATTTATCTTAGTCTCATTTTTTTTTAAATCACAAAAACCTTACATTTTACCAGGGGTGTGTAGACTTTATAACCACTGTCTATAACACCAAAACATATCCACATATGAGCCTGTCTTTTACAATATGGACTTCTCTGTGTAACAGAATGGGTAACAGGCCAAAATGATCAGAGAGAGATTACCGTATTTAATCGGCGTATAACACGCACTTTTTCCCCCTTAAAATCGGGGGAAAGTCGGGGGTGCGTGTTATACGCCGATACCCCACAAAAAAATGGCAAAAAAGGCAAGCGCAGCTGAAAAATAGCGAGCGCTGCCGAAAAAAACTGAAGCGCGGCCGAAAAAGAACGAAGCGCCCCCGGAAAAAGCCGAGCAGACTCTGCTCTGCTCATAGTCCCGCCTCCCTGCGCTCGCTTCGGAAACAGCAGGGAGGCGGGACCGCAAGCTTAGCCGTCCGAGTCGGCTCGGCTTTTTCCGGAGGCGCTTCGTTCTTTTTTGCCCGTGCTTCGGGTTTTTTCGGCGGCGCACGCGACAGCGTCTCGGCGGCGGGAAATTTAAACCAGGAAAAGAATGAAAATGACGCTGGCAAGCTAGAATGGCACTGGGCAAGGCTGCAATGATGCTGGGCAGGCTGCAATGACGCTGGGCAAGGCTGCAATGATGCTGGGCAAGGCTGCAATGACGCTGGGCAAGGCTGCAAATGACGCTGGGCAAGGCTGCAAATGACGCTGGGCAAGGCTGCAAATGACGCTGGGCAAGGCTGCAAATGACGCTGGGCAAGGCTGCAATGACGCTGGGCAAGGCTGCAATGACGCTGGGCAAGCTGCAAATGACGCTTAAATGTAAGTTGTTTTTTTTTCCCTAAACTTCCCTCCTAAAACTTTTTTTCCTTAAAATGCCGTCCTAAACTTGGGGTGCGTGTTATACGCCGATAAATACGGTAATTGTAATTTGCAGTTTACTAAACAGGTGAAGAGTTAGAATCAATACAGGGTCAGAATGGCAAAGAGATGCATTGCAAAATAATACAGATACAACGGACTGTGAAAACTGCATATATATCTATAGTAACAGAGAGTCAAACTGAGAAATACTCTTTCAGTAAAACAACACAGAGCATAGCTACGTGTGACTGTCCTCATAAACAGCATCTCTCACGGTGAAGTCAAGGGTAGCTCTGGTAACACAGATAAACAGCTGAAGGGATCTAAGGCCCAAGGACTGAGTGCCCCCTACTGGGACTGCAGCACTCTTGTCAGACTTCACATACCTGAATGATGAGCCCGATATAGCAAGGGAAGGCCTCCCTTACGTGTCTGGTTCACGGCCCCTGGTAGTATAGACAGGAGGCACAGGAGCACAGAGTAGTATGAGGGCATGGCGGGTAACTGCAGGAGAGCCCCAAAGGTCCCGGTGCAGGTGAAGTGGTGATCCCTGGACAGCTGGACAGTGGCAGCGGATGCAGAGCAGGAGCTGAGCAGGCAAGTCCAAACACAGGCACAGTCGGCAACAGGTGGGCGGTGCAGCACCGAGGAGCAGACAAGTTCACAGTCCGGGTCACAAGCAGGGTTGGCAACAGACGGGCAGCGTGGTACAGAGGAGCAGGCAGGTTCAGAGTCCAGGTCACAGGCAGGGTCAGCAGCAGGCGGGCAACATAGTACAGAGGAGCAGGCGGGTTCAAGGTCAAAGACAAGCTGGGGTTGGATGCAGGCAGAAGACAGGGTAATCCAAGGGAAAGCCGGGTAATCAGAAGATCAGACAAGGCAACAGGTGCTAGTGCACCAAGCACAGTGCATGAGGATCCCAAGTAGGCTGATTCGCGCCAAGCGCCATGCGCGCGCCGAATCGCACAGGCGCAGGAACCTGCGCACACACGCGCGCCAGGGTGCCCACTACTGTATACATTTCGGGAATTTCTCTGACAACTCTGTTAGCATTTGGGAAGCTGTTTAACACAGTAGCTAGATTTTCTGGGGAAGCTGCATGCTATCAGGCTCAGGCCCTGCACACTGGTCCTGACAATGGAGGACCTCTCACCTAGCTGCAGATGACCCACCCAGCTACCGCTGCCTCATCTGAGAAGCTGAAGGAGGGAAGCACAGAAATGCATGTTCCTTGGGCATGTTCATAAACAGTATCTCTCACTGTGAAGTCAAGGGTAGCTCTGGTAACACAGATAAACAGCTGAAGGGATCTAAGGCCCAAGGACTGAGTGCCACCCTACTGGGACTGCAGAACTCTGTTAGCATTTGGGAAGCCGTTTACCACAGTAACTAGATCTTCTGGGGAAGCTGCATGCTATCAGGCTCTGGCCCATCTGCCTGCGCACTGGTCCTGACAATGGAGGACCTCTCACCTAGCTGCAGATGACCCACTCAGCTACCTCTGCCTCATCTGAGAAGCTGAAGGAGGGAAGCACAGAAACGCATGTTCTTTGGGCATGTTCTGGAAATCAGAGAGTTGTGGGAAAAGGGGCATCCGTCTGAATTTGAGCATGGTGAGTAATTGGGCACTCCTCCCCACCCATCCAACTTTAAGTTGCTGTCCCTGGCAAATTTGCAGACCATCCAAATTCATCCTGCTTAAAGTATCTGCTGCCATCTTCTGGGGCAGGAGGCATCTTTGTCTTCAGGCACATCAGTTAAAGGTAGTGCAGAGGTTTCCACAGTGGGAGAATGTAAGATTATCAAAGTCCATGGTTGCACCTTGGGGGTCTTAGAGATAATGGTGGAAAAGCAAGGGGGAAGCACAATTGATCCTCTAGTGACAGAGACTTATGTGGATAACCATTGACATTTATACAGTGATCAGTGCTATAAATATGCACTTACTACTGTATAAATGCCACTGGCAGGGGAGGGGTTAACACTAGGGGGCGATCAAGAGGTTAACTGTGTTCCCTAGGTGTGTTCCAACTGTGGGGGGGGGGTGGGACGGACTAGGGGAGGAGACCAATCGGTGTTCCTATATACCCCTGACAGGATGTGGATCTGAGTTTTTGCACACACAGATCCACGTTCCTGCTCTGTCACGAGTAATCAGGTGTGCCTGGCGGACATTGCGGCCGTCGGGCACGCGCATCGGTTCCTTGGTGACCCCTATGCCGACGGGAGGCCAAGGACATCATATGACACCCACCCGGGATAGGAGAGCCACCTTGCGGACGTTATTTGATTATGGGCAGGATGGGAAGTGGTTAATATCCTGAAAGAACTTCAATAGCCCGTCTTCCAGTCATATACACTATATTGTTAAAAGTATTAGGACGCCTGCCTTTACACACACATGAACTTTAAGGCATCCAAGTTTTAGTCCGTTGGGTTCAATAGTGAGTTGGCTCATCCATGTCTTTATGGATCTTGCTTTGTTCACTGGTGCGCAATCATGTTGGAACACGGAAGGGGCCATCCCCAAACTGTTCCCACAAAGCTAGGAGCATGAATATGTCCAAAATGTCTTGGTATGCTGATGCCTAAGGAGTTCCCTTCAATGAAACTGAGGGGCCAAGCCAAACCCCCTAAAAAAAACAAAAACAAAAAAAAAAACAAACAAACAACAACCCCACACCATAATCCTCCCTCCACCAAATGATTTGGACCAGTGCACAAAGCAAGGTCCATAAAGAAATGGATGAGCGAGTTTGGGGTGGAGGAACTTGATTGGCCTGCACAGAGTCCTGACCTCAACCCGAACACTTTTGGCATGAATTGGAGAGGAGACAGCGAGTCAGGCCTTCTTATCCAACATCAGTGTCTGACCTCACAAATGCGCTTCTGGAAGAATGGTCAAACATTCCTATAGATACACTCCTAAACCTTGTGGACGCCCTTCCCAGAAGAGTTGAAACTGTTATAGCTGCAAAGGGTGGACCAAATCAATATTGAACCCTATGGACTAAGACTGGGATGCCATTAAAGTTCATGTGCATATAAAAAGGCAGGTGTCCCAATACTTTTGGTAATATAGTGTATATAGCAGCCCAAAAACTAGTTAAAACTAGTTTGAGCCACACCATAGAATATAAAAGGTCAGAGGTTCCCAAATTTCCACAGCATAATGATTATACACTAACATAATTGATAACATTAAACTATTTACAAGTTTCTTGTAAATCAACGATTAAAAAACTAAACTATACAGTGCAAGAGGGGGAGAGGCCAGCTTTAAGGAGAAGGTAACACTTACTGCAACTGTTTTTACAACTGCAAACAATGAAGTTGCATATACATGTTAAATATCTTCAACCTAGGTGATATACGTCGCCAGAAATGCAAAAGATGTGGCTGTTTCCTACTACTTCTTCCACAACATGGTGAAAGCCATGCCTGATTCTGGACCATGGGATACATTCTTGGACAGTTACATGAAAGGATATGGTAAAAACACAAAGACAACACAAATACATAATTCATATTATACATTAAACAATCTTAAACTTGTACTTGTTTACTTTAGTGTGCTATGGTTCCTGGCATGATCATGTTAAAGACTGGTGGGAAAAAGGATATGGCAAGAATATCCTTTATCTTTTCTATGAAGACTTGAAAGAGGTAAATGCTACATTACTTTAAATTTGTTAAGTTATGCCATAAATAGCCCAATATTTCCAAATGTGTGGTCCTAAACTTCTTGCTTCCAGTGACTGTTGGCTAGCTCAATGGAATTGCAAATAACGCTGCCTTTAACCACTTTAAAGCAGAGTGCCACCCGAAAATGGAACTTCCTCTTTAAGTACTGGTAACCACCTGACATGCCACATTTGGCATGTATTTTTTTTGGGGGAGGAGGCGCTGGCGCCGCCAAAAGAAAGATCACCTCTCCCCCTCCCTCCCTGCAATCTTCTGGGACACGTACCAGAAGATTGCCTGGCCATTCACAGCGCACAGCGCTTGCCCAGCTGTGAAGCCACAGCTGTGCGCCCACAATTAGAATGCCGGCACCGTAGAGAGGAGCGGGGCTTCGTACGCCCGCATCGCTGGATTGTGGAACAGGTGAGTGTCTGATAATTAAAAGTCAGCAGCTACACTTTTTGTAGCTGCTGACTTTTAAATGAATGGAACTCCACTTTACTGCTCACACTCACAGCGGGTCGCGTCAGCAGTAAAGCGCCGCTAGTTTTCTCCCTGCACTCAGGCTTTCACACTGGAGCTGCAGGGGAGCCATTTTTCAGGCCTTTTTTTTAGCCATTTAGCACCTGAAAAATGCCAGTGTGAAAGGGGTCTAAAACCGGGCACTTTAACCCCCTGCCTATCTAGGCCAATTTTCAGCTTTCAGCCCTGTTGCACTTTGAATGACAACTGCACAGTCATGCAACACTGTACCCAAACTACATTTTTAACATTTTGTTCACATAACTGGAGCTTTCTTTTGGTGGTATTTAATCACCTTTTTTTTTTTGCTAAAATAAAAAAAAAAAAAAACTAAATTTAGAAAAATAAAGATTATTTGTTCGTTATAAAATTTTGCAAATAAATCGTTTTTCTTGAGGCCAAAATGTATTCTGCTACATTTCTTTGGTGGAAATAACCCAAATCAGTGTATAATATTTAGTCTGTAAAAAAGTTATAGAGTACACAAACTATGGCATACTGTATCTGAAAACTGATGTACTGACAGATATTTAATTTCATGAGGACCTAAAAATGCCAGGACAGTACCAATACCCCCCAAACCACCCCTTTTTGGAAAGCAGACAGTCCAAGGTATCGTAAGAGGCATGGCGGGTGTTTTGAAGTTTTATTTTTTTATGTTTCCCAAAAATTATGACAAATTACAAAAAAAAATTTATATACTGTTACCAGTGCAGTAAAGCATTATCATTTTACTGGTATGGCAGTGATCGGGAACACTGACTGGTAAGAGTACAAAAAAAGAAAAAGTCATTTTTTTTCACGATTTAAAGTCTCATTTTTTTTTTTTAGTTCAAATTAACAAACATGTTATACTTAGCTTCTCTGTGCAGTGGATTTTCACAGAGCAGCCTAGTTCCTCCTCTTCTAGGGTCCCTCATCGGTGCTCCTGGCCCCTCCCTCCTGTTGAGTGCCCCTACAGCAAGCAGCTTGCTATGGGGCACTCAAGCTGAGCCACAGCTCCCTGTGTCCATTCAGACATGGAGTTTGGGCCTGGCCCCGCCCCTTTCTATCCTCATTGACTGACAGCAGCAGGAGCAAATAGTGCAGCACTACTGTCTCAGCCAATGAGGAGGGGAGTTGTCATGTACCTGGTAGGAGACTGAATACTCCTGTATCTCCAGCCTATGCCCCACTGATGGTGGAACAGATGGTGGCTAGGGTCAGGAGGAACACGAGTGCCTGTAAGTGTTGCTTGCAAAGCTTGCAGCAGAAGTTGTAGGCGCGGTGATTCAGGCAGAACATCAGGTAAGGAACTTGAATGATGCTTAGTAGATCAGCCAAGGTAAAAGGGGATGTCCAACCAGCTTGAGGGTTCGGGATACGTGGCTTGCCGGAACTTCTTGTAGTCTGGGGACAGAAGTAAACTGGACCCAATGGAGCTGGGATTAAGGACATATTACATGCCTATAATTGCCACTTATCAGTGCAGCCTTTTTATTATATAACAGAAACAAAGAAAAACTTTTTTATTTTTTCAATATTTTCGGTCTTCTTTCATTTGTTTAGCAAAAAATAAACATTAAAGTAGTATGGCCAAAACTTTTTGGCGAGACAGAGCCAGCCGCACCCTCCCCTCCCCAGCCCAGCTGGAGGGGTAGTGCAGAGAGACGTTGACCAGCAGTCCCGGCTCTCTGCTCAGAGCGGATAAGGAGAACTGAGCGATCAGCAGTGATTGATCCCTTAGTTCTCCCTGCACTGGCGGCGTGGGACAGATGCAGCATTGGATCAATGATGCATCCACCTAGGTGAGTAAAAGTTTTTTCTTATTTTTTTTTTAAACCAACATTTTTTTAAGGTACACCTTGAATGTTATTTTTTACATAATTCTGTATGGAACTCTGCTTACAAATAGGTCTTTTACAGAATCCAAAGAGAGAAATCAGAAAAATGCTACACTTCCTGGAAATAGATATGAGTGAAGATATTATTGAGAAGATTGTTTACCACACCTCTTTTGAAGAAATGAAAAACAATGATATGGTCAATTACAAAACTTTACCAAATGAGATACTTGACCAGACCACTACTACCTTCATGAGAAAAGGTAAATTAGTTTTTTACTATAGAAAACTACACTATAGAATTAATCAATCAGTCCTTTTAAAATACATGCCATCACGTTTACTCATAGCTTGAGGCCCGGTTCACACTATTGTGGGCCGTGCGGCCCACGTTTGCTCGGGCACGGCAGCCCATTAGTTTGAATGGGTTGCTGTGCCCGCGTTTCCCGCAGGAAAAAGGTGCATGTACCTTTTTTTAAATGTGCCCGCAGGGAAACTGCGTGGTCTTTTAGACCATGTGATTTCCTTGTGGCTCCCGCACCGGCAAACGTGTGGGACCTGTCACGTGTCCCATATGATTGACAAGAGGGAGGGGAGAGAGGCAATCTCCCTTCCTGCACTGAGGGAAGTGACGTCAGGAGCCTAGGCGCTGGAGGAGGCAGACTACAAGGGACCCCCTAGAAACAGGCATTTAGATGTGAGTAAAAAAAATAAATAAAAAAATTCTCCAAATGGTTTATTTTTATTTATTTTTTTTTTTAAGCACAGCAATATTTTTTTTTTTTTTTTTCGGGTGGAACTCCACTTTAAGTTTTAAAGACTTTTTACTAGCTTGTTTTATATTAGCAACCAAACAATCCATTAACATTTTCTGATTTCATTATTCCATTGTTTCCCAATCTGCTTTGCCAGACTTGTACTTTAATGGTTTTGAGGAATTCTGTCACCATTTTAAGAAAACTGATAAAAGCAGCTACTTGCAAAAGAATACAATCACAGTCTGAGTGCTGAATCCCTGGTCTTCCACTGTGCTGTGTGATTCCAACTGCCAGCCCATTCATCACTACTGTGTCCTGTAGCGAAGCAGTGCCCAGCAGGAAGGAACCACACAGTGCAGCATAGGGCCAGACATCTGACACAACTGGAAGTATTAATCATCTTTTTACATTTAGCTTCTTTTTTTAAAATATTTTAGGAGACCATGTAAACGTTGATAAATAATTACCAAATGTATAATAAAAAATAAAAATAAATCTAAAAACACAATTTGGCAGTCAAAAAGAAGTAGCTTGTGAAATCTAACCACTTACCAAGTACCGTATTTAATCGGCGTATAACACACACTTTTTTCCCCTGAAAATAGGGGGAAAATTGTGGGTGCGTGCTATATGCTGACAGCGTACCTTGGAGGGGGAAGGAGGGGGACGAGTGCTGTTGGAAATCACACTCCACTCGGCTCGAATGTCACACAGTCCCTACTCCGGCATTGGACCAGTGTTCTGTCTGTCTATCACAGGAGCTGATCCAATGCTGATGGCGGAGGCGGGACTGTGTATGTGACTGCTGACTGAGAGCCGAGTAAACAGATGATGGCTCGGGATGTCCTGGTAAAATGTTTTAGGCAGGTGTGGAAAAAAAGCTGTAAATTAAGAAAGTTTTCAGAAATAAGAGTGTTAATGGTTTATTTGTATCAATTAACAAAATGTTAATAAGTAAATGAACAGAAGAGAAATCCAAATCAAATCAATATTTGGTGTTACCGCCCTTTATCTTTGAAACAGCATCAATTTTTCTAGGTACACTTTGCACACAGTTTTTGAAGGAACTCGGAAGGTAGGTTGTTCATAACATCTTGGAGAACTAACCACAGATCTTCTGTGGATGTAGGCTGCCTCAAACCCTTCTGTCTCCTCATGTAATCTCAGACAGACTCAATGTTCAGCTCAGGGCTCTGTGGAGGCCAAAATATCACTTTCAGTACTCCTTGTTCTTCTTTATGCTGAAGATAGGTCTTAAAATGATATTAAAGTGGAGCTCCACCGAAAAGGAGAAGCTCCGCATATTTGCCTCCTTCCCCCCTCTGCTGCCACATTTGGCACCTTTTCGGGGGGGGGGGGGGGGAGCGGGTACCTGGTTTTGACAGGTACCCACTTCCACTTCTTGCTGACTTTGCAACGGCAAACTCATCCTGAAGTTTGGCCCTCTCCTCTTTCCCATGCGGCTAGGCCATTGACAAAGTACAGCACACTTTGCAGATGCACAGTAGGAAACTGCAGGTTTCCCTTACCTGAGATGACAGGGGCAGCACCCAAGAGCAGACTGAATAATCGGTTCAGTTGAAGACACTGCTCGATTCGTGGACAGGTAAGTGTCCTAATATTACAATTCAGCAGCTTCAGTATTTGTAGCAGAAGGGGGATCCGGTCCTTGAAGGTCCAACAGTGACAAAACCCACCATGATGGGGGAAGATTGGATCTGTTAAACAGATTCCTAGTGCTCCTAGTGCTCCAGGGCCGAGTGTTTCGTCTCCCAAGCAGTTTGGACGGCCCCAGCCGTCTGGATTTAGAAAGCCTCAGGGTCATAAAAAACCCTGGGCTCAAAAATCAGCCAAGCCAAACTCCAAGTCTGCCTTATGAAGGGGCACCCCCACTCATACGGGTGGGGGGGAGGCTACGGTAATTTTCGGAGGCTTGGGAAAATCTTGTGCAGGACAGGTGGGTCATTTCCACTGTGGCGCAAGGTTACAAAATAGAGTTCCCTCCTTCTCGTTATCTGAGCTCCAGGGTTCCCACGGATCCGGTAAAGAGAAGATGTCTATTCCTGGCCTTAGAGCGCCTGGAAGTGCAGGGCATAATTGTCAAGGTTCCGCAAATGAAAGATTCAAGGGTTTTTACTCAAATCTTTTTCTCCATAAAGTGGAGAGGTAAGGCCCATTTTGGACCTCAAGGCTCTCAATTTCTGAACATTCGATCCTTCCATATGGAGTTGATTCGTTCAGTGATGGCTTCCCTAAGAAGAGGGGAATATTTGGCATCCATAGATATCAAGGATGAGTACCTGCATGTTCCGATCTTCATCAAAAGTTTCTGCGTTTCACAGTGTAAGAGCGTCATTTTCAATTTGTGGCTTTACCATTCCGTCTAGCCACGGCCCCCCGGGTGTTCACAAAGATTCTGGCCCTGGTGTTGGCATCCCTAAGGACTCAAGGAATCTCGTGGTGGAGTATTTGTAGTATCTTCCACTAAAGGATCGATCTCACCCAGACCTGGCACGAAATGTAGCCAGGACAGTTCAATTCTTGGAACTCCTAGGTTGGGTCCTAAATGTGGACAAATCAGCCCTTCGCCCAGGCTTGATCTTGGACACAACCCAGACAAAGTGTTTTTGCCTTCCACAAAGGCCAGGTCCATAGTGGAGCTTGTCCGGATTCTAAAAGGAAAAAATAAGCCTTCTTCAGCTATGCATGAGGTTACTGGGCAATATGGCGTCGTCATTTGAAGCAGTCCCTTAAGCACAGTTCCATTCCAGGATTTTCCAGAACAATGTTCTGTAAGCCTGGAACAAGGTCAGTCAGACTTTGGATTGTCCTATGTCTTTGTCCCCAAGGGTGAGACAGAATCTCTCATGGTGGTCGAGGCCCAACAACTTGAGAAAGGGAAGATTATTTACGCCTTTTACCTGGAGGGTGGTGACCATGGACGCCAGTCTTTTTGGCTGGGGAGCAGTCCTTGAGGAAGCATCAGTCCAGGGGAAATGGTCCCGATCAGAAAAAAGCCTGCCCATCAATCTCTTAAGAGATTCGGGCAGCCCGGTTGGCTCTAGTTTTCTGGACGACCGGGTTACAGGGATTTCCTGTGCGACAACTCCGCGGTTGTGGCATATATCAACCACCAGGGAGGCACCAGGAGCCAGGCAGCCCAGAAGGAAGTAAATCATATTCTAGCTTGGGCAGAGAAACATTTCTTCTCTGTTTCTTTCGGCAGCATTTATACCGGGAGTGGACAATTGGCAGGTGGACTTTCTGAGAAAGTGCTGTAAAATAAGAGTGGCCACAAAAAATATTGACACTTTGGGCCCAATTTGGACATTTTCACTTGGGGGCGTACTCACTTTTGTTGCCAGTAGTTTAGACATTAATGGCTGTGGATTGAGTTATTTTAAGGGGACAGCAAATTTACACTGTTATACAAGCTGTACGTACACTCACTACTTTACATTGTAGCAAAGTGTAATTTCTTCAGTGTTGTCACATAGAGATAGATATCTATCTACACACACACACACGTACATACATCATACATACTTGCACACACAGAGCCTGGCTTTCTGATAATTTGGGTGCCTGACAGAGATGGAGCCAGCAAGTGATGTGCAAACTGCCTGCAACAGCAGACAAAGAACTGGAGGAAAGCAGGACATGCAGCGTTAAGCTTGATACATTTTATTACTGGAGGTAACATGTTAAATATGGAAAAATGAAAACCACATATACAGTAGGTAATAACTCCATCCACACATAACATACAGGTGTGGAATAGGTAAAGGAGTTGACATACATATAATATTTCTGAAGTAATTGATTGTAATCTTGTATTAGATAATTTCATATATATACACAAATGTCATATACACAGCACTAGCAGCAGGAGTAGAGATAATAAATAGTAGGACCGTAATAGATGAATACATAGGTATTAAAATTGGTAAACTACTGCAGGTAAAAATCAATGTGTCCATTATAGACACAGGTCAGCATCGCTTGTGCCCGACGCGTTTCGTGTAGAGACACTCTTCAGGGGAAGATGCTTAAATATGTCTGCAGAGTATAAAAAATATATATATAAAGATATGGCATTAGTCTAGTTTTGAATGGTCATATGGAGGAAAGGCAACTTAGCCCGTCCAAAATACTCACAAAAAAGGATCCAATGGGGTAGAACGCTGTGACCATGCAACCGAGGTCCCCAAATAGTCTTCCCCGGGAGTTGAGGTGACTGCAGTCGCGCGCAAACGGGGCACATCAAACAAGCCTCCCGATGACCCATGACACAAATTGCCAGTGCGGATGTGAGGGAAGCAAGGTGGCCCAAAGTGGCAATCTGAAAAAGTGTAATGAATAATAGTGTTTGAAATGAAAATTAAAATTAAAAAAAGGAGTGTGGCAGGTGTGTGTATGTGCTAGGTGAGTGGTGTGTGTGCGTGTGTGTGTGTGCATGTTGAATTGAATCAGTGTGTGAGCTAAGTGGCCATAACTGTAGCAGTGTGTGAAAGGTGAGAAAGGATTGAGTAATAAGTGAAAAAACAAAAACAAAACAACAAAGCAAACAGAAGGACTATGTGTATAATGATGAAAAATAAAAATAAAAATAAATATGAATCAGTGAAAGGGCAGTGTCAGCGAGAGACATGTAAAAAAAGCATGATATAAATGTGTGAACCTAGTGAGGGACTTACTTGTGTGAAGATAACGTTGGGACGGATGCGAGGTGCTGTGCAGCCGTGTGATGTCTGAAGTGTGTGGCGGCAATTGTGTCAGGGGAGGCTGTTTAAATAGGCCCCGCACATGCGCACGCTGGTTGCCACCAGCGTCACGCAGATGCAGCGTGGATGGAAGAGACTCCGGCGGTGGCGGTGATCCCCGCCCTCCGCGGAAGTCTATTTTCCCCACCAGCGCTGCAAGGGTGGAAGTCACATGCACTGGGCGTTGGCGTCAGACCTGACGTCACCCGCAGGCAGGATGCATGGCGCCGAGGCTCTGTAAGCGCCCGCCCACCAACCCGTACATCCGTCCGCCCATACTGGGCGGGAGGGAGAGGGGGAGAACGAGGGGCACATAGACAGCCTCGCAACTCCCGAGTATAGACCAAGGAAGAAACCCCAAATCACTATGGCCACAGCATGCCCCCAATGGATCAGCGCGGTAGTGCTGTGGAATTTGCCTCACACTTGGGTGGCAGGGGAGCACTGCCACACCAGTCATCACATCTCCATCCTTGTTATGTATCATTTTGGTGGAAGGGGGGGGTTGGGTTGGGACTTTAAATGAGGCACATATGCCATGTGCCTCCATCCCTACAAAGTGTGTGAGCTAAGTGGCCATAACTCTAGCAGTGTGTGTTCTGACAGGGGGACTGCCCCTCATTGGCTGTCAGTACTGATCGGCTGCTGGTTTTTCAGCATGCCCGTTTGACAGAAGCCGACTGTTTGGCTGATGTACACATGGACTCAATGTCGGCCTGTACTCCAGGTAAAGGAGTTGACATACATATAATATTTCTGAAGTAATTGATTGTAGTCTCTTGCAATCCATGTAAACCAAGGCTTGAATGTGACAGCAAGAACAGCTCAGGGAGCAATTTAGTTTATTTGCTGACAATGAGCATATTGCTATGAGGTGAAAGCAAAATGGCAGATAGATGAGCTCACCACTGTGCTGCTTCTCCTTACACTGTCCAGTAACAGGCTAGGGCGGGTCCACGACAGCCTGGGTTTAGAGGAAATGGGTTGAATGATTCTATCAGAATTAGGACATCTAGTGGCAGAGAATCAATACTACAACGAACAACTCTCAACTGAAGGAGAATTTTATTTTATCATTTAACGTTAATTTTTAAAAGAATGGCTGCATGCATTGACAATTCATATTTAAGTTTAGGCTTGCATAGCCACACAAACTGTGGCCAGGTTGATTCAGAAATGATAGCCCTTGTTTACTGGCCCTAGGGGTGCCCTATTTTGATCAGGGTATTGACACCCAATGCTCGTTTCAATAAATGTGTCAGAACTCACAGTGCATAGCAGTTTTTTGCTGTGTAGTCGCAGACCGGTCAAGGTGCCCATGCTGACCTGTGTCCTCAGGCAAAATGGTCTACAATGGGCATTTGAGTATCAGAACTGTACCACTGAGCAATGGAAGAAGGTGTTTTTGAGGTGTTGAGTTGGCCTCAAAATTCTCCAGATCTCAATCCAATCGAGCATCTGTGGGATGTGCTAGAAAAACAAGTCTAATCCATGAAGGCCCAACCTAATAACTAACAGGATATGAATGATTCTATCAGAATTAGGACATCTAGTGGCAGAGAAAGAATTTCTACAACGAACAACTCTCAACTGAAGGAGAATTTTATTTTAATTTAACGTTAATTTTTAAAAGAATGGCTGCATGCATTGACAATTCATATTTACAGTTTAGGCTTGCATAGCCACACAAACTGTGGCCAGGTTGATTCAGAAATGATAGCCCTTGTTTACTGGCCCTAGGGGTGCCCTATTTTGATCAGGGTATTGACACCCAATGCTCGTTTCAATAAATGTGTCAGAACTCACAGTGCATAGCAGTTTTTTGCTGTGTAGTCGCAGACTGGTGATGAAAGTAAAACTGGAGATCAGCTTTAATCGAGTTATTTGTGGCTGGAGTTCTGCTTTATTGATCTTGTTCTGAAATTAAGTAGGTGTGGCGCTAAATAGACAAAATATGGCCCCTTAAAGAATAGTTACATTCAGTTTGGCATGTTTCATTCATCAAAATTATTATTTTCTCTTTTAGGTTTAGCTGGTGACTGGAAGAATTATTTTACTGTTGCACAGAATGAGAAGTTTGACGAACACTACAAGAGACATATGTCAGGCACGAACTTATGCTTCAGAACTGAGATCTAATGCATTTTCCTATTTCTGTAAAATATAATAAACATGCTTAAATGGTCTGTATAATACATTCATAATATGTCTTAATATACAGTAAAAATAGAAGTAGTGATAATACTTACCAAATGTGTCACATATTTTTGTCTTAATTAAAGCATTTACAAAAAAAACATTTTCTATGTATAGTATAGGAAAAAGTGCAGAAATTATTATAGCAGGCAGTATGTGCAGGGAGGCAAGCAGAAGGTATGAGAGTAAGCAGAATGTGCGGGAGAAGATTGCAATGGGTATGACTGCATTGTATGCGCAGGAAAGGAGTGGCAAAGTGTACGGAAGTGTGCAGGAGGTGAAGGAGAGGGGTGCCAGAATATATGATAGCAGTCAGTAAGTGAAGGAGGAATGGTGGAGGGTATGACAGCTGGTGGTGGCATGTGATGGAGAAGAGTGCCAAAAAGTATGTCAGTGAGCAGTAATTTGCAGGGAGAACTGCAGAGGGTATGACAGAGGGGCAGTATGTGCAGGAGAAGAGAGTGACTGAGGATAGGACAGTAGGCAGTATAGGCAGGAGAGTAAGCAGCGAATCCAAGTGCAGAGAAGATAGGACTTGTCAATGGACTCAGTTCACTAAAGATTATCTCATGAGATAATTGATTTATGTGACACCTTTTTTTCCCAATTATCTCATGAGATGCTGAAAATGTCAATTTACTATCAACCCACAAGTTATTTCCCTCACAAACCAAAGACATGAGGTAAATAACGCATAAAACAGTGTTTAAGTCAACTCACTAAGAAAATAAATGCATGCACGAGTTATCCACTTGCCGACCAGCCGGCATCATTATACTATGGCAGGTCAGCTCGTTCCCACAAATCGCCGTAGGTGTACGTCGGCACCTTTAACCACTTGCTTACTGGGCACTTAAACCCCCCTCCAGTCCAGACCAATTTTCAGCTTTTAGCACTGATGCACTTTGAATGACAATTGCGCAGTCATACAACACTGCACCCACATGCTGGAAAATATAAGCAGACAGTTACCACGCCCTATAATTATACATTATACAACATAACCTAGGGAGGGAAGTAGGCTGCTGTCCTGAAAGGCTCGTAGAAATACCGTCACCGGTAAGTCTAACTAAGGTTTTCTCCCTTCGCCTTTCAGGACAGCACCTTGGAGAGGATAACCGAGAAACTTACTTCAGGGTGGAACCACTGCCTGTAAAACCTTCCTACCAAAGGATTGGTCTGAGGCTGAGAGCAGATCCAAGCGGTAATGCTTTATAACAGTTGAAAAACTGGACCATGTGGCATCCTTGCAAATTTGCTCAGGCGATGCCCCGGCCTTTTCTGCCCATGATGCCGCTACTGCTCGGGTCGAATGAGGCAAGATTCCTTCTGGAAGCTCCAAACCTAAAGAGGTGTATGCTTCTTTAATGGCTTGCTTTAACCATCTTCCGAGGGTGTTTTTGGAAGCTTTACATCCCTTGTGAGTGCCTTCCATTAATACAAAGAGTGAAGATGATTTTCTAAAGTCCTTTGTTACCTCCAGATACTTAAGAAGACACCTCCTGACATCAAAAGTATGGAAGGCTTCTTCTCCTGGCCCTGAAGGTGAAGGGCAAAATGTAAGGAAAATAATCTCCTGTGCACGATGAAAAACAGAGCTCACTTTTGGTAAGAAGGCTGGATCTGTTTTTAGGACTACCCTATCTGGTAGACATCTCATGAAGGGCTCTTTGATTGAAAGAGCTTGTAACTCGCTGATTCTACGAGCTGATGTTACTGCCACTAACAACACAGTTTTAAATGTCAAAAACTTTAATGATGATCCTTCTATAGGTTCAAACGGAAGTTTCGTTAATCCCTGAAGAACCAAAGATAAATCCCATTTGGTAAAAATAACCATAGGTCTAGGCTTTACTTTAGCCATAGCCCTAAAAATAAAACAGGGTTCTTTCCAAAAAAACTGATAAAGCCGCTACCTGCGTCTTGAGCGTACTTGCTGCTAACCCCTTCTCCAATCCTTCTTGAAGAAATTCTAAAACTGAAATTGTACTAGACAAACTAAAGTTTTTTCTGGAACACTATGTATTATACACCTTCCAGACTTTGAAAAGAAGGGTAGTAATAAGCTTTTCTGATAGGCCCTTCTGTCTTAAGATTTGTTCTCCAGAAACCAGGCTGTTAGATTGAGATACGCTGGATCTGGATGGAGAATCTGGCCCTGACTCAGCAGATCTGACCTGTTCGGTAACCTCCAAGGGAGGTTTTACTGAGAGAGATTCATCAAGGTTGAAAACCAGGGTCTTTTTGGCCAATAAGGAGCTATTAGAATTAGTTCCGTGGATTCCAGCATGAATTTTGCTAATACCCTTGGAATCAGCTGAAATGGGGGAAAAGCGTAGGACAGCTGGAAGTCCCATTTGTGGGTCAAAGCATCTATTCCTAGAGCTTGATCCTGTCTCTGAAGGGAGAAGAAAACTTTGTGTTTTCTTGTTTTGCAAAGAGGTCCACCTAAGGGAAACCCCAGCTCTTCGCTATCGTCTCGAATAGATCCTGATTCAGAGACCACTCTGCTTCCCTTACCTCTCTCCCACTGAGGAGATCTGTCAAGGTGTTTTCCATACCCTTTAAGTGGACTGCTGATAGAGAGGCCAACTTGTTCTCTGCCCATCTCAGTATTTTACAGGCTAGCTCCATCAAAGCTCTGCTTTTTGTGCCCCCTTGCTTTGTTAAGTATAACACTGCCGTCATATTATCCGTCAATATTTATATTTGGACATGTTGTTTTCCTAGAACTTCCAGGAAGGATAGAAGGCTTAGATGAATAGCCTTCAACTCTTCAATTCGACAACCTTCTTGCCTCTAGCTTGGACCAAGCCCCCTGAATCGTTTGTTCTTCCAGGTGGGCTCCCCATGCGCTGGCATCTGTGGTCAGTCTTCGGGTTACTGGAAAGAACCAGAGAAGTCCTCTTGAGATGTTTCTCTGGTTCCTCCACCATCTGAGCAATCTCATTGCCCTTGCCCCTATGACAAATTTTTTCTCCAGAGGTTTCTGGTAAGACCAATTCGCCAAAATGTCCACCTGAAGCGGACGAGCATGAAATCTGGCCCACTATACTGTGAAATTGCTGCTGTCAATAGGCCCAGAGCCGACATGGCTTGCCTTACGGAAAACCTTGAGTTGGATCGAAGTGCCTTCAGAACTGATTGCATCTCTTCTATTTTCTCCTGAGGTAGAAATATTCTCTGTTCTAGTGGGTCTACTTCGTACCCTAGAAACCTTACTCTTTGAGATGGTATTAGATTTGACTTCTGAATGTTGAGAAGATAACCCAAACTTTTTAGATGTGTCTGAGTTACTTGAAGGTTGACTTCCACCTGACTGAGTCAGAAAAAAGTAGCAGATCATCCAAGCGAATGGCAGGGCTCGGAGCTTGCAGATGCCAAATCCCCCCCCCCCCCCCCAGATTGACTGCAAGACGCAGACATTTCTGTGATGGGGGTGCTATTGGAATATGGAGATATGCATCTCTCAAATCTATGGAGGCCATGTGACACCTGGGGGTTAGCAAGTTCTTAACCGATAAAAAACATACTTTTTGTATTTTATGGACCGTTCAATAACTTCAAATTGAGGATCAGGTGGAATTTTCCTGATGGTTTCTTGACCAAAAATATGGGAATAAAACCCTTTCCCTTCTCGCCCTTCTGGAACCTGGGAGATGACCTTCTGTTGCATCAGCTCTTAAAGAAGAGACTTCATAGCCAGAGCCTTCTCCTGATCCCTTGGCAGGTTTGTTATGTAAAACCGACATGGGGGGTTTTGTGAGAACTCTAGATGATAACCCTGCTGGATTATCCCTATGACAAATGGACTTCTTGTTGTTTTTCCCCAAACTGACAAGAAATCCTGAAGCCTCCCGCCTACTGGGAAATGGTCATTGTTTTTTAGGGAATTGCTCAGGATTTCTGAACAATACCCCACCTCTGCCTCTTCCTCTCTGAGGATTTCTTTGTTTGGTCTTTTTCCTTATCGGCTTGTCGAAAAGGACGAAAATTTTTCCTCTGCTGTACCACTTTTTTTCTGAGGAAAAGCTTTAATTTTGTCTGCTGTTCTATCAAGAACAGTCTCTAGTTCTGGCCAAACATCAAGTCCCCTGAAAAGGCAATTCCGCACAGTTTCACTTTAGAAGCTGAATCCCCTGACCAGGTCTTAAGCCAGAGGGCTCTTCTTGCGGAATTAACAAGTGCTGATGATCTGGCAGACATCCTGATGGACTCTGCCGAAGCATCTGCCATGTATTTGACGGCTTTAAGCAGTGTAGGGAAGGACTCCAATAACTCTTTACTGGAGGTACCTGCTACCACATGGTTCTTGAGTTGGTCTAACCAACATTCCAAGTTTCTAGTCACAACTGTAGCTGCCATTGCGGGTTTCAGATTGGTTAACCACTTGCCGACCGCCCCCTGTATATATACGTCGGCAGAATGGCACGTACAGGCAGAACCACGTACCTGTACGTGCCATTCTTCCGGCGGGTGGGGGGTCCGATCGGACCCCCCCCGGCCGGCGGGGACGGTCGGGATCGCTTCAGGAGCGATCCAGGATGAGGGGACGGCCAGTGGTTTCTGGCCACCCCCTCGCGATCGCTCCTGGCGAATCAGATGCTTCCTCTGTCTGTGTCAATCAAAACACAGGCAGAGGAAGTGATGTCACGCTCGGTGCGCCGGTCTATGTGACCGGAACGCCGAGCTGTGAACGTCTAAAGGTTAGTGCACCAACAGTACACTGACACCAGTACACATAGGCACACAAAACACCCCCCTGTCACCCCCAGATCACCCCCCAGATCACCCCCTCCCCCCCCAGTCACAGTGTCACTAATTGCAGTGATCATTTTTTTTACTGATCACTGCATTTAGTGTCAGTGTGACTGTAATAACTGTCAGTGCAGTTAGTTTTAGGTCCAAGGTAGCCCCCTACCCCCCCCTAATAAAGGTTTAACCCCTTGATTGCCCCCCAGGTAACCCTTTCACCCCCTTTTGCCAGTGTCACTAAGCGATCGTTTTTCTGATCGCTGTATTAGTGTCACTGCTGTCGCTAGGTAACCATTTTTTTTTTTTAGGTAACCGCCATGTTTATATAGGTTCATAAATAGGTTTATAGGTCAGGTACCCCCATATTACAACCTAAATAAAGGTTTTAACCCCTTGATTGCCCCTAGAGTTAACCCTTTCACCAGTGATCACTGTATAACTGTCACTGGTGACGCTGGTTAGCCAGTTAGTTATTTCGTTATTTAGGTTCCCCGTCAGGTTTTTATATAGCGTCAGGTACCCCCATATATTACCTAATAAAGGTTTTAACCCCCTGATTGCCCCTAGTTAACCCTTTCACCCCCTTTTGCCAGTGTCACTAAGCGATCGTTTTTCTGATCGCTGCATTAGTGTCGCTAGGTAACCATTTTTTTTTTTTTAGGTAACCGCCATGTTTATATAGGTTCATAAATAGGTTTATAGGTCAGGTACCCCCATATTACAACCTAAATAAAGGTTTTAACCCCTTGATTGCCCCTAGAGTTAACCCTTTCACCAGTGATCACTGTATAACTGTCACTGGTGACGCTGGTTAGCCAGTTAGTTATTTCGTTATTTAGGTTCCCCGTCAGGTTTTTATATAGCGTCAGGTACCCCCATATATTACCTAATAAAGGTTTTAACCCCCTGATTGCCCCTAGTTAACCCTTTCACCCCCTTTTGCCAGTGTCACTAAGCGATCGTTTTTCTGATCGCTGCATTAGTGTCGCTAGGTAACCAGTTTTTTTTTGTATTACTGTTACGGGTGACGCTGGTTAGTTAGCTTTATTTTTTATACTGTCAGGGCACCCGTCATTTATTACCCAATAACGGTTTAACCCCCTGATCGCCCGGCGGGTGATATCAATTAGGTTTTAGGGTCAAATAAGGTCTGCGTCGCCCCAGGTTAGTGCCAGTACCGCAAACACCCACGCGCAAAGCATACACCTCCCTTAGTGGTACAGTATCTGAACAGATCAATATCTGATCTGATCAGATCTATACTAGCGTCCCAGCAGTTTAGGGTTCCAAAAAAAAACGCATTGTTAGCGGGATCAGCCCAGATACCTGCTAGCACCTGCGTTTTCCCCCTCTGCCCAGCCCAGCCCACCCAAGTGCAGTATCGATCGATCACTGTCACTTACAAAACACTAAGCACACATAACTGCAGCGTTCGCAGAGTCAGGCCTGATCCCTGCGATCGCTAACATTTTTTTTGTGGTAGCGTTTTGATTCAGTCGCTTCAGTCAGGAGCTTTTTTACCTGTGAATCTCAAAAAAATAAAAAAAATAAAAATAGTTGTCGTTTTATTGTTCTCTCTCTCACTCTATTCTCTCTCTATTGTTGCTCTTTTTTTACTCCATTCTATTCTGCAATGTTTTATTATGTTTTATCATGCTTGCTTTTCAGGTATGTAATTTTGTTTACTGTGTTTTAGTGTTAAGCATTTTTTTGTTTTCAGGTGCGCCATTCAGTTGCAACGCGGATTTATTTATCTTGACAGCAACAGCGTTTGCTCCCACGATACATAAAGCCGCGACTCCAACGCTGTAGGAGGTGATTTCACCACCACAGTTAAAAAAAAGAGCATATATGCCGAAGCATGGGGGCAGCAGGGGGGGGGAGGAGCGATTGGCTCCTAATGCCACGTACATACGGTCGAAATTCCGACCGTGTGTACACGGCATAACTTTTGCGGGAGGATGCCCCCATGCATCGGCATATATAAATGGTGCATGTATGCCCATCATTAGAAGTGGGTGGATGAAGGGAGGTATTCTAATGGTGGGCATACCCACCAATCAATCTCTTTTTTTTCGTTCAGCCAAGAGGCTGCATGAAAAAAAAAAGATTACAATATATGTCCAGTATGTTGCTGGACTTTGAATGGTTATACCAGAATGATGCCTGCAGGTTTAGGTATCATCTTGGTATCATTCTTTTCAGCCAGTGATCGGCTTTCATGTAAAAGCAATTCTAGCGGGTAATTAGCCTCTAGACTGCTTTTACAAGCAGTGGGAGGGAATGTCCCCCCTCCCGGATATAAACCGCGCCATTGGGAAATTGGGAAAGCATTTTATCACACCAATCTTGGTGTGGTCAGATGCTTTGAGGGCAGAGGAAAGATCTAGGGTCTAATAGACCCCAATTTTTTCAAAAAAAAGAGTACCTGTCACTGCCTATTGCTATCATAGGGGATATTTACATTCCCTGAGATAACAATAAAAATCATAACAAAGAAAAAAAATGGAAGGAACAGTTTAAAAATAAAATAAAAAAGCTAAATAAATAAAAAAAAAAAAACAAAAAAAAAAAAAAAAGCACCCCCTGCCCCCCCTTCTCTTGCGCAAAGGCGTACACAAGCGTTGGTCTGGCGTCATATGTAAACAGCAATTGCACCATGCATGTGAGGTATCACCGCGAAGGTCAGATCGAGGGCAGTAATTTTAGCAGTAGACCTCCTCCGTGAATCTAATGTGGTATCATGTAAAGGCTTTTAAAGGCTTTTAAAAATGTATGTAGTTTGTCGCCACTGCGTGTTTGTGCGCAATTTTAAAGCATGTCGTGTTTGGTATCCATGTACTCGGCCTAAGATCATATTTTTTATTTCATCAAAAATTTGAGCAATATAGTGTGTTTTAGTGCATTAAAATAAAAAAAAAGTGTATTTTTTCCACAAAAAATGCGTTTGAAAAATCGCTGCGCAAATACTGTGTGGAAAAAAAAAATGCAACACCCACCATTTTAATCTGTAGGGCCTTTGCTTTAACATTATATATAGTGTTTGGGGGTTCAACGTAATTTTCTTGCAAAAAAAAAATATGTTTTCATGTAAACAAAAAGTGTTAGAAAGGGCTTTGTCTACAAGTGGTTAGAAGAGTGGGTGACGTGTGACATAGGCTTCTAAATGTTGTGCATAAAATGCCAGGACAGTTCAAACCCCCCCCAAATGACCCCATTTTGGAAAGTAGACACCCCAAGCTATTTGATGAGAGCAATGTTGAGCCCATTAAATATTTTTTTTTTTTGTCCCAAGAGATTGAATAATGAAAAAAAAAAAATATATATATTTTTTTTACAAAAAGTTGTCACTAAATGATATATTGCTCAAACATGTCATGGGCATATGTGGAAATACACCCCAAAATACATTCTGTTGCTTCTCCTGAGTACGGGGATACCACATGTGTGGGACTTTTTGGGAGCCTAGCTGCGTACGGAACCCCAAAAACCAATCACCGCCTTCAGGCTTTCTAAGGGTGTAATTTTTTTATTTCACTTCTCACTGCCAATCACAGTTTCGGAGGCCATGGAATGCCCAGATGGCATAAAACCCCCCAAAATGACCCCATTTTGGAAAGTAGACACCCCAAGCTATTTGCTGAGAGGTATGGTGAGTATTTTGCAGATCTCGCTTTTTGTCACAAAGTTTTGAAAATGAAAAAAAGAAAAAAAAAATTTTTTTTCTTTACTTTCTTCATTTTCAAAAACAAATGAGAGCTGTAAAATACTCACCATGCCTCTCAACAAATAGCTTGGGGTGTCTACTTTCCAAAATGGGGTCATTTGGGGGGGTTTTGTGCTATTTTGGCATTTTATGGCCTTCGAAACGGTGATAGGTAGTGAGGAGTGAAATCAAAAATTTGCACCCTTAGAAATCCTGAAGGCGGTGCTTGGGTTTCGGGGCCCCGTACGCGGCTAGTCTCCCAAAAAGTCCCACACATGTGGTATCCCCATACTCAGGAGAAGCAGCAAAATGTATTTTGGGGTGCAATTCCACATATAACTATGGCATGTGTGAGCAATATCAATCATTTAGTGACAACTTTTTGAAAAAAAAAAAATAGGCAGTCATAAATTAAAAGCGTAAATTCCAGAAAATGTACTCTAGTTTGTAGACGCTATAACTTTTGCGCAAACCAATAAATATACGCTTATTGGCATTTTTTTTAGTAAAGACATGTGGCTGAATACATTTTGGCCCAAATGTTTGACTAAAATTGAGTTTATTAGATTTTTTTTATCAAAAAGTAGAAAATCTCTTTTTTTTTCAAAATTTTCGCTCTTTTTCCGTTTATATCGCAAAAAATAAAAATCACAGAGGCAATCAAATCCCATCAAAAGAAAGCTCTATTTGTGGGAAGAAAAGGACGCAAATTTCGTTTGGTTACAAAATTGCATGACCGCGCAATTACCAGTTAAAGTAGTGCAGTGCGAAATTGAAAAAAGACCTCTGGTCCTTTGGCTGCCAAATGGTCCGGGGCTGAAGTGGTTAAGGAAGACTCCCATGCTTTCTTCAGTAGCCCATCTGCCCTCTTGTCCATAGCATCTTTGAGAATTCCCATATCCCATAGAATTCCCATATCCTCAAAGGCTAAGTCTAGATACTTGTGAAAAAGGAGCATCTTCCTTTTCCTCAAAAGGGAACCTCCTCGCTGCAGGGAGATGCGTCGGACGTAGGAGAGGGGCCTGATAGCGGCACCTGTGAGAGGAGATGGAAGAGGTCCCGGTATCTCAGCAGGAGCGAAGCGTAGTGAGAGAACGCTAAGCTCCGAGGGACTCCAGCCTACCCCTTTAACCTGCAGGCGGTTGTCTTGGCAGATCCACACTCTACACTCCGAAGAGCGGCAGATGGACCAAGCGGGGAAGGCGGTGAGTGACGGCTATAGATAGACATAGATGCGGTTTGAGCATCTAGAATTGCCGAAGCCGTCTGTACCAGCGGATGCTCCCCGCCCCTCCCCCCCTCCTTACATCCCCACCGCCTCGCTCCTTACCTCTCCACCTCCCCACACGTCACCTCCCCACCTGGCTCAAACCTGATGTGACTTTTTCTGTCTCCCTTCTGAGTGGAATTAGAATATCCGGGCTGAGAGGAGCAGTGACCGGGAGAATACAGGGAGACCCCGCTGAACATCGGCTTACAGACGGCAGTTCTGAAAATCAGCTGGCCGCCCGGAGGACAGCAGAAGGTATACCCCCCTCTCCCTCCCTCCAGGTAACTAAATATGGACTGCGATATATGATAGAGCTTTGTAAAACAAGATTGAAGTTGTGCTAAAGGACTCTGAAGGTACGTGGTATACACTGATAATGAATGATCAGGTGGGCCCAGCAAAATAACTTGCAATTGAAGGAGAAACAAACGGTTACTATATCATCACAGCATTCACACAGCATGAAGCTCAGCTGTAAGAGGAATACTAAACCAATCAATGAATCTCTGTTCCTACATTTAAGTGTTTTTAAGTCCATTGTCATTGTGCTGGCTGTTCCTGCGATTTCCTTTTCTTTTTGACAGAGGAAAAGAGGTGAAAAAAAAAAAAAAAAAAAAAAGGGGGAAAGGTGCTGTAAAGGATCTGGCAGGTATATTGCATACCTGGATAGGGAAATGTTTACGTGGGCTCGCGAGTATCCTAATCCTAATTTCAGAGTGGAACTTTATGCTTTTTTTTTTTTTTTTTTTCTCTGCCAATTTATGCTCTCGGAATGAGAGGGGGGGGTTACAGAAGTAACGGATAATATAACATAAGACTGTTGAATCAAGAGAGCAAGATAAGGGTGTCGGCTGTCTCTATCGGAGTCTATGTTAGGGTGTCTGCGGACTATAACCCACTTCTCATGGTGTCAATTGATTTTCTGTCTGTCTGGATCTTTCTGCCCCCTAATTACCAGTGTACGGATTAAGGTTTTAAATTCAAAATTCAGGCTCTGGTGTAAGGGGAAAAGAAGGGGAAAGAGGAAAAAAAAAAAAAAAAAAGGGGAAGGGCGGAGGAGAGGAGAGAGGATATATACTGGGCCCTGAAGTGTCTGTTTTATCCATCGGTCGGGATAAATTTCCCTTTACCTGCTCTGTGTAGACCCCCCTGTATGGTCGGGGAGGAGGGAGCGGAGACCTGGAGAGGTGGCACGTATCAATCAAATCAGTGTAAGATCAAGATCGAAAATTTTGTTGAAAGGACTCAATATCGATTAGATCATCTTTGCATATCCTACGGAGAGGTGTAAGTGGAGAGAGTAAGTTCTAGAACGTTCCCTCAAACCTTCAAGAGGGCTAAATCACTATACAGCATATAAAGGCTTACCCCCCACTCCCCTAAAACAGGGATTGGTCTTTCCTAAATTAAAAAAAAAAAAAACGCACAGAAGAGACGAAAGAAGAGGAATCACCCTGGGAGAAAAAAGATCACAGAGGGGAAAATGAAGGGAAGGACACAAAAAACAAACGAACCTAAAAACCCAAAAGAAAGTTTAAATTCAAGTACGATTCAAAATCTGGATCTGGAAGCCAAAAACAAAATGATAAATAGACCAGAGGCCTGTATGGGGATAGGGGTATTTGATGAATATTCACTCCCACCCCTGTCAGCTCTCCTAAGGAGGGGACAGGGAGGGGATTGATACAGATGGCCGCAGTCAGAGCCACACCCTAGGGCACATGGTTCATTGGTTGGGCAAAGATGGTGGGTGTCCACCTATAGAGCCAAGGCCGGGAGATAGCCGGGGGGAGGGGGAGGGGGGGAGAGAGAGGGAGGGAAGGGGAGGGAAAAGACCCATCTTGCAAATCCAAAGAAGTACAAACAAAAGGGGGCAGGAGTTAGGAAAACAGCGTAGCACTTTACCTAAGGGGTGTATATGACGGAGGTCAATTTGGTAACGTATAACGTAAGGGGTTAAACTCTCCGACTAAGAGGTTTAAATTAAAGAATTAAAGGAGTATAGAGCAGATGTGGTGTTCCTGCAGGAAACCCACTTATCCCTGGAAACAAATACCAAATTAAATACTGAAAATTATCAGATGTGGTACTATGCTGACAAAATGGGCAACAACAGGAACTTTTTCACTTATTGGTTAAAAAGATAGATGAACTTAAATATTTGAGAGAACAGGAAATAAATAAAAAATAGGACATTTAATAATAGGGCGAGAGAGAGATACCGCTGGGATAATAGACAAGCAAATATCTAGCAGGAAAGTTAAAAAAACAGAGGGATCTTAATTTTATTGAAAAAATTCAAAATAAGGGGGGGAGGGGGATGGCGCATACAACAAGGGAGATAGCCAAAGTGTTTAAAAACTACTATGAAGCCCTCTATTCTGTAGGTCGGAAAGGAACACAAGATAAAAAGAGCCCAGAGAAAATTAAAGGGTTCCTGGAAAAAAGCAAACTACCCTGCTTGTCAGAGGAGGAAAGGCTCTGTATGGATAGACCCATAACAGAAGAGGAAATATACAAGCTTTGAAGGAAACAGCATCAGGTAAAAGCCTTGGCCCAGATGGCTTCTCCTCTCTTTATTTTAAAAAATTTAGTAAAATTTTAGTATCGTGACTGTGTCAGTATATGAACGGTCTCGGGTCGGAATTTAAAATGGGAGGGGAGGCATTGCAGGCTTCAATAACATTGATTCTGAAGGAGGGTAAGGATAGTACACTCTGTTCAAGTTATAGACCCATAGCTCTCCTGAATGCGGATACAAAATTATACGCTAAGGTACTCGCGTCCAGGTTGAAAGAGGCTAACCGACCTGGTCCATCCGGACCAGGTTGGATTTATCCCGGGGAGAGAGGGGAAGGACAATGGGGTGCGTTCCCTCCTCTTGCTCCGAGTGTTGGAAGATGGTGGGTCCCCAGGTCTATTCCTGTCAATGGATGCTGAAAAAGCATTTGACAGGGTAGACTGGGGACTCATGCTCGGAACCCTGGAGGCAATGGGAATTGGCTCTCGTATGATCAAATGGATAGAGGTTCTGTATAACGAACCTCAGGCATTTGTGAAAATTAATGGAACTTCTTATCCAAAATTTACAATGAAAAATGGCACCAGACAAGGGTGCCCACTATCTCCCTTGTTGTTCGTGCTATCCCTCGAACCCCTGCTGTCAGCTATGCGGAAAAATCCGGATATTAAAAGGGATTAAGGTAAGGACAGAAGAACAAACTCGCAGCATTTGCGGATGATGTTATGTTTTATATAACTAACCCAAGGACAACAATCTCGATCCTGCTAAAGACATTAAAAGAATTCAGGGAGATTTCAAATTTGAAAATAAATCCCAGGAAGTCTGAAATTTTAAATGTCAATATCAGTAAACAGGAAGAAGCTAAATTGATAAAAGAATTCCATTTCCCTTGGCAAAAAGAGATTAAATACTTAGGGATTAAACTAGTGCCCACGGTTAAAGCGATATATGATACAAATTTTATTCCCTTATTAGATGAAATTAAAAGCGAAATAAAAAAGCTCTCAATAACCTCCCTCTCCTGGATCGGCAGGATTAATGTGACTAAGATGGTGTTAGCCCCAAAGATACTCTATAAGCTACAAATGCTGCCTATATCACTCCCGCAAATATACTTAAAAACATTAAAAGGGTTAATAGCTAAGTACATATGGAACAATCAAAAACCGAGAATAGCATTTAATGTTTTAAGTAGGGGCAAGAAACAAGGAGGCTTAGCGGTGCCGGATTTTCAAAAATAACATAATGCGATTGCTCTTACTCGGGTAATAGAGTGGGCAAAAGAGGTGAATGAAAAAAGATGAGTTAGTATAGAAAAAGAAATGAGTGGTACACATTTGGGACGAATAATTTGGAACCCCCCACAATATAGACGTATGGGATTAGGCACACATGAAATCACATATACAGCACTAAAAATATGGGATCGGATTCACGCACAAAAAAAGTGGACATATAAAATTCCCCATTGATTTATTTGAGGCAAAATTATTTTTTTGTACCGGGAAAAAAGGAAGTGGGGGGAAATTGGTTAAAAAAAGAAAATGCACAGTTAAAGGATATAATACACCAAGGTAAAAAAAAAAAACGTTTCAAGCACTTAACAGGGACACTGGGTTAATGAAATTAGATGTCTGGTGGTTCCTCCAACTGAGTCACTTTACTGAGAAATTGCCCCACCCACTAAGGGACAAAGAGCAATATAGACCATTAGAAAAGCTCTGTCTTAAGGCAAAATTCAAGAAAGAATATAGGGCGGATATATAAAATTCAATTGGAGGATGACGACTTGGAGGACCCGCCTTACATTAAAAAATGGCAAACTGAATTAGGGACACGCTGTAGTACACAGAAAGTGAAGACAATTTTGAAACTATTGCACAGTTCGGTGGTAGATAATAGGTCGATAGAGACAAATTTCAAATGCCTCGCAAGGTGGTATATGACACCAGATAAAACCAGCAGATTTGTAGCAGATCAATCGTCAGAGTGCTGGCGTGGGTGTAAACAACCGGGAACTACGGCCCATATTTGGTGGGAGTGTCCCGTTATTAAAAAGTATTGGAAGGAAGTTCGCCAGCTAATAAAAGGAAGTCATAGGGGTGGAAATAGCAGACGACCCATGGACATGTTTGTTCCACGGGACAGACCTTCCTGTCAAACAATATAAAAACACGTTGATTCCCATTTTTTTAAACATAGCAAAAAACCTAATTCCAAAAAAGTGGAGGGAAGCAGAGAGCCCGAGAATTAGGGATTTAATATTTCAAATGAGCAAAATACAAAATCTGGAGAACATAGTTGAGAGAGGGGAGGAAAGAGAAACGGGGGGAGAAGAGAGGGATAAATGGACAGCATGGAAGGAATTTAAAGACATGTAGAGGAGGTTACACGATAAATAAGGTTGCTCAGAAGTGAAGAAAACACGGAAAAAGGAACAACGATAACTAATGGCCCATCTTAAAGGATTGCAAGTGGGGGGGGGGGGGCGAGGGGGGGGAGTGAGGGATGGAAAATAATACGATATGAAATAAATGTATAAATTAACCACTTCAGCCCCGGACCAATTGGCAACCAAAAGGACCAGGCCCCTTTTTGCGATTCGGCACTGCGTCGCTTTAACTGACAATTGCGCGGTCGTGCGACGTGGCTCCCAAACAAAAGTCCCACAAATAGAGCTTTCTTTTGGTGGTATTTGATCGCCCCTGCGGTTTTTATTTTTTTGCGCTATAAAACAAAAATAGAGCGACAATTTTGAAAAAAATTCAATATTTTTTACTTTTTGCTATAATAAATATCCCCAAAAAATATTTATAAAAAAACATTTTTTTTCCTCAGTTTCGGCCGATACGTATTCTTCTACATATTTTTGGTAAAAAAAAAAAAAATCGCAATTAGCGATTATTGATTGGTTTGCGCAAAAGTTATAGCGTTTACAAAATAGGGGATAGTTTTATAGCATTTTTTTTATTAATATTTTTTTTTTTTTTTTACTAGTAATGGCGGCGATCAGCGATTTTTATTGTGACTGCGACATTATGGCGGACACATCGGACATTTTTGACACATTTTTGGGACATTTGTCATTTATACAGAAATCAGTGCTATTTAAATAGCACTGATTCCTATGTAAATGACAGTTGTAGTGAAGGGGTTAACCACTAGGGGGCGGGGAGGAGTCAGTGTGACGTGTGTGTTTTTTTACAGTAGGGGGGCGTGGCTGTACGTCTGACGTCATTGATCGGCGTTCCCGATGACAGGGAACCGCCGATCACTGACAGTCAGTGTAGGAAGCGCGGGGAGAGGTTTGTTTACACAAACCTCTCCCCGTTCTTCAGCTCCGTAACCCGATCGCGGGACACCAGCGGCGATCGGGTCCGCTGGTCCCGCGGCCGGGGTCACGGAGCTCCCGACCGGGACCCACCGACCGGGACCCACAGGCAGGCACATGCACGATCACGTACAGGTACGTGATTTTGCCTGCCCGTGCCTTTTTGTGACTAATATCGGCGTTAGGCGGTCGGGAAGCGGTTAAAAGAAAATATCACAAATGATGTGACTTAAAGAAAGAGGCGGAAATGAACGTTAACTTGAATAAAAGTCTCTTTAATGTTCGCTGAGGTGGAAAACAAAAAAAAACAAAGAAAAAAAAAAGGTAACCTTCTCTTAAGGGCTTTAGAGAAGAACTACCCTTTCTCTGGATCCTTCCACTCTGTATGGTTCCAATTTTAGTATATGTGCTGCCGAAGCGAGCACCTCCTTTTTAATAGTGTCCATTAACACTTTATGTACAGGAAAGACTCTATGTTTCACTTCCTCCAGCCCCTGGTACATCTTGTCATGTACTGATAGCTGAGTTTTTTCTTCCTGGATCTCCAGGGTAGTATAAAATTGCCTTGAGTAATTCATCTATTTCCTAAAGTGAAAGTTTATATCTAGAAGATCTGGCTTCTTCTTCCTCATCTTCCGAATCAAAAGTTGAGGGAGGAATACTTTCCCTTTCTTCCTCAGACTCACTTTCCACTTGTATAGAAGTGGACGGATGGAGACTGGACTGAGAACTCTGTTCTTGGTTGGAACTCTGACCACGTTTTTCACAAGGGAACGCACTGTCCCTAGAGCCTCTGCTAATTCTTTCCTTACAGAATATAAGAGTTCCTTACACTCCTGTGAGGACTACTCTTTCACTAAATCCGCAATGCAGGATCTGCACAGGGGTTTGGGCCAAGAGTCCCTTAAAGGATTTTAGCATGAGGGGCATTTCTTTGAAGTTCTCTCTGACTTGGCAGTAGCTTTCTGAAACAGAAAAAAGAACCCCCAGGTCCTCTTAAGCCATAGCCTTTAAAGAGTAGAACAGATGATAGCACCCATAGCCAACACCGTAAGTGCCCAGAGTCTCACTCCCTACTGAACTGCTCATGGACCTTTAAACCAAAGCAGTCAGCTGCAGGTTACTAACTTAAAGCGGAAGTAAACCCATCGATTTAACAGTTTCAAAAAAAAAAAAAAAAGGCATGCCGGGAATGCTAACTGCACATTGGCTGTGCTCTCAACCAAACAGTCAAACCATCCAATGGCTGGTGTCATAACGGATCACATGTGCAGCACCGTGGCAGTTGAAGATTAAACAGAGGCAAAGATGGCAGCTTCCTTGGCTGAAAACGATAGGTGGGTTTACTTCCACTTTAACACAGAAACAAAAACACACCCAGTGATATGTAAAGGAAAAAGGTACCACTGTACCTCTCCTACCTGGGACTGGTCGGGAACCTGGGTGACTGCATCCGCCATTGCTGCTGACGATTTCTCCTCCATAACGATCGTTGCAGCCGCCGTCCGTGCACTTTTGAATGGCTTACCTTCCATGCCAAACAAAAAGGAAGTCCCGGCCAGAGGACCCGCTCCTTCCTCCTGCGTTCCAGCAGCCGGAACCAATTGCTGCTATGCCCTGCCGGAAGTCTTCACCCACCGGAACTGGTGTCACCCGCTGTCTGGGATTCGACGCCGCCATGCCGAGGCCTGGCATGGAACGCTCGTTCTGAGCACACCCGCGGCCCCCCGAATGCAATGGGCGAACGACCTCCAGCAGTCCATTTCTCCTGTGAGGCGACGAAGGAAGGGACACCGGAACACCCCCCTCTTCGTTCAGGGAGGTGCTGGGCTGGTCTGAGCACCGAAAAAGCACAAGGTACTGCCAAAACCCTCTCTGTAGAGAGCGCAGCTCCTCTGGTTCCCCAGCAGTGCTTCCACCATGGCGGAGGAAACACTAAAAACTGATGACATGGTGGAAACAGCCGCTTTTAAAGGGGCGTTGTCACGCAGTGTTTCCTGTGAAGAGGTGCGGTCCTGAAAGGCGAAAAATAATATTTTTTTTATATTTTGTTATAAAATTTTGCAAACAGGTAATTTTTCTCCTTTATTGATGTATGTTGATGAGGCGGCACTGATGGGTGGCAATAATGGGCACTGATCGGCACCGTTTGGTTACACTGATAGGCAGCACTGCTAGGTAGCACTGATTGGCCCCACTGGTGGGCATTGAAAGGTGGCACTCATGGGCATTGATAGGTGGCACTGGCAGGGGGTACTGGTGGCACAGATGAGGCAGAATTGCATCTTCCTCTTCGGGACTGATGTCCCTTGCACATAAGGCAGTGATCGGCTTTTTTTCTCCTCACGCTGTCAACATGAGCTTTTGTTTACATCATGTGATCAGCTGTCATTGGATGACAGCTGATCACGTGGTAAGGGGCCGGGATCGGCCCCTTACTCAGATCTGTGATCAGCCGAGTCACAATGACTCAGTGATCATGGCGCACGCAGGGAGCGTGCAAAGGGGAGGCTGTTATACGACGCCCTCCCGGAAATTCAGGTACGCGATGTGGCCGTCATTCGGCTATAGCGCAGACGCCAAGAGGTTAGCCACTTCCCGCCCGGTCAATAGCAAATTGACGTCTGGGAAGTGGTTCTGTTATCCTGACTGGGCATCATATGACATCCTTCAGGATAACATGCCGGCGCGGCGATCGCGGGTGCGGGGTGTCAGTCTGACACCCTGCATCTCCAATCATGATAAAAAGCCTCTGTCACCGCCCAATCAGTGCCCCAACAATAAAGTTAGCCAGTGCCCACCTCAGTGCCAATCACTACCCACCACAGTGCCAATCACTGCCCAGCAGTAACACCTGTCACTACATATCAGTACCTCATCAGTGCTGCCCATCAGTGCCACCTGTCAGTGCCAATCAGTGCCCCCTGTCAGTGCCCACCAGTGCCGCCTGTCAGTGCCCACCAGTGCCGCCTGTCAGTGCCCCCAGTGCCGCCTGTCAGTGCCGCCTATTGGTGCCCATCAGGGCTGCATATCAGTGCCGCCTATCGGTGCCCATCAATTCTACATATTAGTGCCTCCTCATCAGTGCCCGTCAGTGAAGGGGAAAACAACATTTTATGAAAGAAACTAAAAAAAAATTATATTTTTTCACAAATTTTGGTATTTTTTAATTTGTTTAGCAAAAAATAAAAACCGCAGAGGTGATCAAATACCACCAAAAGAAAGCTCTATTTGTGGGAAGAAAATGATATGAATTTTGTTTGGATACAGTGTTGCATGACCGCGCAATTGTCATTCAAAGTGTGACAGCGCTAAAAGCTGAAAATTGTCCTGGGCAGGAAGGGGCGCAAGTGCCTGGTATTGAAGTGGTTAAAGGGCGATAGCAGGCATGCGCGCACCTGCTGCACGGCGGGGGACCCGATGCGCGTGGCCGGTGGCCACAATGTCTGCCAGCCACCAGAAAGGGATCTGTGTATGTAAACAGACAGATCCCCATTCTGACAGGGGAGGACAGACAGATCTGCTGTTCCTAGTGATTAGGAACAGCGATATGTCTCCTCCTCCAGTCATTTCCCTCACCCCCCACAGTAAGAAATACACAAGAGGGAACACATTTAACCCCTTGATCGCCCCCTAGTGTTAACCCCTTCCTTGCCAGTGACATTTACACAGTATTAAGTGCATTTTTATAGCACCAATTGCTTAATAAATGTCAATGGTCCCAAAAAAAGTGTCAAAAGCGTCTGACCTGTCTGTCGAAATGTCGCAGTCCCGCTAAAAATCACAGATCATTCCCATTACTAGTAAAAATATAATTTTTTTATAAATGCCATAATCCCCTATTTTGTAGACACTATAACTTTTAAGCAAACCAATCAATATACGCTTATTGCGATTTTTACCAAAAATACGTCAAAGAATATATATCAGCCTAAACTAATGAAGACATTTTTTTTTACATTTTTGTGAGGGAATTTTTTTAAAAAAATATTATTTTTTTTTTTCAAAATTGTAACTCTTTTTTTGTTTATAGCGCTAAATATAAAAACCGCAGAGGTGATCAAATACCACCAAAAGAAAGCTCTATTTGTTGGAAAAAAAAGGGATGTCAATTTTGTTTGGGTGCAATGTCGCTTTTTAGTTTTGGATAGAGTGGAGCTAGATTAGCGATCCTGTCAGGTTATTATTGCTGTCTATGCCCCGCTAGAGAAGATTCATCCTCTCTATTTGTGTTGTTTACCATTATCATTGAAAGTAAAAGAAAATCCCAAATTTTGGGTTGTCCCCATAAAAGGAATAGAAGGGAAATCTTACAAT